>JASMMZ010000009.1:2996092-3425569 GCA_038502455.1 Anisogramma anomala
GAGGAAATGGCGGCGGCGGAGTTTGGCGGGGCCGGAGGAAAAGCGGCGGCGGTAGGGTATAGCGAGGCGGGGGTGGAGGCGGCTATAAACGAAATAATTCCCGATAAGATCGGGCTGTTAGTAATGGTAGTAGTGCTGATGGCGGCAGTAGCGGCAGTGGCAGCCGTGGCGGTGTGGCGGCGCTCCCGCGCTAAACGATGCCTAGCGAACCTGTTTTTACTCGGCATCTATTTAAAGGCAAGGTTAGTATATAGGAATTGATCGAGTAACCTTTTTATCGTAGTATTTTAAATTGATTAATTTAAATAAAGGTTAAATTAGGTTAAATTAAGGACTTATATTAACTTTTTGTACGCGCTTTTAAAGGTGGAAAAGAAATGAAGTTTTACGCAAACCGATAGCAATGAATTTTCTATACTGATCTAAAATTCGTGACGGCGTAATCACACTTACATAATCACCCCTGTAACACTTCCGTAATCACACTCTTGTTGAAAACAACTAAAAACGCCATTAATAACCATATTGCCACCGATTAACTATATTAACCAAGCCCTTGCTACAATTACTACCACGGCTAGGAATTACTAATTCGAACCTCTATAAACTACAACAGCTAAAAATTACTGATTAGAACCTTAGCAATTAGTACCGAAACCACACTATTATTACAAAAACTACTATTTTGAACCGCTGCAATTAGTACCGTAACTACGCTATTATTACAAATTATACCGTAATCATACTGTCATTACAGGAACTACTAATTCGGACTTCCACAACTTATACTGCAACTACATTGTCATTACAAAACTACGCATACGGAATAGATTCGCTACAACTATACTATCGCTACTAGAGCTATGAGTATGGAATACAAGGAAGGAAAAAAGATTGCTTGTGTGGATATTACTATAAACCCATATAGCTAGTATATATAGGCCAAGTGGTAGTACGCTATATTTCACGGTCTGGAAGGGGTATTCCAGAGCGTATGGCAAAAGGGCCACTACCCAGATGAGAGGTTTATAAACTCCCATTCGTGGCATGCACTCTCTAGAATACTTCTTTCGAATAATCTATCTTTTACTACAATACCCATCTTTCTGATTACTTCACTACTCTTCTACTTCACGTGAATTAGGCAGAGATCTTACCGAAAATTATAAAAGCCGAAAATCTATAAAATCTTTAATATATATCCCAAAGATTTTTGTATACGCCTCGGTGTTCATGAATTATCTAGCCGCGAGTTGGATAAATTTTGATGAACGGTTTGTTAAAACTAACAAATAAAGATGGACGTTATCGGTAATTATTACGTTGACTATAAAATAGATGAAAATATGACATTAATAACGATTTAAGAAGAGGATGGGTTAAAGGAGGCCTTGTTACAAGGTATAACGAGGCTTCGTACTGTTACATTACTTATATATTTAACATAAACGTAGAATATTTACGGTTCTCTTTTCTTAATAATAATCTTGTTAAAAAACTCGAAATAAAGTCTTTTTACTCGGATAATCTATATTAAATAATTTGTAAGTTTACTATAATATTTTTTCGGTAATAGTTTTTCACTCGTTAGCTACAATCGATGACGATAACGTAATGTACCATTCGTATCAATCCAATAATTCGTAATTTATATCGAATATCCTACTCTAACCGGAAAACATCTAACGCTTTCGGTAACTGTTAATAAGCGAATTACGTATCATAAGTCGTTTATTACCCTTTAATCTTATAACTTCGCGAGAATACTTGACCTGAAAATAAGGTAACCGTTCGGTGTTATGCACTCAAGCCATTGGCCATTGAGTCTATAGGTTACGTGACTGTGTACGTAACGGGATAGGCAGTCCCCGGTCCGGGCTCGGTCCGGGTGCGGACCGAGCACGGTCAGTGTACGGCACGTATGAGGCCACGTGACGGGCTGGGCACTGGCTGGGCACTGGCCATACCCATAGCTCCTGCACCGTGGGCCACGGTAACCTCTTCTAGTCTTCCACCGTACCTCAATAGTAAACCCAATTTGGTACCTACTTGGCTTACCATCATAGGTCGGACTATAACATTCGGTATTACCGAAATTTACAGTTCTAACGCGGGCTGGGCCCGCAACAATATTATAACTACCGACGCCCCAATATCCTCCAACGTTAATATAGTCGGTAACGCGGACGTAAGCCGAATCCGAACCGATTCCGTTAACACTGACGCCCCTAAACCCCCCAACTTTCACTTAAGCTATAAATTATCATAATTTAAGAATAGGCTTCAGTTGTACCTAATATATTTATGAACCCCGTCAAAATATATGTTCTTATAATATATCAGTTTATTGCTTTAATATCTAATATAATAATTAAAATAAGTTAAAAGATTTCGGGTAACATTCCTTCACTATAGACTTATTTTATAATATAAGTGTTTGTGGATATTACTATATACACTTATAGCTAGTATACATGGGCCAAGTGGCAGTGAGTGCACTGTATAATAAGGTGTATTTTTACAGAGTGCACGATAACGTGTCACGTTACAGGCTGCACTCTTGTAAGATGCAAAGTGTATCATGTGTGAAGCGGTCTAAAATAGGTATTCCGGAGCGCACGGTAAAAGGGCCAATACCCGGATAAGAGGTTTATAACCTCGCACCTGTGGTGTTCACTCTCTGTAATGTGTCTTTTGGACTTATCTATCTTTTACTACCATATCAATCTAAAGATTACTCTCTTACTCTTTTTATTTTACATAAGATTAACAGAGACCTTACCGATACTAATTAGTAGCCGACTTGGTCGAGAACGAATAACTTAGGAAAAAGAGATAAATGCAAATTAAATACCTATTGCGGAATGCTATAACCGTCCTAACGATTTGTATTTTAACAATACGTTTTTACAAAAATTACATAGGATATATATAAAATGTTGGTAGACCTTATATATTTCAACGTTATCGATTCGATTGGTATAAGTAACAGTAGTATTACAGTAGCCAGATAGTAGATGTATTGATCTAGGTTTGGCAGACCGCTAGCTGGTCTGCACTGTAATTTGTATGGCCAATTGCTTGGCCCGTGCCCTAGAGTGAAGTGCAGCGTACTGCACTCGACTTACACCTAATGCGGTAAGTTCTTACAAAGAAATACACTCAACTTGAAGTACAGTCAACTTTACTGATAGTAAAGTTAACCTACTTTACTGCATATAGCACTATTCCAATACAAAAACTATAAAAGCTAAGTAACTTTTAAAAAATACCATTAATATAGTATTATTAACCTTTATTTGGCGCTTTATTTACTAAAAGCCCTGCTACGCGACTATTAGCCCTCATTTGGTGTTTTAAAGTATCCGTGTACTTTTTAAAGAGCATCATATTATGTACTAGGCCATATAAGCCAAAACCACCAAGTTTCAAAACCCTTCGTTGGAACCAATCCAATCTAAACTCAACATCCAAACAGTTTACAAAACTAAGAGCGGTTACAAACAGAATAACCAAACCACTCGCTTCATTAAAAGCGGCTACCGCTCGAAAATTCGAACCGTTTACCAAACACGAACCAAAACCTATACACTGAACCATACAATACACCTCTTTATACTCACATTTCCTTTACCCTGTTTTCCTTTTTACATTCACCCTATATATTTTAAATTTAATCCTTGCGACTTTTTCGTTTTCTAGCCGTTTAGCTAAATAAACTTTACCAAACATTAATAAAACTTTTTTAAAACGCC
This sequence comes from Anisogramma anomala, assembly GCA_038502455.1. Lineage (NCBI taxonomy): Eukaryota > Fungi > Ascomycota > Sordariomycetes > Diaporthales > Gnomoniaceae > Anisogramma > Anisogramma anomala. Next base: position 2,999,848 of record JASMMZ010000009.1, read on the forward strand.
TAACTAATTTATGACTATGTTTAAATTACCTATCGTCTAAAATTTATCTGTACTAATAAATGTTAGTAACTTTACTTCAACCGTTATATTTATTATATTTCATTTATATTTGCCGTTCATAAAATGAAACACCTTAAACTTTGAGTTCTAAGCGTGCCCAAATTTAACGACGGTGTAACATCACCAATCTACGCCGTTTTAATATACTAGATATATATAGAAAGAACCATCCCTAGCCGCCCTATAATATTTACAATTATAGCTTTAATACTAATTGAACCGGATGAGATTAACTTTTACTTAAACCGTTTAGTCGAGTATATGAGAATTAAAAAGGTTATAATATACGATATGAACTCGAATCTTTAGGATAATATTATAGATATACCAATTGAAAAACTATATTCATGTACGGCGAATACGTATATCTTTACCATAATTTTTCGTTACTAAAATGATAAAACCTAAAAACATAATATATTATAAAAAATTAAAGGTTTTCAATTAAATGATAGGTACAAAAGAAATAGTCAACCCTTTTATTGCCAAAGTCTTACGAATTTAATTAAAAGTAGAGGTATTAATACCTTAGGAGGTTCAAATAGCCGCATTTGAAAAGCCTTATTCAAAATAATACGCCTGTAGATATTAATATATCCCCTCATAGATAATATACATAGGCCAAGTAGCAGTGCACTATATTGCAGGGTGCACTCCTATAGGGTGCACGGTAATGCGTTACGCTGCAGGCTGCATTTTTGTAAGACGCAAAGTACATCATGCATGGATCGGTCTGGAATGTTTATTTCAGACCGAATGCAATGCGTGGATCGGTTTGGAAAGGGTATTTCAGACCGACGGCAATACGTGGATTGGTCTAAAAAGAGTATTCCAAAGTGATAGGCTTGAGGTGGAAGACTAATAAACCCTTACCTGTAGCGTACATCTCTGGATACTTCTTCTTGATCTAAATATCTTAACTTATTTTACTACAATACCAATTATCTTTTAATTACTTTTTGACTTGCTTTGTTTTACATAAATAAGTATTTAGATCTTATCGACACTAATTAGTAGCCGACTCAGTCGATTACAAACAGCCTAAGAAAATAGAAACAAATAAAAGTTAAATACCTATATCGGGATACTGTAGCAGTCCTAACTATTTGTACTTTAACACTTTGTTTTTATAAAAATAACACGCCGACGTGTATAAAGATTATAAAGACTATGTGATTTAAAAAAAGAAAACTTTAACACAATATTATTAATCTTTGTTTAATGCTTTATCTGTTTAAAGCCTATTTACGCTATTATTAACCCTTATTTGGCGTTTCAATGTACCCGTGCACTTTTTGGATAATGTCCTATTACGTACCAAGTTACGTAATCTAAAACCATCAAATTTCGGAACTCTTCGCTAGAACCTATTTGATTTTTTTTATGAACCACTCGCTCCAGCAAAGCCACGATCGGTTATATATAAACAAACAACCCAATCGCCCTATCAAGATCGGTTATACACTAAGTAACCAACTGACTCCCTCCACCAAGTTTTTCTATAACATGTTAATACAGACAAATGACCGCACCCCAGAGTATAGAACAACTCGACATTTCCCGTGCCTTGCCTAGTTTCCCACATTCGCCTTATTTATTTTAAGTTTACCTACATTCACCCTATATTTCCTAAATTTAATATTTGCAACGTTTTGAGTTTTTCCTAATCGCTTAGCTAATGTAATATTACTAGCGTTAATAAAACTAATCTGAAACGCTAGATTAATTTACAATTACGTATTATTTACGTATCGTTTGAAATTTATTCGTATTAGCAATAGTTAGTAAGTATTATGCCGACCTCTTTAATTACATTATTCGATTTATATTCGATAAATCAACCTGAGCTTTATATATACCTCAATACAACACGAAATTACCCCACTTTAACGTATCGCCCAAACCCCCTAAAACAATCTTAATTATAACGCTTAATCTAATAACACTAAAGGAGGCTAACGCTACCTTTAACATACTGCTTAAACATATAGAAGTCAGAAAGGCCATGATATAGGAGATCGACCTAGGTCTTTAAAACAACACTATCAATTTACCAGTTAAGAAACTAAAACCCTATATCGCAAATACATATATTTTGGCCGCTATATAGCGTTATTAGGAGGAACAAATCTAATGACCTAATCTATTAAACGAATTTCATAAAAAATTTCCGGTTTCGACGTTGAAAATATGGTAAAGGGTAAACCCTACTATTGTCAAAGCTTTACGAATTTAACTAATAACTAAAGGAATTAATTCCTTAAGAGGTAAAAATAGGCGCCTTATAAAGGCTCTATTCGAAATAACACAACTTACCAACGTATCAATTTAAAAAAAAATGATTTATACTTTTCAGATTTTATCAAAGGGTATTACCTTATGTAATTGAAAAAAAAAACTGTTGTTGAAACGAAGGAAAATACGCGTAAGACGGTAAAACCTTATACCCCAAGCCAAAAACAGGAACCACAAGGGAAAAAAACGCCTACAATCCTTATTTACTATATAAGTATAATACATACCTATACCGGCTTATACCATGACGTAAAACCGAATACCAAACCACTCCCTAAACTTAAAAAACAACCCGACCAGCTATAACGGAGTTGACTGAAACATAAAAAACAATCCGATCAGTTATAGTAAAGTCGGCCGAAACGGAAAAAATAGCCCGAACCAAAAATCGATAATTAGCCGAAACACAGAAAATAACCCAACCTAAGAAATGAAAAGTAACATAAAACGCCAATACGTTCCATATGAACTAATGATTTTTAACCACGACCCCTACCGCAACCTCCCGCCATATCGTTTTCCCACGGATAAAACCAACCCTACAAAGTTAACCAACTTTATTAGGCTAGAACATAAGGATACCAATTACAACAGCGAACCGTACGACGTATTTAATAATGGAATACCCGTTATACTTAATATATGTAAAATACTAGACATTAAACCTTTATAATTCCACGTTATTTTACCCGATATACTCTTCGGGTAAGTTAAAAATAGTATATATACTACCTTATATAAGAAGATATATTCATAAAGTATTATAATCTTTTTAAATCCTACTTTAAAACTGATGTTAATTATGAGTTATACGATAGGGATTAAATTGAAACTACGTGGAAATCTGTAAAAAAACAGTAAAAAATGCCGATAAAAACTCTTAGGAAATCCTTACCACCCTATTAGCAAAGTTCTGGAAATACCAGGTAACCTTCGGACCAAGATACAAAGGCAATAAACTTTTTATTTAAATAGTAATAAAAGCCTGCTATGGAAACCTGGATTTCAACTTTATACTTTTTAAACCAGAAAAAACCTTAAAGGCCTTTTGTATAAGTTTTGAAATATCGCTTGAAACATTTATACGCCGATAAGTAAACCACGGATTAACATTCTTCATTAATAACATTAAAGGCGAAACCTAAATCATTAAAACAAACCTTGTCGAAATAATTCATTATATTTTGAATGGTAAATTCAAGGTTTAACCAAGGTAAAACGAACGTCTAAAGTATAGGTACCAAGGAGGAAACCCTGGTAGTAAAAGATAAAAACAATCGTTTGGAAATAAAATAAACGGATCTAAACTATAGTAATACTTACGGAAAAACATACGACTCCTTATAAATTTACAAAAACAGGGTATTTTAAATGGTAAAGTTAGTTACTAGTTTATAAACCATTTCATTTACGAATAAATTCGGATTAAACGACAATTTTAAGCCGAATGTAATTTTAAATATCGGATAAAAGTCAAGTTTACAATATACGTAGCCCAATATAAAGGAATAAATAACTAATTCGACGTATATCTCTACGAACATACATCTGGAGAAGATAACCTTAAATAAGATAATATCTACTTCTTAGCTTACGATGATGAAAACGCCTAATATATCTTTAGCAGCCTATAGAATACCTCCTTTTTATTTATTACAAGCCTGCACCATGTTAACGAAGTTTTTAACGCTAATATAGAGTCGCAATTTATCTTTTTCAATTGATACGGAGCCAGATCTCAAGGCATTATACATAGCATTGGCGTAGCCGAAATCTCGACGGCCAAAAAGTGATAATTCGACGTATGTACGATGAAATTTCCGAAGTTTCGGCCAAACCAAATAAGAGAATACCGAAAGGTCCTATTTAGTAAAAGAAAGGCGACGTCTCTCGAAACGGTAGTTATAAATACGCGTTTCAGACCGATTAAGTTTTACGTAATGGCTTTTGAAACGTTATTTTTACTTTCATTAACTAATATAAATAAATTTGGAATTAAAATTCGAAATACGACCAATTAACCTATCCGTGCCTTAAATAGCGTATTCGTATCGCTTAAACTTGAATTAGACTACTTATAAGTCTTTCCGGAAACACGTATAATTAAGGCTACTTATTGAATTTAACAAATATTACTAACTTTACACCAATGATTCGGATACCCAGCTGCTAAACGCCTTTTACGCCTGCTATACGCCATAAACCACACAAATATAGGGGAAAACGTACTCTAAGTCATCTAAAAGTTTTGTCATAAATGCCAGCTTCACTTACAAGCCTAACAACTATTTGAATTCTGCCTTTAAAATGATTTAAACTTTAGCTACGGGGAAATTAATAATAATATATACTTACACATCTAACCGGTCCTCCACTTCATCGATACGGCTACATTATTCCAAGCTCTTAAATTTATACGAAACGCTTTTACTTTAAACCATTGAAATGTTTTCATTAACTGTTAGTTAAACATTTACTTCAGGCCTTTAAATTAAATTATGTACAATGCCGATACAACTTTGAATTTTATCAAAAAATGCAAAAAAAATCGTATAACCGATAACAAAAGCAAATAAATCCTAGTAAAAGCTTTATAAGGTATAAGAAAGTATAAACGATACTATAAACCACTGAAAAAAACGTATATAGTATTGGCAAAAAACTAAAGGGTATTAATTTTAAGAAATCTATTCTTTAAATAGCAATTAACGCCATTTACAACACTTTTAGCCCAAATATACTTATCACTACGCTCCTCATCTTTAGTACCTACCCGAGAATACACAAAAACTTTACCACATTACTATTTACAATATAAAGGGCTAATACTGTTGACAGGGCTATAACGGTCTTACGCTTACTATGAATGAAAAATAATGTATTTAAAGCGCTAGCTATAAGGAATAACTCACGTAAAACTAAGGTGCCAAACCTACTATTATAATTTAGAGTTTCAGTTGAGAAAATGAAGTATAAATAAATTAACCGTTAAATAATCAACGCATTTATGGGCTATGATATGTTCGTTAACTTCCTAAATAAAACGAGGTCGTTTTGTTAAACAATAATGCGAAAATACAAGAAAAAGGCTAAAAAAAATTGACCCAAACGCGTAATATAAGAAAAACCTGCTACAAAATATTACCCAAAACGACGAATTCAAACCTACCTTAACTTTAGCCTTACCCTTAAAACGTAAATCTAACCCGACCACACCAAATGAAATCGGCTTATTTGTACCAAACCCGCTAAAACCTCGACGCCGAAAACGCTCTTTCTGTTCCAAATCCAAAAAACGCTTTGAAAACTTTGCCACAGACTCCTTTATTACGTAAAAGGAAATGAAGGACTACAAACTTAGCCTAAAACGTCGTTACAAAAGTATTATTACCACCCTAAATACCCTATTTGTACAATTTACCCAAACGGAAATCTAAGCCTTTATCTAATTAAACGTATTTATCTTTAAACGTTTAAACCCAACCGTTTACGTCGTTTAAAGAATCTTCCTAACCCGCTTTATCCACGAAATTAAAGATAAAACCGAAAAATCTTATAAAAAGACCCGCCTAATTATAAAAGGCTACAACGACGAAAACAAAAAGAATATCATAACTTATTTACCTACATGAAAACGGGTTAACTATCGCCTAATTTTATATTCGCAGTTTTTCTTAACAATCCTTATAACCTATATATCAACCTTCGCGACATATCGCAAGCATACACCTAATCCGAGAACCGGCTAAAACGACAAATTTACGCTCATATAACCAAAAACCTTAAGTAACGTTACCTATCTAAGATTATTATACGTATTTTAAAACCACTTTATAGTTTAGTTGAAATTGGTATCTACTAGTTCAACACTTATTAAATTTATCATAAAAAATGGCTCTAAATAACCAACTTTACTTTCGACCCGTATGTTTTAATATTAATAGCTCGTTTGAAGGGCTTTACATTAACAGGTATACAAATAAACGACACTTTAACGTTATTTAACTCCTTTTTTTTCGTATTTAAAAAGAGGAAACTTTTAAAACCCGACTTAAAAGCTAAACCTAAAAGGTTTCTAACAAAAAACAACGTAATCGACTTTTATAGTATTACGATTATGCTCCGAAACGGCAATTTAATCCTTACGTAAAAGAGGCAATAAAATAAAGTTACACTCGTTATCTTGAATAACGTAAAACGAGCCGACAAATAAAAATATTAATATATATACAACGCTTATATTACCTTTATAATATAACCAAGCGTAACATTTAACCTTTCTGTCGCCGTAGAATGTTAAATTAAGCCGATGGATAATATATACAAAGCGTTTAATAAACGTTTTTTGTAATAAATACGCAATTTAAAACGCGACTTATAATTTGTACCATTAAATATACGTACTATAAAGCTATTTGTTTTTATCAACAGCTTCTTCGTTAATAATAACTATTACAACTTACAAATAGGTTTCGTCCTAGTCCCCGGCAACTAAATACCGGCTTGAAACGGCTTTACGTTTCGAAAAAAAATTATTTATTAAAACTTTACCAAGTACAAAAGGGTTACACAAAGCGTTCTGACTTCCGAAATCTATGAAATAGTTCAAAGCTTCGATTCGGATATTAATATAACGATAACGGTCCGGATAATTACGTTTAACCTTAATTTATACCTTATTCCTTTTATTATATATACTAACTTCTTTTAGCTTTACGAATACATGATTAAATCAGGTATTACAAACAAAAAACATTTGATAATCGACATTATAACTTTATAAGAGTCGAATAAACACTGTAAAATCGAAGAAGAAAAATTAACGGAAAATCCAACTTAATAGATACGATAATCAAAACTATATCGAATGAGGCCCTAAGAATACTTATATCGATGGGTATATTGTTTATAAAGGTCGTTAAAAAGGTTTTACGATCTTAATGAACTAATTAAACACTAGATCAGCCCGTTTTACATTACTTATACCGATTTATATTTTACCTTCATTTCAACGGCCTATTTATACCGATAGCATATTTTACTTTTATAAAATACGGCTATTTGTATCGATTTTCGTTTCATTTTACCCTTTATTTGATTTTACATCATTATATTTATTCTAATATATTACCCTTTTTCTAATATAATATTTTCATCAATTCAAACGATTAATTTATAAAACGCCATAAAATTACTATATAAAGTACTACACTATAGTAGGGCATGCCGGCCTAACCCGGGTGCATCTATCTACTATTAAAGGAAAAGAGCCACGCCATCGCGTCCCCACCGTTCTCCCCGTCACTTTCCCCCTTTATATTAACGTCACCGCTATTAACGTTAACGACGCTATTAACGTTAGCGAAGATATAACCTAAAAACTTATTAGTTATACCTTGAAACAAAAATATAAAAAAGGAATTAGCTTCCTCAATATAACGTACGATAATTCCGTTAAACTCGCCCGCGTAATATATATATAGGCCTCGTTTTCAGATGACGATGGCGGTTACTGTCTCCCTAGTTTGCTGGTTAAAGTTTGCTACTAATTAATATCAGCTTATTTTAGTTATTTGCAACGATTTATTTTTCGAATCGCCTTGAATGGTATATTCCTATGAAATAGAGTTTTTAAAATTCGGTTAAAACTTACCAAAGAGCTTGTGGACGCATAATACGGCTTTACCTTACGGCTCCAAGACTACTGGAACGGGGGCGTACGAGCTGCCAGTTCGCTCGTAACGGTAACAACGCGTTGAACAGCACCCATTTTCGTAACAATCGCCAACGGATTTGCTCGCAGCCGCGGACGCGACATACAACATACAAAGCGGATTCATTGACAGCCCAAGGCGATGGATCCGGGTATGCCGCTTTAACGTTTAGTGCGTTAAAGAGGCTTTACGGCGTACCTTGGCGATACAAAGCTCAAGGTGACGAAGGAAATCTGCCTTGCATTCCTTATTTACAAAAAAGGAAGTTGAAAACTTACGAACGAAAAGTTTAAAATGTATATACTCTAACACAATTGCACCAGGCTATGCTTACGGCAAAAAAAGATCTTTATGGGTAATAGGGTTTTTACCTGTAGAAAAAGGGTAAGGTATATAACTTCAGGAACACCCCGCTCTTCCCCCGAACTAAAAAAGGGGAAGGGAAAAGGGGGGGAGGAAAATGTCGGCGCGGTAACGGTGGGGAGGGGCGAGGTAAAGGCGGCGACTGGGCTGGGCGACGTAAGTATGGCGGGGCTTAGCGAAGTAACGGCGAGCGGAGTAGCGGGGGCGGGCGACGTAACGGCGATAAAAAATATTATGCCCAACGACGGCGAGCTGTTGTTGCTAGTAATAATGATACTAAGAGCGGCGGTTACGGCAGCTACAGTGGCGATGATGCGCCGACGCTCTCGCGCTAAACTATGCCTTACAGTCCTATTTCTACACAGCATCTATTCGGTAAATAGGTTAGTATATATGTAAGCCAAATGACCTATACATTAAAACGGGTTAATTTGGTAAGGTAAACCAAAAGTAGAGACTTATATCATCTGAAACTACACGCCTTTAGCGAAAAGGGAAAAAAAGAAAGTTTTACCCAGAACGACGGCAATATATCTTTTTATATTAACCTACCATGTAATTACATAATTACCCCTACGTTATTACCCTTACGTAATTACCACCGCGTAATTACCCTTATTAGAAACAACCAAAAACGCTATTACCAACTATATCGCCTCCATTTAACTACATGACCTAGACCCGAACTACAACTACCACCTCGATCAACCTTTGCTAATTCTATCCGAATTTACTAATTTATACCTTTTACCATTAATACAAAAAATAACACTGTTACTATGGAAACTACTAATTTAAACCACTTATGATTAATACGACATCAATACTATTAATATAGAAACTGCTAATTGAAACTTATAACAATTGATACTATAAATAAAATTATTACTATCAGGTTATAGGTACGAAATATATAAGGAAAAAAGAAAATACTACCGATGTGGATATTGCTATATCCCCTTAAAAATAGTATATATAAGCCAAGTAACAATATATTGTATTATAGGATACATTCCTACAGGGTACACGGTAACTTGTTACTCTATAAGCTACACTTTTATAAGACGCGAAGTGTATTATGTATAAATCGGTCTAAAATAGTTATTTCAAACCGGCTACAATATGTGAATTGGTCTAAAATGGTTATTTAAGACCGATGGCAATACGTGGATCGGTCTAAAAGGAGTATTCCAGAGTGATACACTCTGGGTGAAGGACTTATAAACCGTTATCTGTGGCGTATACCTTTAGATGCTTCTTCATAATCTGAATTTCTTAACTTACTTTACTACAATATCAATCATCTTTTGATTACTCCTCTGCTTGCTTTGTTTCACGTGAACAAGTACTTAGACCCTACCGACAACGACTTAACGACAAATAAGATTAAAAGGATAAAAATGTATATTAAACGGAATTCGTAAAAGGATATTACCTAACGGAATACAAAAAAAAAGTGGTAAGATATATATAGACGAAACGACGAATATAAGGTGTAAAACGACCTAATACTATACCCGTACCCTAAATTAAAAATACAAACCTTGAGAAAAAAGAAAAACGACTATAATCTTTATTTAATATATAAGTATAATACACTTTTACCCCGATATATATTATAAAGTTAAACCAAATACTAAACCACTCCCTCAACATGACGTACACCCCATTCGATATAAACGTAAACGACTGAAATACCGAAAATAACCCGCTTTATGAAACAAGGAGCGGCGTAAAACGTTAATATGTACCTCATAGACCAATACCCGCCAATCAAAACCCCTTTTGTAACCTTTCACCGCATTGCTTTCCTACTAATAAACGGGATCCTAAAAAGTTGACCAACTCCACTAAGCTTTAGGATAAGTACGAGAACTACAAAGGTAAATAATACGATGTACTCAATAAGAAAATACTAACTATACTTAATATATGTAAAAGACTAAATATTAAACCATTTCAATTTTATATTATATTACCAGGTATATTAACTTAGCAAGCAAAAAAAATTATAAATACCAACATATGTAGGTAAATATATATATAAAGTATTCTAACCGCCTAAAATCTTATTTCAATATAAAGATTTACTAGGAATTTTATGATAGGGACTGGATTAATATAACTTGGGAATTCATAAAACCTTAGTGAAAAAACACTAATAAAAACATGAAAGAGGGTTTTACCGCTCTATTAGCTACGTTTCGAATTTTTTGAGTGGCCTTTAAACCGAAATATAAAGGTAATAAGCTGTTTATTTAAATAATAGCAAAAGTATACCGCAGAAACCCGGATGTCGACCTTATACTTTCCAAGTTTAAAAAGGACTTAAAAACCTTTTATATAAGTTTTTAGACATCGTTTAAAACCTTTATACGCCGAAAAATAAGTTTCGAATTGGTATTTGTAACCGACAAGACCAAACAAAGAGGCTAAATCATTAGAATATACCTCGCCGAAACCATTTACCACGTTTTAAATCGAAAATGGAAAATATACTTAAAGCCAAACGAACGCCCAAAATATAAATATTGAGGAGGGAACCCTAACAACAAATAAAAAGGACTATCGTTCTGAAATGGACGAAACGCACCGCGGTTATATTAATACTTATGAAAAGGTATACAAAGCCCGTCGGATTTATTAAAGCGTTACATCGTATATTGTAAAATTAGCTACTATTTCACTAATCATTCAACTTACGAGAGAATTTGGATTGAACGATAGTTTTAAACAAATTATATATTTCAAAATAGAATCACGCCAATTTCACAATATACGTAACAAGATACGAAGATATTAATGATAAACCTAACGTTTACCTCCATAAATATAACTCTGGGGGGAAAAAACTTCAAAAGTAATAATACTTGCTTAATAGCCTAAAATAACTAGACCGCCTAACGTATTTTCACAAGCTTACAAGATACCTCCTTTCTGTATATTACAGGATTAAACTATATACACGGAGTGTTCAACGCTTATATAGCATTATAATTTATACTTTTCAACAGATACGGCAGTTACTTTCAATAAATTATACTCGATGTCGGTGTTATTAAAATATTAACTGCTGGAAAACAACAATTCGACGCGTTTGGAACGAAGTTCCCAAAATTTGAACTAAACTTAATAGAAAAACATTGAAAGGTTTTATTTAATAAAGGTAAAACGTTATTACTTAGTATGGTCGTTATAAATACGCGATTGAAACCGGTTAAATTTTATGTAATGGACTTTATAATACCATTTTTACTTTTTTGGCGAATATAAATAAGCTAGAAATTAAGGTTCGAAATACGATTAGTTAGCTTATCCGCGTCTCGGATAAGGCATCCGTATCGTTCCGGCTTAAATTCGGTTACTTATGGTTTTTTTCCAAAAATACGTACGATTAAAGTTATTTATTTAACGCAGCCGAAATTACGGATTATATAACACCGTTTTGGACACCCAGTTACAAAACGCCGTTTATAACTACTTTACGCCATAAGCTATATAGATATAAGAAGAGACACACTGAAAGTTATTAAAAAGTTCTATAATAAATATCAAATTTATTTATAAGCCCTAAGACAGTTTAAATTTCGCTTGTTAAACGACGTAAACTCTAACTATAAGGTAATTATCAATATTACATACTTAGATATCTAACCGGTATTTTACGTTATCGATTCAACAATATTAATTTAGGCTATAAAATTTATACGAAGCGTTTCTGTCACAAAATATTTAAACTCTTTAATTAACTGTTAGTTAAAAGTCTATTTAAGGTCTTCGGGTTAGATTAACTATAACGTTAACACGGCTTTTATTACAGAAAATAACGTACTAAGGTAAGGATTACCGGTAACAAATGTAAATGAATACCAGTAAAAATACTATAAGGTTTTAATAAGTATAAACAACATTACAAAACACTGAAAAATCGTATACAGTATTACCCAAAAAGCTAAAGAATACCAATTCCAAATATTATATCCTTTAAATAATGTTTAACTCCGTTAATAATACTTTCGACCCAAAAAGGCTTATCTCTACGCTCCTTATTTTTAATACTTAATTGAAGATCTATACCGACTCTACACTATTACTAACCACGGTACAAAGGGCGTATACTATGGCGAAAACCATAGCGGAATTACGTTTCTTACGGGCTAAAAACTATGAGTTCAGAGCGCTAACTATTAAAAATTGTCTATGCTAAACTGGCGTTTTAAATCTACTATTATAATTTAAAGTCTTAATTGGGAAAATTAAAGATAGATAAACCAACCTTGAAAATTTAATAGGTTTCAAATCCATAATATATTCGTTAATTTACTCAATGATATAAGTTCGTTTTGTTCAATAATAATACGAAAGTATAACCAAAAGATCGAAAAAGCGATCCGGAACCGCAGTTCGAATAAAACCGCTAACGAAACGCCCCTCAAAACAACGAATCTAAACCTCTAGCAATTTCAACCTACCCCCCTTATTACACTTCCGATCCGCTTCTACCAAATTGAAACGGCCCGTTTATACTAACCCTATTAACACCTCATTGACGAAGTCGCCTTTTTAACTCGAAAACTAAAAAATGCCCCGAAACCTTTACCATAAGATTTTTTATCATTTAAAAGAAGATACAAACCGCGAGCTTAGCCTAAAACTTTAATACGACGATATTATTACTACCTTAAATGCCTTGTTCGAATATTTTACCTAAATAAAATTTTTGGTCTTAATTAACCAAAGTGTATTTCGCTTTAAACGATTCGAATTATCAACTTAAAACGCTTATAAAATTCTTCCTACTCGTTTAGTCCATGAAATTAAAGATAAAACCGGGAAACTTTACGAAAACAACCGACTAATTATCAAAGGTTATAACAACGATGGCAAAAAAAACATCATAACTCAGTCGCCCACCTTATAACGGGCTAGCCACCACTTGATAGTTACATTCGTAGCCTCCCTTAATATATCGTATGGCGTATATATCGAGCGCCGTAATATGACGTAAAAATAAAACTAATTTGAAAAGAGGTTTAGATGACATATTTACGTCAATATACCTATAAACCTTAAAAATACCACCTATCTAAAACGATTTTACATATTATTAAACCGCTTTACGAAAAAATTAAAACTGGTATTTATTAGTATAATACCTATTTAAGGTACAATAAAAAACGGCTTATAATAACTATTTCGACTTTAGACTCGTGTCTATTAATATCAACACCCAGTTTTAAAAATTTTACATCAACGGATATACAAACGGACGACATATTAAAGTTATATAACACGTTGTTTTCTGCATTTGAAAAGAGAAAACTTTTAGAAGAAAGGCTAAAAGTTAAACCTAAAACGTACCTAACAAAAAACTATATAATTAACTTTAATAACATTACCATCAATTTTCGGAATAGCTTTTTGTACCTTATACAAAAAGGGAAGTTGGACAAAGTTGCTTGAGTCGTTTTGAATAACGTAAAACGGGCCGACAAATATAAATGCTAACGCGTACGTGGCGTTTAAGTTACTTTAAAAATACAATCGAAAGCAGTATTTAACCTTTCGGTCGCCGCGTAATATCATACCACCCTATTAAATGATACATACAAAACGTTTCACAAGCGCTTTCTATAAAAGATATATAGTCTAAAACTCGGTTTGTAATTTATGCTGTTAAATATACGTATTGCGAATTTGTTTGATTATACTAAAGGCTTTTTCGCTAATGATACCAATTACAATTCGTAAATAGGCTTCGTTTTAGTTTTCGGTAACAAAACTCCGAAACAAAACGGTTTTACACATTGTAAAAATATTATTTATTGAAGCTTTACAAAATAGAAAAACGTTACGAAAAACGTCTTGGTCTCGAAAATCTATAATATAATTGAAGGCTTCGATTCGTGTATTACCATAATAATAGTGGTCCGGATAATTTTTTGAATCTAATTTTACATCCTAATCCTTTCGCTATATATACTAACTCCTTTTCTTTTCATAATTATTTAGTTAAATTGAGTATGAAAAACTAAAAACGCTTCATAATCGATATTAAAGCTTTACGCAAGTTATATAAACACCGAGAAACCTAGGAAACGATATGAATCGATGAAAAATCCAACTTAGCGTACTCGATAACCAATTTTACCCCAAACAAACCATTAAAAACACTAATATCGACAAGTACACTATTTATTTGAGTTATTAAAAAGGTTTTACAACCCGAATAAGCAATCATATCACTTTCGACAATTTAAAACGGTTCGAAATCTGCTATCCACACCACTTCCCGATTTATACCACGATAAATAAATTTCGTTTCCACCGGCCTTACGAATTTACATCTATTTAACCCTACTATTTTACGTTGCTCCAAACATTCTATCACTCTTTGTTTGACATACCTTGATCCTGACGAATTTCCTGTTCTTTTCCTTGATCTATTTAAATCTATTTTTTTTGCGCCACCCCTAATATACTATTACAATTTACCTTACATAATTTTAACCCTATTAAGTATTTCACTATTTTGCCTGTCTCTGTTTTAATTTACCATATTTTAAAGCATTCAATATATTGCCTTTCTTCTTTTTTATACATTTTAAGTTACATTTGTTCTTTATGAACGATTTTGAAAAAATTAATAACATTAATGAAGCTGGGCACGCCGATCCGGCCGCAAAGGGCAGCTAATAACTATGAAAAGGAGAGGGAGAAGGCGACGCCTTCGTGTACCCACTATCCTCCTCGACGTTCTTCCCATTCATATTTACACCACCATTATTACCACCATCGACGCTATCGTCGTTAAAGAGAATATAACCATACGCCTTAGATTGCATGCCTTGGAACAAAGGCGTAACGGAGTCTTTACTCTCTTTACGACGACGCGCGATAATGTTGTTAAACTCACCAACGTAATATATATGCAAACTCCGTTTCCAAGAAGAAATAGCGGCTGATGACTTTTTTATCCGCCGGCTAACTCCTATTACTAATTATTATCGGCTTGTTGTAGTTATTTACAACCGCAGTTATTTTTAGGAACGCCCCAAATAATATTTTTTCAAAAAGCGTATCTATTAACGGCCTGGAGCTACGGGCCCGGGTATGTCTTTCCAACAATTTAAGCGTTAAAAAGGCCTTACGATGCACCTTATCGATATGAAGCTTAAGGCGACAGAGTAGGTTCACCTTGTGTTCCTTGTTTATAAGGACATTAAAAACAAATAATCGGGTGGGTTTAGGGAATACAAGTCGCGGAAAAGCTTTGCAAAGCTACTCTTACTGTTATGAACTCATAATATTGGCCATTTAGTCTATAGATACGTGCTTGTGCACGTAATGGGATAGGTAATACCCAGTCCGGGTCCAGTCTGGGTGCAGACCAAACACGGTACGTATATAGTACGTGTAAGGGCATGTAACAGGTGAGGCACTGACTAGTTACTAGCCATATCCATAAGTCCTATACGGTAGGCTACGGTAACCTCTTTTAGTCTTTTATTGTACCTTAATAATAAACACCATTTACCGCCTACTTAGCTTACTATCGTAAGTCAGATTATAATATATTATTAACGTTTGCGTTTTTTTACTATTTTCGAGAGAAGATTACTTATACTAAACTAATCAATAACAAACGTTAAAATTTTACGTTCTACTTCAACGTTATCCGAGAAAATAGTCTTTCGGCCAATACCCAGTTCTCTACCTTTATAAATACACCTCCTACTCCTTCGGAGCTAACTTTAATCGACATTTCTCGTTTTTAAAATACTATAAGTTATAATGCGTCGATGGTAAAGTAATTAGAATAACCGGGTTAATCGATTTTAACTATTAACTTTACCTTTAACTTTACCTAAGTTGTAGCTACATTTTGATAACTTGAAATAAAATAAGCCGCAACTCGTACTGGTTTTCCACCGGCTTAAGGTAGGCTAAAACGACATGAATGACCGAAATTCAACGGATCTACTTTCAAGTAGGCGGCGACGCACCAAACGATCGAATTTATTCTAGAAGCGGATAATATATAAATTGGAAAAGGTCGGTATATGTTTTTTTACGCATAGGGATATTATGCGATGGCGGTAAAACAAGCAGTTACAGCGTACTACGAAATCAGAGGATGCAAAAATATATACGATATAAGTTCCTCGACTATATTTAGGTTACCTTTAATGACTCTTGCCATATAAATAAGGTATTAATCGAATTGAAGGATTGAGTTATAAGTAATAAAAACCTATAAATATGATTTGTTATTAAGTTCGAAATACTTTTAGCTTAAACTGATGGATTAAATTAGCATTCGGATGTATAGTATAACTAGCAATGCTTTTGCGTATCGTTACGTATCCACAAAAAATCTATTACGGTAAATATGAGCTAGGTAAATTATATTATAACTTCAAAAAAGTACCGCAAACTCGCCAACGAGTTAAAATCCTTGGATTTAAAGTAACGCTTTAGTCGTTAACTAACTGGGCCCATAGAAGCCTAACAACCGTATAGTAATATAGTTATAATGGGGGTTTACACCTTTCACGTACCTTCATTAAAAGGTCGTAGTAATCGTGCTTAATTATTTCGATACAGCGGCTAATTATTTTAATGAACTCGTTCGGTACGCGTTTAGAATTAAAGACGTAAAACTACATACGCAATGGTAAAAGAACGATAAGCCAAATTTACTTCAGAGCGTTACGTACGTTATAGCACATCGGAACATTACTAACGCGATTACAAACTCCATCCGGTATTATCTCTTACGCAGGTGTATACGGTCTAAATCGAAAAGTTAAAGGGAAGTTTCCTATTAACGGCGACGGAAAAAGTCTAATTACTGAACGAAATTTCGTTTCAGAATTATATAGCCTTAACGACGTAATTATAAAGTCAAATAGAAAGGAATTAAATTTAATTAAAATACATATAAACGAAAATTAATTCCTTATCCTAATACCTTCTAATGATACTTACTTTTTAAATACATAAGTTAATTTTAACTATAATAATTATTACTTTGTAAATAAGGCTTTAATATAACAAGTAATGATGAACCAAATTCGACTATTATATTTTCGAAATGTCGACACAATATTAAGGTTACGGAAAAATACGTATATTATGAAAATAGTCAAGTTTCGGATGAATATCAGTAAATAGTCAAGCCCGATATTAATATATATTATTCCTGGAGTACCGTGGGATATAGTTTTTGAAATACATGGAATCTGACATTAATAAATTATATTCAACGTTAACGGTAATCATTTAGTAATTTAAAGTTAAAAAGGATTCATTATCTATGCTATAATAATACGTTTTAGGTCGTGGGATAAACGAAACGTAGTAATTTGGGTTTTTATCGGATTAACAAAATATTTACACCGAAAAATATAACATATTGGGAATTCATCCCGGTTAACTTTTGCTATAAGCTTTTACGAAATAACGCGGATTTTATAAACGACAACGACGACTACGGTTAAAAAGAAAACAAGTTTGGTACATTTCCTACCAAAATGAACAAAATTCCGCGATCTATTTAAAAAGGATACGGTAATAACCCTACCCCTATATATAAAGAAACTCAATCATTATATTTACATTAAACGGAACTAAAATATATCTTTACCACAACGACTTTAAAAGCCGTTATATTTAATGTTACGATATGAACTTTTCAAACTTCGACGATAAGTTACGAAATAAATATATAAAATCTAAGTTCGAATAAGCTTATTATAGGCTAAAACGCCGATATTACTTATTTTGAACACTGGGGGAGGGGATAACAGTTTTATATCGACTACCAAATATTAAATAAAATTACCAAGTAAAATCTCTTTTCCTTACCTTTAATTAAGGAAACCCTACATACTTTATTGAAGTCAATATAGTTTACGAAGTTGGATATTCGAACAGCCTTTTACCATATTCATGTAATAGCTGGGTAGAAGAAATTAACGAATTTTCGTTTACGATTCGGGTTATTTAAATAGTCAAATACCCCCTTTAAGTTAACGAACACTCCCGCGACATTTTAAAGAAATATTAATTATGTAATAATGGATATCTTCGAAAAATTCTTTACAACGTTTTTAAACGACCTTTTTATATTTTTTTTGGTATTCAATAAAATATATAACAAAAGTCTACGTAGTTTTGGGATCTTTTCGTAATACGAAGCCAAATGTAAATTTAAAAAATTGTAACTTTATAATTAAAGAGGAAAAATATCTGGGGTTTATTTTAACGGTTTGGGTAGATATCCGAGCCGACCCCGAAAAAGTCCGGGTAATTCATAAGTAAAAGTTTCCACGTATTATTCGGGAGGTGCGAAATTTTCTAGCTTTTGCTAACTTTTATCTTAATTTTATTAGTAATTTTCCGAACTAACAGATCATTTCGTCCAACTCCCAAAATAAGTAATTCGTTAAACTTGGACGAAACTAAAAAACATGTATTTCAAAACTTAAATGATACCTTTATCACGGCCCTGGTTCTGGTATATTAAGATTTAAATCAGCTAACGGTAGTGGAAATCGACCGTTTGGGAACTGCTTTGAAAGGGTATGTATTGTAATAAGGTAAGGATAACATTTTGAAGTTAAAAACTTACTATTTAGTACGATTAACAAATGCGAAATGTAACTAGACTGTTTATAATGAGCTCTTCGCCGTGATATTTTATTTAAAAGCGTAGTTTTCCGAATTATATAATATCCACATCCTGTTCACGATTTTAACGGATTATTTAAAATTAGAATATTTGTTTTACCACGTTCAATTTCGAATTTTTAAATTAAATACGCTGAGGTCCTTTCCTTTTTTAAATACCACCTGCATTATAAGTTTATAATTGAAAAGCCTCATCTAACTACATTGACCCATGAATTGTAAAATAAAACTAAAGTGAAAAAACAACGTATGTGGGGTTTTAACCCATTTTTATTACATTATTAAATGTGGTATTAATGAACTTATATATTAAAGAAACGTAAATTACAGCGGTTTATATAAATAATTTTTTTTCAAAGGAAAACTTAGTTCTTAAATTGCGACGATATATATCCTAAGGGTATGTCAACCGTTTTCGAAAAGTCGCCGAAATTGGGACCGCTCTGGGTCTGGCCCGCGCCCGGGTTGTTATCGGAAATAACACCGGTAGATTTTTATACGACGAAAACGACGGCCCCATGACGGACCCAGCCTATATTAGGCCCTCTAACATCGCTAACACTAGATAATCACTTTATTTTCAGCCCGGTTATATTAACGGAATTGTAAAACTAAAAAGTAACGAACGACCCATTATATAAAATTCGCCTATACGCGGTTTCTCAAGGCGTTAGACGTTTTCAACCTAAAGTAAAATAATTAATATAAATTACGGATTACGGGATTAACTAGTGAAATATATAACGTTATTATAATTACTTATATTTACCGAGTAATAAATTATTTAAGACAAAAATCCTATAAGAAACCTACGATGCGTTTATTATAGGTTATCTAGGTAAAAATATTTTATTTCTCGGTTTTAACGGAATTACTACCAAAGGGGGATAATGTGGATATTCGACGCTCATATCGAATATATACGTAATATAACAGAACAAAACCTCGTCGTACCTAATAATAAAGCTTTATTTAACCCCTTTATATTTTCAATCGGTACTAAACGAATATTTCAATCGACCTTATGATTGACTTCTAACTTTGAAGAGCGACCCCTGAAATTAATTAGTTATTACGAATATCCGTTCTAAATTTATCCAACTTAAAGCTATATGATTTATAACCGTCGATACGTATACGTATCGCTTTCGGGATATATAATCGAAATTTCATGGATAACCAACTTCCATTATTTATAATTGAGGTTCGGATTAGGTGGATGTATTTCAAACAACCCTATATTTCCTAGTAAAAGTAGAATAACTTCCGTTCACGATGGATTACCTATGAACGAATAACGTTATTGAGCGGGTAAACTAAAAGGTTTAAAATACTTACGTATCGTTGTTGCCGTTTCGTAATATGGTTAGGCTTTACATTTACATATTAATTAATTAAAGTTAAAAAACCGAAATTCGACGGTTACTAGATTCAACGCGAACCATTTAATAAATAAATACGACATATTTTCTATCTTAAGGGTAAATATAGATATAAAGTCGTTAACTAATCCGACTAAACAAATTACTATACTTTTAATATACTTAGGCAAAAAGGTGAATCTAATTGAAGCGGTAATAACCTATATTTAATAATAAATAGAAACGGCGCAGGATTATATGCGACGTTTAACGAAACGATATAAAGTAAGAGATTAAGTTTTACTAAACCTTAATAATATTAAAACCAACCGTTGAAGCAATAAGCTTGATTAACTTTGTAATTAGTTTCGGGTCGTCGATATTTCAAACTCATTTAATGTCGTTTTGGATATTTTGAATAAATTCCTTATATTTTACGTGAACTTAATTAAATGGACGATTTCAAACCACTTTTCTTCGTAAGTTTTATACGATACTTACTCGAAACTAATTTTAGTCGTTAAGTATTATAAAAGAGTATAGATAAGGAATTTAAAATCCAAAACATTCTCACGATATAAACGAGGTGAAACGGAATTCGTTTTATATTAATTGAGTAAAAGGGCTATAATAAGTCAAAATGAAAATTGTTAAAAAATTAACAACATACCGCAGCTTTAGCCAGATTTAAGGCGAAATAAGAAGATATTCAGATAAAGAATAGCCTTGTATCTCGATGTTGACGTTAAATTTATATTAAACGACCTACATAGAACGAGTCGCCTATACACTTGTAATAATATATTACTTATGAAAGGAAATTAAATTTCATTGCTACACGAATCAATAATATTATAAGTAAAGCCGAGAAAATATTACCCGACTGTCTCAGATACATATCCGACTGTAAAACGGCTTTTATCACGACGTAATAAAGATTTACCTACTCGTTATTATCATCTTTATTAAGATTTAAGGAATATTTGAGTTACTAACTTTAAGAGCTCCATTATAATAAATTCGAATATTAGGTAACGCCAAGAGAGAAAAATGATAAAAGGCGTAGCGAACGTTGGTAGGCGCCGATGAAAATGGTTGGTAAAAGGCGGAACGGGCGCAGGGCGACGTCGAAAATAACGGATAACGCAAGGAGGAACGTGCGTTAAGGGAGGTCGACGATAGAGGATAACGTTGAAAAAACGGGCGTTAAGAGAGGCCGACGATAACAGCTAACAAAAAGTAAGGCGAGGGGCAGAGCGACAAAAACGACCCTTAAACCGAATTACCAAAAACTATAATATATTATTTTAGGTCCAGGCGACATGAGTGGCTAGGGTACGATCTTATGCCCATTCGCGGTCGGCCCGATTAACTGGTTCCCAACTAAGGTTAATAGATAAAATACAGGTAAAATCTGGGTTTGTATAATTAGGCTTTAAACGTCATTTGCTACACTTAATGAGCCACAACTTATATAAGCTATAAAAACATAATTTGAATAGTTATATCATTTTAACTATTTGGACTAAAACCATAAAAAGGTATACGACTATAGATAGAAGCGGCCGAAATGAAAACATTACACGTCAAAATACGGTCAGTTAAAGGAATCCTATTTTATAAATAAGTGACACCGGAACAGGTAACAGAAAAGTCCTAAAAAAAGATAAACCCGGAAGGATAAGGCGACAGAAACGTATAGCTAAAGGGATGACGACTTGTACGACCGGCATGGTAAAAACTACTTACGCTCGAGTAATATTACGGAATTGAGCAAACTATTTAACCAATTTAAAAAACACGGGGGTAAAAACGGGTCCATGACTCGGGATACTTCCTTAATACTTACGCGTAAATAATAAAATATAGCCCATATCCTCGGCCGCAATAATTGATAAGCGTAAAAGGGCGTATAAAATAGGTAAAGCCGTAAGCAAATTTATTTTTAAATATATTACAAAAAGGAGTTGTAATATGGTTAAATTTTTCGTAAAGTTAATTTATGAGCTTACCTCACTATAAGTCTTTCGATGGGTACGACAACATTGCGCACGATAAATTAGTATATAAATAAAAAGAAGACCGAAGTGCAAAAACCGGTTAATATACGATATATAGGAGTTTTTAGCCTATAAAGGAGGAAACATACTTTTATCTTCGCTATTAATAAGGATAAAGAAGTCTTTCATAACGCGAGGCGGTTATAAAAGGAAATTAACGACAATGTATTCCTATACAATAAAGTAACATACCTTACGAAATGGTTTATTTTTTCTATTAAGGGTACCAGCGATAACGTAACCTAAACCAGGTTTATTATATATATCAGCTATAAAAGCAAAGTAAGGGAAATAGTTAAAACATATTAGCGGGAATTAGTAGTTAAAATATAAAGTGCGGAATTGAAATTGTTATAAAAAGGGATAAATAACCAAAAAGAACGATGTTATAAAAAGGGAAAAAAAGGAAGTTTGAAAGGTTACGGGGGCGTCCGTATTCATAAGTATTAACGTACCGGATTCTGCAGGGGTTACGTATTATACGGAACGCGTTACACGGCATTAAAAGCAGAAACACGACATTATACAGCGCGTTAAAAAGGGAAATACGTTATACGACACCGGCGATAAAAAGAATGTATTACACGGCGCGTTAAAAGGTACGTTATATGGCACTGGTGATGCCGGCAGCCTAAGTTGAAACCGGCTAATACGTTATACAATTCGTTAAAGGGTACGTTATACGGTACCGGCGGTAAAAAGGATACATTATACGCTAAGCCTAAGGGTACGTTAAACGGCACCAGCGACTTAAGGTCAGATCAACCAATATGTTATACGGAAAAAAAGGATATATTTACGCCAAGCTTGAGGGTGTGTTAAGCGACGCCGGCAGCTTGGGATTGGATCAGCTGATAAATTATACGACGCGTTAAACACCGCGTCAACAGCTCACGCCTGGCTCGCGTATTAGGCGGGTAAAACCTGCGCCTCGCGTTTAACCAACGGGATGCCGCAATCATTATAATATTCGGGGAAAAGGAGAGCATATTATATACTTAGGCTATTGGTCATTAAGTCTATAAGTTACGTAACTATATATGTAACGGGATAGGCTGTACCCAGTCTGAGCTCGATCTGGGTGCGGACCGAATACGGTCCGTATACAGCACATATAAAGGTATGTAACGGGCTAGGCAACGACTAGGCACTGGCTATGCCCATAGGTCCTACACAGTGGGTTACGGTAGCCTCTTCTAGTCTTCCACCGTACCTAAATAGTAAACCTCATTTGGCACCTACTTAGCTTACCATCGTAGATCGGACTATAACACTTACAACGTTGAGAGGCCTCAGCAGGTAAGGGGATTTTCACCCACAAAGAAAGGGTGAAGTCTATAACTTTAAGAGCCTCCCGTTCCTCCCCCTGAGATTTTAGGGGGAAAGGGGAAATAGAAAGAAGGAAGGAGGAGTTGGCGGCAGCAGCAAGAAAGGGTGTAGCGGCGGCGGCAGGAAACAGGGTAGCGGCAGCGACGGATAATACCGGTGGGGAAGCGGCGTCGGCGTAGGTTGGTGAAGCCGGGGACGCGGCGGCGGTAAAAGTTAAGGCGGCGGTAGTGGGGCTTGGTAGGGCTGGGAGGGAGGCGGCTATAAATTAAATTATTTCCGATAAGGGCGGGATACTAGTAATAATAGTAACGGCTGCGGCAGCGGTGGCAGCGGCGCGGCAGCGGTGGCGGCGGCGCGGCAGCGGTGGCGGCGGCACGGCAGCGTTCCTGCGCCAAACAGCGTCTGACGGACCGGGATTTACGTATCATCTATTGAAAGACAAGGTTTTTATATGGGTATTGGTTGAGTAACCTACCTATTAAATTGGTTTAAATTAGTCGATTGAAATAAAAGTTAAGTTAAATTAGATTGAGGACTTATATTAATAATGGGTACGCGCCTTTAAAAGGGAAGAGAAAAGAAGTTTTACATAAACCGATAGCGATGCATTTTTTATATTAATCTTAAATACGTAACGGCGTAATTATCCCTAGGTAATTACTCCTATAACGCCTATGTAATTACACCCCTATCGAAAACAATAGAAAACGCTATTAACAACTATATCGTTACCAATTAATTACATTAATCAGGCCCTTATTATAATTACGACCACAGCCAGAAATTACTAATTTGAACCTCTATAATCTATATCATAACTATACTATGACCACAAAAACTACTTATTGAGACCTTTTCAATTTATACCACAACCATATTATTATTATAGAGCTATGTATACGAAGTCTTCATAATTATATTATCGCTATTAGGCTATAGATATATGAGGAAAAATTGAAAGATTACCTTTATAGATATTACTATATACACTTATAGCTAATATACATAAACTAAGTAGCAGTGCATTATATTGCAAGGCACATTTCCGCAAAGTACACGATAACGTGTCACGCTATAGGCTGCACTCTTGCAAGACGCTAAGTGCATTATGCATGGAGCGGTCTGGAATGGGTATTCCGGAGCGCATAGCAAAAGAGCCACTACTTGGATGAGAAGTTTATAACCTCCCATCCGTGGCGTACACTCTCTAGAATGCTTCTTCTGGACTTATCTATCTTTTACTACAATATCAATCTAACGATTACTCTTCTACTCTTTTTACTTCACGTGGAATGGTCAGAGACCTTACCGACAGCATTAATACATTCGGGCGGGCGTTTTAAATTGCGGGCCGATAGCGCAAATAGTATTAAAAAAAACTAAAAAAAAGTTTGATTTATTGAGCCTGACATTTCGAAATTAAACATAGCTAAGGAAAATACTTTAATCACTTATAATCCGTCAAAGTCATGGACGTGGTACAAACGTTACGTAATTCCGAAAACTACGTTTTCGAATAACATACCACTATAAAAAAACTCCATATTATAAATATTGTAATTACGCTCCACATCCGTTAATCGTACGAAATAATATACTATTAAATTTCAAAAGTTATTTTTATATTCGTTAATAGGTACCATTCTAAAGCTATGTATAAATGATCGGTTTCCATAATGATTAGCCAATGTAAATCGCAATATACCGAAATCAGGACCATAAAAATATATTTTCAACATTTAAAATATATATTCCTCCCAATTTATCCAAGCTTAACAAATTCCCTACTGCGTAAGTTGAATGAGATAATCAACTACATCGAAATAATTACTTATAAAGTCCCGATAAAAGTTAGTAATACCAAAAGAATTCCAACCCTTTAAATATTATATAATGACTACTATTTGCGTATTACTCTAACTTTCTCAAGGTCGGCCCGAATACTCACGTTAACTGTTACGATAAAACCAAGGTATTTTACCTTTTTAACTACGAAATATCGTTTCTTCAGGTTTAGGATTGACCTGGCATCTCGAAGGCGTTCCAAAACTACGCGAACTTTCGTAATATAATTCTATTTAATACCAAAAAAAAACTAAGATTATTTTTGTGAGTTATAATAAAATTATCAAAATATTTGCTACCATTTAATCAATATACCGTTAAAAAGTTAACGGCGTTCCCGCCAACTTAAAAGCGATAACTAATCACTTGAATAATGCGAAACTTATATAAAAAGCTGTTAGTTCTTTCTATTCGGGTATAACTCGGATACGGTAAAGAACCGCTCGAATATATTGCTTCGTATGTTACGTCGACTTCGATAATACGCGTAAGGTTTCCTGAATTAAAATAAAGGAAACACGGCCTTAGTCGGTAATTTTATTCAATGCCCGGGAATTAATATAACCCCCCCTCCCCCTAGCTAAAAAATTAGTAATATTGGCATCGCGTGAACCTAATCCTTATCTATGAATTTTATAACTTAAAGTTTAAATTCTAAAAGTTGATAACGTAATATAGAGTATAACGATTTCTATAGTCTCTTCTACAAAGGTTAATCTTTGTTCGGTTTAATATAAATATAGTAATCGAGGTTTCTCTTATACGGGGGAAAAGTTATTTCTTTTGCCTTATCGAATAGATCGTGAAACATTATCAATTTATGTAAAAAACGTAATTAATCATCCTCCCCTATTATGGTAATCGGTGCCGTCGACTATAAAATCCGCATTATCTCACGAAAACTTCTAATAATAATCTTCCTCTCCTGTTAAAGTAATTGGTGCCGTCGACTATAAAATCTTTATTATCTCACAAAAACTTATATTTAAAGCCAATTACGACTAATCCCCCACATATTATACTTTCCATTAAAATCGGTTTATCCCATTAAGAAAACCCGATTTTATAATACTTCGTATATCTCCGACTTGAGGTGTATTATTATTATATCAATAATGAATCCTCCTTAACCATAAACTAGTAAATGATTACTATCAACGTTTTATATTAGTTGAAAATATCGTGTTGAACGTAATCCAAAACAATATATCCCGCGCTATTCCGAGATTAATATATATTAACATTGGGTATGACTATTTATTAATATTCATACAAAGCTTAGCTATTTGGATAATACACGTATTCCGCCATGAATAAAATATCTAACCCAAATTTCGAAATCATATTAGCCGAATTTTTTTAAACTTTACCATTATACAAACACCTTGCGTATAATGATATAATGATTGAAGTGAAGATCGACTCAAATATCTAAAAAAAAAAAGTAAATATTATTAAAAGGTATAATGATAATGAATATATCCTTATTTATATATTGTTTAATTAAATTAAACTGGTTTTACTCGATTTTATAATTACACTGTTAAGGTTTTATTACTCTTAAAAGAGATAGTGTTTAAAAGTTAAGCTTTCCCTATCAAAGTTAGTAGGAATCCTTTATCTACCTTTTCGACTTGGACCGTATACACCTACGTTAGAGATAAAGCCGGGCGAAGTCTGTAACCATGTTAATAGTAATCCGTCAAGCCATAACATAAATAACACCTTATAACTTATTCAGCCTAGCGTTCCTTAGGCGTTATTCACGTCGCCTTACGCTTTTAATCTTAAGTATATAACGAACGGATTTGTTAAAATAATTAGCCGCGATTATCATAAACCCTTAATGAAAAATTTAAAAAGTATCAACTTCCGTTATAATTATATCTCCATTCGGTAGTTATATTTGTACTAGTCCCGATTATTATCAACTAAAACGTCGCTTTAAATCAAAAAAATCCAAATGATCGGCGAGCTCACAGTACTTCACTAAAGCTGCGATATAATTGACAAGGCTAACGCCTACCGTAATAAATTTGTTGCAAATGCGTAAAGATACACGAAAACGTAAGTAATTATATTTCAAGGCCAAAGGCGAATCCAATTCGCCCCCTTCATTTAGCAATGTTTCGAACCTAATAACAAACAGTGTTTACAAGTCTCTATCGCTTAAAAACAATCCATTCAATTCGACTAAAGTCTTATTCACGCGATAAAGATCGCTGAAAACAGCCTTGATATAATCGAAAAACTTATTTAAATCATATATACTTTCGTATTCGCTGGTTTCGTAATATATTGTAATACCCTACTTTACCTCTGGCATATAACAACCCTATAGTTAAAAAAACGTATACCAACCTTCCCTAATATTAGTAAGGTTTCTATTACGTTAACGTAGCAGAAGAGTAATTAGAAAGATTGGTATTGTAGTAGTAAAGATAGATGATAGTTATAAGGGAGAAGAAGCATTCAGAGAGTGTACGCCATGGAGGAGAGTTTATAAACCTCTTATTCGGGCAGTGACACTCTGCCATACACTCTGCTAATCTCCCTTCTGGTTCGTACCATGTATACACTTTGCAAAAGTGCATCCTATAGCGTGACAAGTTATCGTGTACCCTATAGGTGTGTACCATGTAATGTACTACATTGGCACTTGATCTATGTATACTGACTATAAAGATATATAATAATATCTATACAGCTAATCTTTTCTTTCTTTATTGTATAATTCGTATCTATAGTTTATTAATAAAAATATAATTATAATGCAATCTGTATCCGTACTTTTGTAGTAATAGTATAATTGTAATGTAGTCCGTATTCGTAGTTTTATAATAATAATATAATCGTAATACCAATTGTAAAGGTTCAAATTAGTAGTTTCTAGCCGCGATGGTAATTATAGTAAATTTTAATGATCAAACTAAATACCTGTGAGTAAATAGAAGGTATCAGAGGGTTTATGTTAGCAGTAAGGTAGCAGAGGTAGCAAAGGTGCAATATCAAGAAGATGTATGTTCGTGCCGTAAGATGATCATTAGCCGTTAGGCTATTCAGATATGTAGACTGCATACTTAGATTGACAACTAAAGAGCTATGAAGGAAATACCATCTATGTGGTGCTGACCGTGTCCTTATATCCTATGGCCTTCATACCATCTTCAGTACTGAGGCTTACCAGTGCTCACTGAGGCTCACTGGTGCTCACTGAGGCTCAGTAAGCACTTGTGATCTAGATAACCCTAACCCTGGAGGGTTGCCTAGTCTGGTGCTGACAAAGAGATATTCCCCGCCTGATGTGTTGGACTTCAGGCTCTCGGTAGCTGAGCTGCATGCTGGCTTGTTTCCTGACCCGCCAACGTGTTTGAGTCATAACATAAATTCTTGGTTGGTGTAGTTGATTGGTGGTAGCATGGTTATTAATAGCATCTATTGTAATTCCCTAAAAGAGTATGATTACGTAGGTGTTGTAGGGCTAATTAGGTAGGGGCAATTATATGTTTTGAGTTAGTATAAAAAGATATATCGCTATCGTTTAAGGCAAAACATCTTTTCTTTCCCCTTTTAACGACGTACACTAAAAGCTAATATAATTCCTCATTTAATTAAACTCAACCCCTTGTTTTATTTAATAATTCCAAAATGTTCCGATGTGTAAGTTACTTAACTAATTCCTATATATTAACATCGTCTTTAAATAAATACCGCGTTAAAATAGTACTATTAGGCGCCGTTTAGCGCGTAAGCGCCGACGCATCGCCGTTGCCGTTACCACTACCTCCGTTACTTCCGTTATCACTATCACCATCGCATATAGCCCTCCTTTTTCCGGAGCCATTTCATCGATCCCTGCCTCACCTCCTGCCTCGCCACTCACCGCCGTTTATATTACTACCACGTTTCCTCCTCTTTTTCCTTTCCCCTTCCCCCTCAGTTTCTAGTGAAAGAAGCGGAGATCTTTTAAGTTTATTAACTTTACCTTTTTCCTGTGTGTGAAAACCCCTTTACTACGGGGACCCTTTTACGTCATAAACGTAGTTTAACGGAGCTACGCAGCGGTTTATATTTTCTAAATCTATCCGTTTGTTTATTTCTAATGTTCCTATAAATGAGGAGGTCGAGGCGGACCTCCTTCGCCGCCTCGAGTTACGTATCTCCAATGTACATCGTAAGGTAACTTTAATACATAAGACGTTAAAATGGCGTAGCCGGGTCCGTAACCACGGGCCGTTAATAGACACGTCTTATGTGCCGTATATCGCGTCCGTGGCTTTAGGTAAGTCTATTGCTAATTACTACGAAAGCGGGAATTATTCGGCCTCTTGTTACCATTACGAGCGGACTAGCAACGGATATATTCTTGGTTCGTTAGTTTTAGGGCCGTACTCTGAAGTTGTATTACACGTCCACCAACTTTATAATAAATTCAAACCTACCTTTTTAACTTCGAATTTAACTTGTCCACTTTGCAAAACATATTATTTAAAGCGTTTTTCAAAATAACCACTTTCTTAAATAACTCAAATACACCAATACTAATAAATAATAGGTGTTAACCTACGTATCAAAAAGTCGACAACCGTTATTACCGCTTAAAAGCAGAGCCTGCGTATATATTACGCAGGCGAGTTCGACGACGTTATTTCGCATCGCTATAAAGAGGGTAACCCCCNCCCCCCCCGCTATTTTGACTAATGGTATCCGGCCTAAGGTATGGAGCTACCTCCTTGTTGGCATCGATGACGGCGTCGTTGGCGGTAATGACGATGATGGCAATACAAAGGAGGAGGTTAACAAGTATGATGGTAGGGAAGCGATAACGTCGTCCTCTCCCTCTTTTTTAAACAGTAAATAACTGCCTCTTTCGTCTGGACCGGCGCGCTTGACTATGATACAGTACGTTATACAGTAATAAAACTACTTTTCAAAAATCGTCATATAAATAACAAATATAAAAGGCAAGGAGTAGAAACCAATAGGGTTGATATATATAAAACACATAGTGACAATATGTGAGAATCGGTACGAAATGGTAGATTAAAATGGAGGAAAAGTCGTAAAAGAGATGTAGATTTAATTTGTAAACCGTGGTACAATTCGGGGAGCAGCGTGAATGGCAGGTTTCGGACCGTTCTAAAATGAAGAAAGCAATATAATGGCGCAAGAAAAAGAAAACAAGCCGTTGAATTTTATCCTTATTGGGGCTGCAGAACCTTCCTAACAACGTTAATAAACAGAGTACTGGTTAATATAAGCGCCTCTAATGCTCTGTTCAGGGTATTTTTGATTATCGTATCCGTCAGATTGGATTTACCATCGGTTTATCTCGTTTCCCCGATTTCATAGCGCTTATATAATTCGCGTGAAGTCATAATATCGATCATCAAGCGTTTTTCGTTCGTAATACCAATTTTAACCAGACAATCGTAAAACGAAAATGACTTCGTATATATAAAGAAAGGGATAGGGTTTAAACTAAGCTTTTGAATAATCATTCGGACCGTTATTAATATAGTGATTCCAAAATCAAAACTTTGAACTATGCTATAAATTTCTAAGGTCAAAACACTTGTTATAACCCCCATATATTTGGTCAAGTTTTAATAAATAATGTTTTTACGAAAGTTAAAGTTGTTTCGTACCGGTGTTTCGTTACCGAGGACTTAAACGAAGTTTATTCACGAATTGTAATCTTTATTATTATCGAAAAAGCCGTTATTAAAAACAAATAGATTTATAATACGTATATCTATCGTTACAAATTGTAAACCGTGTTTTGGATTATATATTTTCTATGTAAGGCGCGTATTAAACGCTTTATATATATCTTTCAATAGAGTGATTTGGTATTGAATGGCGACCTAACAGTTGAATGCCGCCTTTAGTTGTACTACTAAAGCAACTTGAGTGCTACGTGCGCGCTAGCACGTATATTCGTCAGCCTGTTTTACGTTATCCAAAACAATAAGAGTAACTTTGTTAAACTAACTTTTTTGTATAAGGCCTAAAAATTCATTCTAGAGAGTGATTGTAACGCTATTGAAATCGATTATATGGTCTTCTGTTAGATATATTTTGGGTTTCGGATTTAAGCCAGCTTTGAAAAACTTTCTCTTCTCGTATACGGAAAACGACGCGTTACACAAGGTTATTATGTCGTCCGTCTGTATTCCTGTTAATATAAAGCCGTTAAAACGAGTTATTAAAATTGATGGGTATGGGTCAAAGGTTAAACTAGTTATTTTGAACCGTTCTTTATAGTACCCTTAATGGGCATTATACTACTAAATACCAGCTTTGATCAAACTGTAAAACGGTTTTATAATGTATAAAATCGTTTTAGGTAGGTGTTATTTTTCAAAATTCATACGTATATCGATGTAAATACAATGTTGAAACCGATATTTGAATTCAATATAAGTTTACGTAATATAACGAAGTTGAATATATAAATTGAAAGGGGTATTAGAAGAGGTTTCGAACGTAAAAGTCAAACAGTAGCTAGCCTGTATAAGGTAGGCGACTTGGTTATAATATTCTTTTTACCGTTATCGTCGTACCTTTTTACAATTAGAAGGTTTTTTTCGTATAGGTATTCGGTTTTATTTTTAACTTCATATACGTGGCCAATAGGAAAAATTTTGTTGGCGTTGTAAATCGTTAGGACAAACCATTTAAAGCACAAACCTCTTTGGTCAATGAAGGTAAAGACTTGCGCCTGGGTAAATTATTCTAACGTGGTGTTGAAGGTGGTGATAATACCTTCACGGTGAAGCTTTAAACTAAGTTTTTGGTTTGCCATCTCCTTTTAAGTGATAAATGAGTTTAAGACAAAGTTTTTAAGGCGTGTTCTTATTTTAGAGTTAAAAAGGTGGCTCTAGCGGCAAGTTATTGGTAGTATTAGTTTAAGTGGACCGTTTTTGGATGGTAGTAATGGGTTGGAAGTGCGATTAGAAGGGGGGGGGTAGTTTAAAATTGGAAGCGGTTTAGATTCATCGTTATAAATGTCGTTTTGTTGGTGTTTTTAGTCGAATTACAGTTTTAAACCGCCTTTTTTCACCTTTACTTTTTTATATTTCCGTACTTGTTGGAATAGTATTACATGTAGTGCAGTTAGTCAACTTTACTGTAAGTAAAGTTTACTATACTGCAAGTTGAGTGAATTGTTTTGTGGAGACTTACCGCATTAGGTGTAAGTCGAGTACAGCATACTGCACTTCACTCTAGGGCACGGGCCCAGCAGTTGGCTATACAAATTACTGTACAGACTGGCTAGCGGTCTGACAAACCCAGAAAAATACATCTACCAATTAACCACACAATACTACTGTTACTTCAACTACGATTCGCATCGACAACGTTGCAATGTCTAAGGCCTATCAAAACTTATCAGTGTTTATTATGTTAAGAATAGATTGTCAAAGTAGAAGAAAAAGCTACTTTCTAGTTGTTACATTCTACGTTATTATTAGGGTAAAGGAAAGATTTTTACGAAAGGACTCTATTAGTACTATGTTTATCCCACAACGGAAGAAAAATGGAGAAGAATTTTTGGTTGTTTCTATCTTACAACGGCAATCTGGAAGTAAGCAACGGTATTTCTATTGAAAACACCAAGAAATCTTTACTAGATCTTTCTTGAAAACGTTAAGATTAACTGTCAAAAGTCTCAAAGTTCGGCAAGTTGGCAAACGGCTAAGCTAGTACTACTACGGGTACTTCTACTGTAGAAAAACGACTAAGTCCCTACACCAAATAACAAACAACCTTCGCCCTCCACTACTACCGACCTCCAACCTTATCCTTTACACTAGACCTTTGCCCTACTTCACTTTTTTTACGCCCCACACCACTTCAATCATCAAGTTCGCTGCTTTAATCTAAAACACCAAGTCGCGCTAAGAAAACTACGTCATACGACCTTACGCCAAATAACCAAGTCCCTACGCTCAAAAATCACCAAATCCCTCACTATACATGCTCCACCAAGTCTCACATCGCTATAAACCTTAAGATAACACCTACTTAAAAGATTGGTAAAGAGATTAACGCCTTAGGAACCCTTTTTACGAAGTTTTACAACGAAAACCTCTAGGAATTAGATGTTAACGAAGAATCAACAAAAAAATACCTTACCAATTTCGTTGGCTACTACATAGTTAAGCACAACGATAGTAAAAACTCTAATCACGCCTTTAGAAATTTCCGTAACCTTTTCAGCAACTAGACCATAATTTGTAGACTTTAATTCAAAAAGAAATCAAATCAAAGCTTAAGATATAACATAAACGGTAAGGAGTTCATATACTACCTAAAGGTATTACAAAGTTAGCATAAGAAATTGTTGACGTAACCCAGCTTTAAAAACGCCTTTAAGACCCATACCCATAGGAAAAGGATGTTAAAGAACCTTATCGCCCTTACAAGAGATCTAAAAGACCTTCCTTCTACTCTCATTGGCTAAGTTAAGCCTCTTTATGTACTGGCAATGAGAAACTTATTAACCTTCCCGGCAATTTAACACCTTTACCAAACAGCACAAAGTACGCCTTTAACGGTAGGAAAACACGTGAAGTAAGGGCTACCAATGCGACTAAAGGTATTAACGTTAGTGTTTCACACCAGTTACTTAAACAAAATCGTTAAGCTTTTTAAAGTCGTTAGGTATTACTTTCACCTTAATATTTCATTTAAAGCTTTCAAGTCTTTTAAAAACGTTTCTCCTTCGGATTTGCCTATACGCGGGAGCCCACTATAAGTTTTACCACATGGCTTCACCCGTCGAGTCAAGCGACTGACAATTACCCTCAACCTTATATTTCGGAATTCCTATAGCTTAAACTATTAGGAAATACTATTCAAGATTAGGAAGATTATCTTCACCTTCTCCTAAACTTATTATGATAGTTAATATTAACTACAAGCTATTTACGTATTTTGCCAAGATCTAAAACAACGTAAAAAATTATGATAAAAAGCCTTATAACCTTTTCAATACCAAAATAATGCCCTTTTTAAACATCTACAAGTCGATAGAGGTTGCATCTTCAGGTTTTCATTTACTATTCCCCAAAATCCTCCCAGGGCATGTAAAGAAATATTATCTGACCTTCTTAATTATAGCCACTATATTTCACGAAATTTACGATGTAATAAAGAGTTACTTCGAATACGACGTCCACCTAGCGTAATATTATATAGACTAGGCTACCACGAGGTAAAATATAATAATAGTAAATAAAAAAGAGGAGGAGTTACTAAAAAACATTTTTAATTAAATACTTGACAAGTTGATATTATATTAAAAAGAAATAGGGAAAACCTACGTTAGTAAAACTACACCTCGAGAGCAGGTATGGGCAGTAATTACGGGTGTTAGCGAATTCGAACATGCCTTATAACGCCCAGATACTAGTTAAGAAGACTTTTTTAGCTAATTACGCTCTTCTTTTACCACCATAATAACACGTATACCAAACTCGCTTGTTATATACTCTTAAACTGGCAACTTTTTAATATAAATAAAAAAGACCTTACAGTGGTTAATTACATCGACCGTAAATATAGGCGCCCATAACGATTAAGGTTTGGCTTATCGATCTCAGCCTCAAACAAAAGGTAATAACCACGTTAACGCCAATAAGGCCAAACTTCAGGCTAACCTATTAACTGCTAATACTATTGTCGTAATAGTGGCAAAAGATCTTAGATCTATGGAAAAACTAGTTGTTAGTTAACTCGACACCCCTCCACCAAGCAAAACAACAAAAAGGTAATGTACTATATCCAGTACCCTATTACTTTTAAATATGAATACTTAAACTAAGCTATAAACTTCGAAAGCGAAGAGTCAATTAATGGAAATACCCCTTAGAAAATTAAGTAACACGAAGATAATACTTCTAATATAGCCTAATAACTAGCTGACCATACCTTCCTATACCATTTAGGTGGTAAAAACCCATACCTTTGCCCTAACCACTTCCCTAATCCCTTACATACCTTTAACCTTCGCGATCGTTACGCGAACCATACGTTTTAAGGTATCATGCCAGATATTGGGACAATAAAGTACTTAACTAAAGGCTATTCGCAGTATGTGACACTATGGAGGTAAATCACTACATCCAATAAAATTAATCTTTACGATACTAATAAAGTTAAAATTGACTTTAGACTAGACGAACAACTATCGTCACTAGGGATAATGTTAATCCAAACTATTATAGGCGTAATTAAGTTTTACATCCTTAAGTTCCCTATCCTTTTCCTACTTTAATTAAAGGATATAAAAACTCTCGGCGTCAACGTCAACGTTAACGTAAACGAATGGGTTAAAAACAGGCAAAGGTTTTCACTCGACTTTAAGTAGGGGTATTTATAATTTTATTATTAAGGTTCGAAAGTAGTGTTATTAAACTTAACGGAGCCAGAGATACGTTAACTACACCGGCGTTTTAACTACTTAGTTGTTAATAGGCTATATAAAGTCTTCAAGTCCGTAGGGTATAAGGATTTAAAATACGTTGCCTTAAAATTCATTGAAATACTTTTCTACTATTACTAAACGCATATCCAAGCCCTGCAAAAATTCAAGTTTACACTAAAAAATGACAAGTATTTTAACTACGAGATCTTTATTAATATATTTTACTTAGATAACCAGACTGCTCTTCACGTCGTTAACTTCACAACCTTTTTTTTATTGAACTAGGTTCCTAAAGTCCCTTTCGGCAAAAAATACGTAGGAAACGTTAAAGATGCTGTAAATTGACACGTATCTGGGCCCATTTAATGTCGTCGTTCACGATATTGTTACCAACTTCGCGGCGGCGGAATTTTAGGAAGATATCAAGATAATAGGTATTTAATACGAACAAGCGCCTATAAGAACCTACTAAAATATTGGAAATGTGAAAAGGGTATATACACTGATTCTAAGAACGTATAATATCCTTATGTTGGAAATTAAAAGCTTTATGGATCCGGAAGCACTCTTACAAATAGTAGTAAAAGTATTTAACAATACCATGAGCCTTAATGGCTTGATGTTAACGTTACTGGTCTTTAAAACGTATCCACTCCTAACGAGTAAATCTACGCACTCGGTAAGTACTTAAAAACATGTTACGACCTACAGTAAAGCTTGAAAGGAACTACAAATAGAATTGACACGCTGCCAGGTTAATAACGCCCTAAACACCGAAAATAACCCCTTAATAATCGACGTGTTTGTTTTTCCGTTACAAAGTAAGGTCCTTGTATAGCGGAAGCATAGAAAATAGAAAGGCCTGTATAGGATCTAAGTGATTACGAATTCTAAAGTGGTTATTGAAACTATTAACGGCCTTATATCTTTTTGAACTACATAGGTTAAGCCTTATATTAGGAATACTAACGATAAAAAACCTCAAGTTAAACGACAAAGCTAACATAAGCCTTCCCCACCCGTTATCTATAAGCCGATAAAACTCCGCTATCGCGAACGACTCCTGAAGAAAATGAACGTTAAAAATGAGAAATACACACTGGGCCATATTTATAATATTACTTAGGTGAGTAAAGAAAGAAGATAACGAGGACTTAGCATTAAAAATTAAGATACGAAGAATTATTAAAACCTTTGGTAAATCTTTCAGAAAAAGTAATAAGGTCGAAAACGACGGCTTATTAACTTAAAAAATGTATAATTTGTATCGAAAACCGATTTTAACCTTAAAAACCCGAACGTTACGATCTTTAAATCGAAGATTATTTATGAGGTTAAGGGAAAAACCACGGGGCGGCCGTACGAAAAGTCACGATTAATCGTTTGAGCATACAGCGAAAAAAGTTAAGGACTATATTTTCACGTAGTCATCAACGATCAATAAAATTAACTAGCGCTTGGTAGTTGCTTTAGTAACAAACTTAATAGCTAGGACTAAAGGCAAATTTAAGCTTAATAGCCGTAACATAACGTAAGCCTATATGTAGTTAACAACGGATTGATAGCGGATTATATTACTAAAGCTGCTATAGGAACTCCATGTCATTTACCCTTTATTTATGGTAATAAATTATATTAAACCACTATACGGATTATCGAAAATAGGTGTTTACTAATTCCTAACCTACCAGTCGTACTTCAAATTCCGGCTAACGATAAATTCTTTGATATAAGACACGTACTTACTAAAAACGTAAAAAAAGGACTTCGGTATAATATGCATGCATACTCAGAATACCCTCTTGATCGGAACGGCCGGCTTTATAGTACTGGAATAGAAAACGATTAAGGACTTTAAGTTCTAAAATTACAAGTTGTGACGACGTTAATGGAAAACACTCAACTTGACTTTAATAAATCGTTAATTCGTATATTTAGTGTTAATACCAGCCTCAACTTTCATTAAAATGACCAGAGCGTTGTTTTGGTAATAATCGACAAACCTAATGAGGTCAGGGCTTAACAGTATTTAGAATAACGTATTCGAGGTATTTATAATACTACCTTATACTAACCGAAAGCCTCTTACGACTTATCTATCGCGACGAAAATACAAACGCTAACAGATAAGGACTTTAACTGGTTAAACAAAAAGCCCGAGTAGCAGATACGAAATTAGATCGCGGGATCAGTATGGTCCCAATCGACCTTTTAAAGGCTAAGTAAATAATCTTCACGGACGGGTCTTTTGTAAACAACATTGATTTATCTTTACAAATCGGCTTCCTAATAAACTTCGTTAATAAAGATAGGGAAAAAAACAGTTTAATATTATCGATAACCTGATTTACTAGACCTCTATTAAGTATAAGAGGATTACACAAAGCGTGTTAGCTTCGGGAGTCCACGGTATAATGGCAGGATTTAATGTAAGCATGGAATTATAGAAAACCCTTAACCTTATCACCAGGAAATTGAAGATTTCTTCTATTCCGGTAGTGATTTATACCGACTTAAAAAAACTTTTTAAATACCTTTTAAAGCTCGAAACCACTAGTGAAAAACGCCTGATAATAGACGTTATAACACTGTATAAAGCTTAAGAAAGGAGGAAAATTAAGGAGTTCCGATGGATCAATAGAAAAGAAAATCCTGCAAATGTCATAATGAAGGTGGTACCAAATAAGGCCCCAAAAAGGTTTGTGAATAACAACAGACTAACCATACGTATCGAGGGATACGTTAATAGTTCTTCCGGAAAGCCCAAATCACGTAACGGAAGACAGGGATATTCTGGCAAATTGAAAAACGACCGGTGGATTAATAGTAATTCGAGTAATTGTCACAGTGAAAATTACGAAAGGCTGTAGCAAAGGAACTTTTTATAGGAGTTGATAAAATCAAACCTCTGAGCGGTAAAATAATTAAGGTTAAATGGTACCAATTTACACCCAATTGGGTGCAATTTAATGTGGAAGTTAACTGGAATTGATAGGGGTCTAACCAGTTGACGAGGAGGCAATTCAGTAGTAACCGGAAAAGATTAATTAGCTACACTAGCGTACGCGTACAAACTAAAAAGCTGCCAGTGTTGGAATAGTATTGCATACAATGCACTTGGTCAACTTTACTATAAGTAAAGTTGACTGTACTATAAGTTAAGTGTATTGTTTTATAGAGACTTACCGCATTGAGTGTAAGTCGAGTGCAGAACACTACACTTCACTCTAGGGTACGAGCCAAGCATTTGGCTATACAAATTTCTGTGCAGACAAGCTAGCGGTCTTCCAAACCTAAAACAATACATTCACCACTTGATCACGCAACACTACTGTTATTTCGATCACGGTTAGAATCGACAACGTTGCAACGACTAAGACCTACCAATAGTACCATCGTTTAATAAAACGAACCTAGACCGTTTGGTAAATTAACGAGTATATTATGGCTTTTCAATCTATTAATCCTTTAGGATCTAATGCATTTGTCTTTAATCCTTTAAATCAGAACCTTAAACTGCAATAGTAAGTTCAATATACCAGTTTAACGTAGGCTGTTTCTTATAGTTCACGTTTTTAAAATATCGTTTTTGGCTTCTAGGGAACGTAATACTACCATAAGTTTCGCTACAACATTTTCCCTTTATAATATGGTTAGAGATAGTACAGAATACTTATAGATCTTTGGGGAAATACTAAAGATAAGAAGAGTAGGTATTAGTCTATTCAGGCTAGAAGTTTTGTTAACAGCGTTACTCGCTATTTATAAGATAGATTCCTTAAATTTGGTACCCTTTAACTTTTTAAATAATACCATATACGCCCTTTTAAGCGGTGTATATTACCGTTTATTCTTTTCAATACCTTATAGTACTTTAACCGGTATTTGTTTGCATTCTTTACCGGAGGTCCTAGTTTCATTACACCATTTAGTAAATTCGAATGCTATTTCAACGTCGTGGGTAATTTAATCCGGAGGACTTCAGTAGATGTTTAACCAACCGTTAATTAAAGTACTGTAGTAATTTATAGAGAAAGCTTTTTACTTAAACTTAGCTGTTTTAAATGAAGTTGTCGCGTTGATGTCGTATAGTATCGGCTAGTTATTTAAGTATATAATATAGAATATTATTTTGTAATTAAAGTCCACGTCGTCTGAAAAGCGGAACTTAAATTTCCGTGGGGTTTATAAGTGTAATTAGTATTTATGGAAGAACTTTTTGGTAGTTTTAAATGTTTTTTCCCTACATTTATATAACCAGAGACGTGGAATAACTGTAAAAGCCGTTTCGTAATCGTTATACAAGTCTGCGGTGTAATATCCGAGATTCCGGTTAAGTTAAGTAAATAATTTTCATTATACGTGTTTCAAGGAGAAATTATAAGTAGTCGAACTTAAGCCGAAGCGATACAA
Organism: Anisogramma anomala; assembly: GCA_038502455.1. Taxonomy (NCBI): domain Eukaryota; kingdom Fungi; phylum Ascomycota; class Sordariomycetes; order Diaporthales; family Gnomoniaceae; genus Anisogramma; species Anisogramma anomala. The sequence goes on from JASMMZ010000009.1 coordinate 3,040,418, forward strand.
ATACGTCATTCGAAACGCGAACAGGTTAGGTGGTCGTATTACGGAACTCGATTTAGAATTTATTTATATTAGCTAATAATAACAGAAATAACGTTTTGAAGTTTATTACATGAAATTCAACCGGTTAGAATCGCGTATTTACAACGATTATACTAAGTGATGATGCTTTACTTTTGCTGAATAAGACTTTTCGATATTCCCTTCTACAGTCAAATTGAAATTTCGGGAATTTTGCTTTAAATAAATCGAATTATCGCTTTTCGGCCGTTAAAATTTAGACCGCGTTAATATTAGGTATAATGCCCTGAAACTGGTTGTTGTAATTATCTAAAGGTATAAATTACGACGCCATATAAACTTTTAGCACTTCGTCTACGTAATCCAAGCATATATTATATAAAAAGAAAGCATCTTTATAGGCTTGTGAAAATATATCAAGCGGTTTCATCGTCTTAGGCTATCAGGTAAATATCATCACCTTTAAAGTCTTCTTCTCCGGAATTTTATTCGTAAAGGTAGGCGTTAAGCTTATCCTTTGCGCCTTTGTATTCGACTACGTACGCTTTAGAATTAGCTTTTATCGCGTGTTTAAATATGTAATCGGCCCAAAACTATTGTTGAATTCGAATTTACTCGTATACTAGGTAATTAGTAAAACAATAGCTGATCTTACCGTATACGATACAACGCTTTTACAAACTTGTAAGGCTTTGTGTACTCCGTTGTAAGTATTACTATAGTTGCGGTACGTTTCATTTATAGCCGCATAATAGTCCTCACCCTTTATTACTAAGGCTATCCGTCTAGTTTCTTCCTCCCCAATAGTCGTACTTTAGGCGTTCATTTTGCTTTGTATATACCTTAAATTTTCGATTTAAAACGTGGTGAATGGTTTTAGCGAGGTTTGCTTTAGTGATTTGGCCCTCGCCTTCGGTTTTATCGGCTACAAATGATGCTCCAAAGCTTATTTGTCAGCGTATAAAGATTTCGAACAATATTTTGAAATTTATATAAAAGGAATTTAAGTTCTTTTCGGGTTCCAACAATGTAAAGTCAAAATCTGGATTTCTATGGTATACTTTTATTGTTACTTAAATAAAAAGTTTACCATCCTTATATTCCGGTTTAAGAGCTGTCTAACACCTTCTAAACTTCGTTGATAGGATAATAAGTACCTCTTATGGGTTTTTATCAATATTTTTACGTTAATTTTTCACGGATTCATAGGTTGTATTAGTCCAGTCCCTATCGTAAAACTCGTAATTGATTTCTATATCGAAGTGTTATCTTAAAAGGTTATAACACTCTATCAATGTGTCTATTTACATAAGGTGATATATATACTATTCATTAACTTTCCTAAATGGAAAACTGGGTAATATAACGTGGAACTGAATGGTATAATATCCATCCTTTTATACGTATTTGGAATTACAAGTATTTTGTTATTAAATACGTCGTATAGTTAGCCGCTATAGTTTTTATCTTTATTTTAAAGCTTGGTGTGGTTGGTAAGCTTTATAAGGTCACTCTTTTTAGTGGGGAAACGGTGCGGTAAAAGGTTACAATAGGAGTCGTAGTTGGCGGGTATTAGTCCGTATAATATGTATTGACGTTTTACATCGCTTATCATTTTTAAAACGGGTTATTTTCGGTATTTCAGCCGTTTTCGTTATGGCCAAAAGGGGTGTAAACCGTATTTAAGAAGTGGTTTGGTATTTTCTTTTCCTCTATAATACGTATTGGTATGAGGGTGTGTTATATCCGCGTAATAGACAATGATTATAGTTGTTTTTTTCTTCTGCAAACTCCGTATTCCTGATTTAGGACGTAGATATAATATCGGATCGTCCCACGCCTTATATTCATTAATTATACATATTTTGTCGCTTCGTTCGCATATATTTTACCCTCCGTTTCTTATATTCTGTTAGGTAACATCCTTTTACAAAGTCTTCCAATACTCATCTTTATCCTCACAGTCTAACAATTCGATACGTTGTACCATTTCGAATATGGCTTTTACAAGGCGGCCGTTCATACCTCCAAAGGTATTAATACCTCCATTTTGTAATTAAATTCGTTAGGATTTGACAATAAATATATTTACCGTTTTCTATATGCCTATCGTTGAATTCTAAAATCGGTTATAAAAATAATCCAATATATCAAGTCTTTGGATTTTCTCCTTTTAATAACAAAAAAATACTGCTAAGATATACATATTCGCCGTGTTTAGAATCAATTCCTTATTTGGTATATCGATAGTGTTATCCCAAAGGCCTAGATTTATTTCGTGTATTACAACCTTCCTAATTTCTATATATTTGACTAAAAGATCGAAGTAATCGTTAGCTTCGTCCGACGTTATTAGTTTTGAAGCTATAATTACAAGTGTATTTGAGCGGTTAAGGAGGGTAAATCCTACGTACACTTGGTATAATAAAGCAGTATAAATTGTTGGTTTTTCGTAATAAATGAAGTTCGGGTTCGTTTAAAGTTTAAGGTAATATTTAATAATGAAATAAAGAACGTACAAAAACGTAATCTCGAAAAGAATAAAATAAATGAAATGGTTAACGTAATGTTCTTAACTCTTACCAATATAAATGAAGTCTAAAATACGCAAATGAAGCGTAACTATAGGCTAATTAGACGTTTTAAATTAGTTATATTAGCATTTTCGAACGTTATGACAACCAAATAGCTAGAAAAATTTGAAAGTTGTAAGTATTGTATTTAAAACACGCCGCGTAAGGATACGAAGGGGAGGCGGATAGGGAAAATAGAAAACAGGGGAGGGGAAAGGGGAGGTGTATGTATGTGATCCGGTTTTTAAGATTTAGTTTATATTTGATAAGCGATTCGGATATCGTATTATAACCGTTATTGGGTTGTAAATAGGTAAGATGTTACGTCTGTATCTTTTATGGTCCAACCTACGATTGTAAGCTAAGTAGGTATCAAATGGGATTTACTATTAAAGTGTGGAGAAAGATTGGAAGAGGCTACCATAGCCCAAAGTATAAGGTTTTTGGGCAGGACCAGTGCCCAGCCCGTTACGTGCCCTTATACGTGTCGTACATAGACTGTACCCAGCCTATACCCAGATCGTACCCGGTTAATATCCGAGCTAGGCTTAAGTTGGGTTTTGCTTATACCGTTACGTATATAATTACGTAACCTATAAGTTTAATAGCCAACGGCTTAAGTTTTTAATATACCCCCTTTTCCACAAATACTATCAATGCTATGGCGTCCTTTAAAATGAATACCAGATACGAGCCATATACGCCTAATATGCGAGTCGAATATAAACCGGTAATATTACGTTTAATATATCGTATAACGCTTTAGCCGGCCTAACCTTAGGTTTTCGACGCCTTATAACGCGCCTTTTAACCTTATCATCAATATTTTATATTACGCTCGTAAATTAGGTATATAATACTTTAATTTTACCGCTGACATCGTATAATGTACCCGTTAACGCGTTATATAATATGCCCTTTTTACCATAGACATCGTGTATCGTACATTTTAACGCGTCGTATAATATATTCTTTTTATCGCTGATATCGTATAATAGGGCGTATAAAGTCCCGTTTTTACCTTTAATGCCATATAATACGATTTTTATAATACGCAACTTTTTCTAGATCAGATCCGTTCGTCCTTATAAATATAAACTCCCCTCTTAATCTTTAAAACTTCCTTATTTTCATTTTTATACTATCGCCTTTTTTCGTTAACTACTCTTTTTATAACTATTATAACTTTTTCTTATATATTTTTATTAAATATTTCCGTCACAATATCTCCTTCTTTTCTTTCTTACCTTATTATTATAACTAACGTATATAACGGGTATAAATTAAGTTACTGTACTACTGACACCTTTAAAGGTAATAAAAAACTTCCCCGTAAAGTATATTACCATCATATATATTAATTCCTTATTATGAACTGCCTATTATAACCCGTTTATGTTATAAAAAGTCTCCTTATCTTTCAAAATACTAAGGATAAAAATAAGCTTTTTCTGTTACAAGCTAAGGACGTCTATATATTATATATTAATCGCTTTTTAAACTTTAACGTTCCTTTTTTGTATATTCGAATTTATTAGGCGAAAGGACATCGTATATATCAAAAAGTCTATAATAATACAAGTTTATTTATTAAATTTTTGAAAAACTTAACTATAAATTAACTTATTTTTATAGTATATTGAAAAAATAAGTTTACTTATAGATTTACCCAATTTACGTATCCTTTTACGTTAATTGATTATTTCGGTAAAAAATAGAGGTTATATCCTATCCTATACACGTAAATGTCAAGGGAATATCCTAAGTTATCGACCTGTTTTTACCTCCGCCTCTTAAATTTGTTAATTAATATACTCGGCTTTGCAATATCGTTCGAGCGTAAGGAATGCCTATTATACCGGCCGTACAAGCCGTTACACCTTTAATTATACAATTACGCCGCCTTTTCCTTTCAAATACGTTTTTACCCCAATTCTTTTATCACTTTTTACTATATCGCTTGTTTACCAAAACAGAATGCCTTTGGCCGACCGTGTTTTAACACGTAACGTTTTTGCCCCGACTCCTTTTAGCTACCACTATATACCATTTTGTGGTTTTAACCTAAAAAGCTAAAATAATATAACCACTTAGATTATATTTTTTATAATTAATATGAGCTATAACTTACGAAATGTTACAAACGGCATTCAAAACTTAATTATACGATTCCAAATTTTACTTGTATTTCTTTTACTAACCTTCAATAAAAGTGAGCTAATCGAGCTGACCATAAACGAGCGTAGGATCGCGTCTGGGCCGACCGTATTACTCGGAAATAAACCAACGTATTATAGTTTTTAATAACCCGTTTAAAGGATTATTTCCCTCGTTCCATCCCTCGCTCTATTTTTCATTAACCGTTATTGTCGGCTTTTTCTAACGCCCATTCCTTTTAACGTTATACTTTATCGTCGACCTCCTTTAATGTTCGTCCATCCTCGTATTATCCGTTATCGGCCTCTTCTAACGCCCGCCACTTTTCGCGTTATTTGTTATCCTCGGCGTCGCTTCATATCTTTCTCGCTTTTACCAGCCCCCCCTTTTAACGCTTACTAGTTCCCGCCATGTTTTTTATAGTCCACTTCCCTCGATATTACCTAATATTTGAATCTAGTTATAATGAAGCCTTTAATATTAATGACGCCGGTATTTGTTAACCCCTAATAAAAATAAAAATAATGCAAAACTAAATATTCGTTAGGTTATAATATGAATAGCTTTATAAGCGGATAAGTATTCGAAAAAGTTGGGTAATATTTACCCGGCCCTATTTATTATATTATAATTTTGTTTAATAATAAAGTCTTTTCATCATTTATAAGTAAAGTATTATTTCGTAGATATGGACGATTCGCTTTACTTTTATCGTTTAATATAAGTTTAACGTCGACGTCAGGATACTGGGTTATGATAAATACGAGTATCTTCCTATTTTACTTTAAATTAATTTAAGGTTATAGTATATTAGCAATTGTCCAATAATTTCTACTTCGGTTTATTATAGCCCTTTTACTTAATTAATATGTAGCGAACCCTACCCTTCTGTTTTTTCAGCGAGGATATCTTATATTTAATTTTATTTCGTATTTACTTTACTTTATATCTTGAGTCATTAAAATTTGTCCCGGGTGAATATCGGTTAAAACTTACGAGAAGAGAGGGTTCGAAATTGCCTACTTCATTAAATCTATATAAAATATAAAATGTTTATTAAAGATATCCAAAATAATATTTAACGGATTCAAAATATTTATTACTCGGTATTAATTTTAAAGTTAATCGAGCTTTTCATTCAGACGGTTAATTTTAATGTTACGAAGGCTTAATTAAATCTAATCCCCTACATTATATCACTTCACCAAATGTCGTTTACGATTTATCGTCGTTTTTATTTATTATTAAATATAAGTTATCGTCGTTTAAGCTAACTTCGTTCCATCGCGTAAATAAGTTCAAAACTTAATAACTCGCCCTGCCAAATTAGTTAACGACTTCGTATTTCCGTTTACCTTTCAAATAAGTAATATTTCGCATCTATTTATTCAACGGTTCATATTAAATCTGGTAACCATTGACTTCCAGTTATTTAAAACGAACTAACCAACGGGTAAATGTAAAGCTGAATCGTATTACGAAAAGACGATAAAGATACGTAAGTACTTTTAAACCCTTTAATGTACCCGTTTCATACCATTATTTACTTATAGGTAATACGTTGTAAATAAAGATTATTCGACTTTTATGAAAAAATAAAACGTTGTTTAAAATATATTTACCCAATTGAAGCCGCGGTTACTAATAATAAAAGCTAGGAATTCATAAAATTTCCACCATATATTCCAGAAAGGTTTCATATACATATCGATAGTTTTAAACTTTATAACTTTTAATTAGGAAAAATAAAAAGGCCATCCGTAATAACGAATAAATATCGAGAGCCGTTATTAATAGTTAACGGTTTAACTATAAAGTTGCCCGAAATATACGTTCAATACCGGTCTGGAATATGAAAATACTAAAAAAGGTTCTACTATAAGGTACGATAAGCTTTTGTCCCGTTATATTACATATATATTCAGTATAAACGTCGAATATTTGCTATTATACACTTTTAATATTAATCCCGTTAAAAATACAAAATAAATTTTTTTTACCTAAATAACTTATAATGAACGAATCATAAGTTTATTATAAAATCCTCGTTATTAATATTTCTTAGTTCGGTAATTATAAACAATTACGATAACATATTATACCCCTCGGGTTAATTTTGTAATTCGCAATTTATATTAGCTATCTTAATCTAGGTAAAAAACGTCTAACACTCTCAAAACCTGTCAAAAGGCGAACCTTATATAACGGGTTGTTCGTTACTCCTTAATTTTACAATTCTATTAACGTACTCGAGTTGAAAATAAGATAAATATTCGACGTTAGCGATACCAACGGGTTTAAAGTGGGCAAAACCCGTAATAATATTACTGATAATGTCGTACTAAAATTCTTTAACATTATACCCGATAACGACCCGGATGCGGGCTAGGCTCGAAGCGGTATTACCTTCGATGGTTTTTCGAAACCCCCCGAACTATCTTGAGGATACATATTATTATAATTTAATAATTAAGTCTCCGTCTCTTTAAACTCCTTTACATAATTCGTCGCAATTTATATACTTTTAATATATAAATTGATTAATGTCACGTTTATTATAATAATGAAAATAGGCTAAAAAAAAACCGCGCGGTGTTTTTTAACCTTGTGTTTATCTTATAACCTACGAATTAACGCATTCGAGTGGGAGCCCTAATATACGGGCGTATATTACTGGTGATATTAAAAAAGTAAAAGGACTTCGGCCTATTTAACCTAAAATTTCGAAATTAATCGTATAAAAAAAATCTAATCCTTTATAATCCATTAAAATCGTAAACTGTATATAAATATTACGAAATTCGGAAGACTATGCCTTTAAATAGGATATTACCGCGAAAAGCTTTTTATCGTAAATGGTATAATTACGTTTTGTATTTATAAATTATACGAAGTGGTAAGTTATTGGTTTTAAAATATTATCTTCGTTCTATTGTCGGTAAATATTCTTCTAATGTCGTTTCCGCATAATGTATTTTCACTACTATTATATGATTTGGATTTTGAGATGCTGAAATCGGGGCCGTAATAAAAGTATTATTTAAGGTTTAATATATATAATTTTCCCATTTTGTTTAAATTAACAAATACTTTACTTCGTTAAACAAACGAAATAACTCGCTAATTTTCAAAAATTATGAATAAAATTAAAATAAAAGTGAGTAAAACTTAAAAAGCTTCAAACCTCTTGGACCTTATATGATAACTCCTATTAATTAAATACCTGGACTTTTTCAGAGTCGGCTCAAATACTTACCCCAACCGTTATAATAAAATCCAGGTATTTTACCTCCTTAACCACGAATTCGCACTTTTTAAAATCCAAATTTAACTTCGTATTACAAAAACGTTTTGAAATCACGCGAAGTTTCGTTATATAATTCCACTTAATATCTAGGAAAAACTCGTTTAAATAATTCGTAACGAAATTATTGAAAATATCCGCTATTATATAATTAATATATAATTAAAACGTCACCGATGTTTCTGTTAACCTAAAAGAAGTAATTAACAATTTAAATAATAGGAATCGCGTATAAAACGCCGTTAATTCCTTTTACCAGAATACTATTGAAATACGGTAAAAAGGCGTTCGAATATTGACCTTCGTAAATTATATCGATTTCGATAACATATATAAAGTTTTTTTTAATTAAAGGTAAAGAAAAGGTATCTTACTTTGGATTTTTATTTAATATCTGGTAATCGATATAAAACTGTTATCCCCTCCCCATAGTTTACTAATAATTAATACCAGCGTCACTGCCAATAAGGAATTTACCTAAACCCAATCCTTATTTCTTGACTTCGTAACTTATTATTAAAACTCAAAAAATTAATCCCATAATATCGAATATAGCGGCCCATAAAATAGTTTTGATAAAATATTTTCATTCGGTTTTATATAAATGTAATCGTCGAGTTTCCCCTTATATAAAGGTAAGGTTATAGTTTTATCCTTGTCGAATAGGTCGCAGAATTTAACTAATTTTGATGAAAAAGTATTCAATTCTTTTTCTCCTTAATTTTAGTCGTTACCATCGTTTATGAAATCCGCGTTATTTTGTAAAAGCTTATAATATAATCTATCCGAAACTGGTCCCCTGTACGTTATACCTTTCGATACTAATATTATACTAATCCGAGGAAAACCAAATTTATTACGCCTTACATATCTCCTGTCCTGAAACGTATTATTATTACGTCGATAATTAAATCTCCCTATTTTTAAATTATTAAGCGGTTCTCGCCCACGTTTAAAATTACCTATTAATATTATATTCAGGGTATTTTAAAAATTATATCCCGCGTTGTTCCGGGAATAATATATATTAATATTGGGTTCGACTATCTATTAATATTCATACGAAAATTAGCTTTTTGGATAATGCACTTGTTTTACCTTAACCTCAATATCTTATCGAAATTTCGCGAATAAAATAGTGGAATTTACTTTATCCTCAACCTTTTTACTAAAACCTTATTTATAATATAATGATAATTATAACCAAAATCGATTTTAATATCTAAAAAGTAAGTATTGTTAAAAAGTATAAAAATAAAAAAAAGATTTTCGTTTATATTTGTTTTAATGAAATTAAATTCCTTTTTATTTGATTTTACAATTACCTTATTAAAGTTATATAACTACTAAACTAAATTATATTTAGGAGTTAAGTTTCCCCCATTTCCGTTAATAGGAAACCTTACTTTACCTTTTCGACCAAAACCATATATACTTATATAAAAGGTAATACTGGACGGAAATCGTAACCATGTTGATAATACTAAAACAAATTATAACAAACCTAACTCCCCGAAATTAACCTAACCTAACGTTCCTTTATTATCGTTTATATTGTTTTTTGTCTTCAATTTTAAACCCTTATCGAACTGGTTTATCAAAATAATTAGTCGCGGTGTTCTAATAATTAACCGCGATTATTACGGCTTTTTAATGTAAACGCTTAAAAGGTATAAACTCCTGTTATAACCGTATTATTATCTGGTCGTTAGGTTTAGACGGGTCCCGTTAGTTAACGACCAAAACGTCTTTTTAAATTTAAAGATTTTAACTCGTTGGCGAATTCACGGTAATTCTTTAAAACTACGATATAATTTACCCGATTAATACTTGACGTAATTAATTTGTCGCGAATACTTAGCAATATGTGAAAACGTAAGTAATTACACTTTACAGCCGAAAGCCGATCCAAACCGCCCACCTAAACCAATAGTATTTCGAATTTAATAACAAATAATACTTATAAGTCTTTATCGTTTATAATTAAACCTTTAAATTGAACTAATACCTTATTCGCGCGATGAAAATTGCTAAAATTTGTTTTAATATAGTCTAAAAACTTCCTTATATCGTACCTATCTTTATATCCTCCGGATTCGTAATACGCCGTAACCGTTTACTTTACTGTTGCCGTATAATATCACTATACGTAAAAAAATGTATACCAACCCTTTATAATTCATATTTTATTTGCTTTTGGTATAAATTTAATCGTTTGGCGTATCGCTGCCAACTTAAAAGTAAATCCGTCGAATTACGGTTAGTTATATCGTTTTCACTCGCCCTAAACCAGTGAAAACCCAATACGAGTCGCGGCTAATTCGGCTTCGAGTTGCTAAATCTTTGCGAAGACCTAAGCAAAGTCGAACGTAAAACCGATGATTAAAGTCGATTAACTCGGTTATTATAGTCATTTTACAGTCGACGCGATATAACTTACGATATTTCATAAACAAAAAATATCGGTTTAAGTCGGCTTTGAAAAGGTAAAAGGTATATTTATAAAAGTAGAAGATTAGGTATTCGTTAACGGGCTATCCTTCCCGATGATGTTAAAGTATAACGCCGAATTATTAACCTTTGTCATCGATTTTTCTATTATGAATAATATTTTTTTATAAAGATTGAAAAATACTTTAATAATATATTATAATTTAACCTATAATAGTAAGCTAAATAGGTACCAAATGGGATTTACTATTAAAGTACGAAAAAAGACTAAAAAAGGCTATTGTAACTCAATATATAGGGCCTTTAGGTAAGACTAGTACTGAGTTCATTACGTACCTTTATACGTACCGTATATGGACCGTACCCAGCCTGTACCCGAATCGTACCCAATCGGTACCCAGCCCATCACGTGCCTTTACACGTGCTGTACATGCACCGTACTCAGCTTATACCCGAATCGTGCCCGGTCAGCACCCAGGCCGGACCCAGGCCAGGTCTTGCCCATCCCGTTATGTGCATAGTCACGTAACCTATAGGTTCAATGACCAATAGCCTGAGTTCATAACAGTATCCGCTTTTAGTTCTTGTAAACGATATAAATATTACGTTTGTAATCACTTCTGAGTTTCGTAAGCGATATGGATACTATGTTCAGATCAGATGGGTTCTAACGAAGGGTTTCAAAACTTGGTTGTTTTGGCTTACGTAGCTTATTATGTGATAAGATGCTCTCCAAGTACACGGGTACGTTAAAGCGCTAAACAAGGGTTAGTAGTAGTGTAATGAGACTTTTAGTAAAAAAAGCGCTAAATAAAAGTTAATAATATCGTATTAAAGTTATCTTTTTTAAAATCACTTTACTTTTACAGTTTTTATACATGTCACGTATATTTCTTGTAAAAACGTAGTATTAAAGTACAAATAATTGGAACCACTACAACATCTCGCTATAAGTATTTAATTTGTATCTGTCTCTTCTTTCCTAGGCTATCTATAGTCAACTGAGTCGGCTACTAATTAGTATCGGTAAGGTCTCTATTATGTGAACGTAACAAAAGATTAATTAGAAAGATTAGTATTATAATAGTAAAGATAAATAATAGTTATAAGGGAGAAAAAGCATTCAAAGAGTGCACGCCACAGAGGACAGGTAATAAACCTCTCATTCGGGCAGTGGCACTCTGCCATACACTCTGCTAATCTTCGTTCTAGGCCGTACTATGTATGTACTCTGCAAAAGTGCATCCTGCAGCGTGACACGTGATCGGGCACTCTATAGGAGTGCACTTTACAATGTAGTATACTGTTACTTGACCTACGTATACTAACTATAAGAATATATAATAATATCAATACCTAATTTATATTTTATTCGCCTCTAATATAAATTCGATCGTTTAACGCGTCGCTGCTTACGTAAAAGTAAACCCATTGAATTACGTTTAGTTATATCGTTTGGGTTACTTTTAAACGTTGAGAAATCAATACAAATCACCGTTAAGTTGGCTTCAAATTATGAAATCATAATTACGACTTGGACTAAGTCGGATATAAGGTCGAAAAAGAAAGTTGATTGGCCAAATTATTATACTTACTTTATAACAAAGGCGATATAACCTATAATATCTTATAAACAAGATATATCGATTTAAATAGTTCTTCAAAGGGTAGGAAGTATATTTACAAAAGTAAATGATTAAGTATTCACCAATGACCTATCCTCTCGAATAACGCTTAAATATAACGAATAATGATTTATATTTGTTATTAATTCGTCCATTGAAAAAATACTTCTTCAACAAAATGAAAAAAAACCTTAATAATATGTTATAATCTAACCTATGATAATAAGCGAAGTAAATACTAAATAGAGTTTACTATTAAGGTATAAGTGGAAAATTAAAAAAGGTTATAGTGGTTTTTTGTGTAGAACTTATGGATATAGTTAGTATACAGCCCATTACGTGCCCTCGTACATGTTATATGCGAACCGCGCCCGGACTGGGCTCGGGCCAGGTACTGTATATCCCGTTACATGCACAGTTATATAATCTATAGATTTAATGGTCAATGGCTTGAGTTCATAATATTTGCCAACTTGCCGACTTGGTAATTTTTGAGGCTTTCAAGCGATTAATATTAACGTTTTTTAAAAAGGATTTATAAATAGCGACACCGACGCCTACTTCTGAATTACCGCGAAAACTAATACAATCCAAAAGCCTTCCCTACGTATTGTCGCGAAAACTGACACAATATTATAAGGGCGCTTCGGAAAAACCTTTCTTCTACCTTACCTAAACAAAGTATAACAACTGGAAAGTAGCTTTTTCTTTTACTTGGCTCATTTGTGCTTAACCTACTAAGCACTGATTAGTGTTGGTAGGCCTTTATCGTTACAACGTAGTCGATTCGAATCACTGTGGTCGAAGTAACTGGTGTTGCATTAATGTTGGTTGAAAATCTGAGTTATAAGTTCTAAGTTTGGCAGACCGCTAGCCGGTCTGCACGCTGATTTGTATGGCCAAACGCTTTGGCCTGTGCCCCACTTTGAAGTGGGCACCTACTGCACTGCACTTGCAGTGCAGTGTTTTCAAATCACACAAAGTACAGCCAATTTGCAGTATGTACAATCAACTTTACTGTAAGTAAAGTTGACTTGACTGTACTGCATTTGACTGCTATTCCAACAGATACACTTGGAATGAACGATTTTTTTAAACTCGGAAACAATGTTAATTTTAACTGATATATTTCTTTCATTTCGCACCAACTGATTTCAAGAATTTTCTTGGCCTATGTGTAAGAATGGGGTGTAACACACTACTACGTATTACCTCAATCCAATGCACGGGATGAGGATCGACTTTCCCTGCAGGATCATACAAGCCGATTAGTTAGGGAGGTTGCTATATAGACTAGTATTTCACTCAAGTGAATCATCTGCCTGCTGTCGGAATCATTTCTAGGTCCACAATTCCCACGCACATCCGTCAGTCATATCAATTTCCGCCCAGTTGCTTCAATATTCTCTTGGGGTTTCAGCCAACAGCCGTAAGCAGTATCCCTTCTTAACCAATAGAAATCCACGTGGCCAAATAAGCCTTTAGTTGACATCAAGATGGATTTTACTTCTCCAGTGTGTATTCGATCAGTATTCGCCATTCGCCGTCTTTATAGTAATTTCCAAGTGCAGCCATACTCTTGCAATTGGCGATCGTCTTAGAGCTAATCATTTGAGTGTGGGCAGGTTTAATTTTTGTAAGGCGTATGCCATCTGGCCTATCCCATCCAAGATTAATCGACCTCTCGCCTTCCCGAGTTGCAATGTGGAATTCGAGAACCACATAGTCACACACCAACATCAAGTCTTGGATGCCCGTGGTGAGTTTTACCTTGAGTTCGTGATAGCCTTCGTCGTTGCGCAACATAGAAGCTTCAAGTACACTTTCCTCGCCGAGTCGAGTAGTAACGCTTTCGCTGATTACTTCTGAGAATTCTCCATCTTTGGATATTGTGACTGTGAAGTAGTGACCATTGTAGATGAGAGGCGCTGGGTGTTGTTCTTGATCATTGTGATCATCTTGAGCATCCTGTACTTCAGCTTCCTGTACTTGATCTTCCTGTAGTCTCTGGTATTTGCTGGATGAACTGCCACTGCCGAATTTATGTTTGCAAAATTTCTTGATTTTATGCATACGTTCAACCAGGTGAACTTCAGTTTCGTCAAGGGAAGTGACTGGAAGTGTCCGACAGAAAGTAACTCCTACCATTAGGAGCAAAAAATTGGGGAGCAACATAGTTGTGAATCTTTGTGATTGATTTGATATCAATAGTTCACGAGTATCGAAGAAGTGTTTGGATTATTAGATTTTCAAAGGGGTGACAAGATTGCCATTGGGTGATATAGGTTATAATAAGTGGGTTACTGTTACTGTATTGCCATTGCAATCTCGGATGCATTAGCTGTGCAATTCAGTTGCATTGAAATGCCAATATTCGTTGAATTGGCTTGGCAAACTAGAATAGCTGTAAGCTCGATCGTAGACCCAGGAGCGCGACTTTCAGCGCACCCTGTCGTGCACGGTCGCGCCTTGTATGGTACGTACCAGGTACGTACTATACACGGGCAGGAATATGCACCGTGCGCCCTCCTCTGCCAAGACGTATATAATTTTGTAAGAGAACGTGTAGTGCGCATCAAATTTCATAAGCTTTATGAGATGCAATGCAATCATCTATGTAACGGTAATGTGGCACGAAGAGCTTAATGCTTGACATTGAAGACTTCCTTTCGGCGGGCGTACTTATGGACTCGTATCCCGAAGAGATACGTACCATGTACAAGGATATGGCCCTTGCCACGGGATCTTGTACTATAGTAGTGATCTTTACTTATGTACATGGCGTACATGGAGGACTGTGCAGCACCTAATATAGGGGCGCACGAATGTGATCTTTTTTTTTTCGATTTACTAACAACGGGCAGCAACAGACTGCTCGCTGCTAAGATAATGCTATAGATACCGGCGGGAGAGATCGCAACCTATGGATCCCTACACATTATAACCGCCCTTTTCAAGGAAGCCCCCGAACCTTCAACCATTCCTCCTATTAAAACCTTAGGGTGCCCCGCAAGCTCTAAAGGTCCGAAAGCGCTATATGAGCTTGTAGCCCTAATCTAGCCAGAAATGCGACTTGTAAAGTTGCGACCTAACGCTTATTTGCGCTAAGGAAATAACAAAGCCCTTATGTCGGGGCCGCGTAAAGCGTATATACCTGTTGAAGTTACTATGTAAGAAGATATTGTATAGGCTTGTAGATTCAGGAATACCTAGAATCTACTTGGAGAACACTTTGACATATAGTCAAGAGAATCCTCATAGATCTCGATTATCACGATCGAGACCCTATACTAGTAAATACTAGTACATATAACTGAAACTAGCTATCATCTTCATCTTGATCCTCATATACCCTTGAGTATACAATTCCCCAGTGATAGATTTAAACCTTGATGCTCCAACTATTATTTTGACTAATGCTGCTGCGGTGGAAATCATTATTTCCGGAGAATTCCTCATCTTTGGCATTAAGTCGTCCTAAGTATAAACTATGCTCGTTGTATTTTCAACATACCCCTTAGAACGTACTATCTGTACAGGTTTGATAAAAAAAGAGTTCAGTAAAGGGTTAAAAATACGTAATTGGAAATTGTGAGTTGGTAAATGTAAAAAGCACAAAGATGTGTATGATCCTGTTTGAACAGATGACTTTTAACAATAGTCTTTTTGTTGGAATAGCAGTCAAATGCAGTACAGTCAAGTCAACTTTACTTGCAGTAAAGTTGATTGTACGTACTGCAAATTGACTGCAGTTTGTGGGATTTGAATACACTGCACTGCAAGTGCAGTGCAGTAGGTGCCCACTTCAAAGTGGGGCACAGGCCAAAGCGTTTGGCCATACAAATCAGTGTGCAGACCGGCTAGCGGTCTGCCAAACTTAGAACTTACACCATCAATGAACAATACCATGCAGCACCAGTTACTTCGACCACAGTGATTCGAATCGACTACGTTGCAACGAAAGGCCTACATCTATAGGCAGGCCTACCAACACTTTTATCAATACTGTAAACGTTTATAGTAATAACGACTTGACCATACCACACCCATAATATCACAAGTAGCTTCAAACACCAAGGTATATAAACCATCATGTTGATAGGCCTTTAGACGTTGCAACGATTGTCGATTCGAATCGTGGTCGAACAGTAGTATTGCAGTAGTCAAGTGGTGAATGTATTGTTCTAGGTTCGGCAGACCGCTAGCCGGTCTGCACACTAATTTGTATGGCCAATTGCTTGGCCCGTGCCCCACATTGAATTGGGCACTCCACAGTGAACTAACTTGCCGTCAGTATAGTCAACTTGGCTGTCCTGCGATTGACATGACTGCACTGCACTTGAATGCAATTCCAACACATCACGTGCAAACTTGGTCCAATTTAACCAATCCAAGTCTCCACATTATCAAATCGTGCTTTGCCCTCGGTAGTGGTTTCTTTAAGCCGTTAACAAGGTATTTATTTGTAGGAATCCACTTGATTTGAATTATACTACGCCCTACTTCATTCCTAATTGTTACAGGCTGGTGCCTGGGCTGGTGGTCGCCAGGGATCTAGCCTTGGCGGTCACTATGCTTCTACGTTGCTCCCGAGCTGCTCCTAAGGCATACCCATGTTACGTGATCAACAACGTAACCAAGCCACTCCGTATCAACAGTTTTATAACAGCTTTTGAGTAGGGGCCTTTTTTTTCGAGGATTATAAATAATATCCGACCGTTTCAAACGATAGCTTTGGCTTAATTACTTTATATATAATCCTCGATATTTCATTTCCAATAGTATCTTAATTACCTCCAAATAGTTTTAACGTAAGTTTATGTTTTTCGACTATTTGAGTTTTAACGCCTAGGTTTGGGAAAAGTTCCTTGACGCGCGCTTATAATATTAGCTACAAAACGCTCCAATAATACAATACAATATATTTATTACTTAATATAAACAGTTTATAAAGACCTTATAAATGAAGTTTATCGAGTATAACTAAATTACTTCCCAATACGCTTTACGTATAAAGCAATATAACGGTCATATACTGATTTCGTTTATAAATATCATCCCGTAACTCGAAGTTGTTATTGATATACTTACATTTTCGAAGTAACTCCTTATCTAAGGAGAAACTACTTTTACGTTACTTACAGATAATATTAACGCAACTCATATATCGTTGCCCGCTAAAAGCCGCGCTGATTTGCCTAACGATGATAATACCCTGCATTCCTTGAATTTCTACCATAAAACCAACAACTAACCTAATAATGTTAACCATTAACAAGCTAAATACAAAACCACAACTAACATATTAAGGTTTTTGATATTAAATTACATTTTTCAATATAAAAGGTTCCTATATTACGTGAATTACGTAATGATCTGGAATTTATTAGTATAAAACCCATTTTAAATTATTCTAATAGGTCAAGAGTATAGTAAAAACCGCCATAGAAAGTTATTACGCCGGTAGCAAAGGCGACAGTATTAATGACCTTAACATTTTTATAACGATATTTCGTGCGTACTATTACGACTCAAACGCGATAAAAACTATGATTACTCGATTAATAAACCCAAAATAAAGGATTCGTATATGGTTTTATATCTATTTTAACATTTAAGAGGCCTTATTAGCTGAGGTTAGCCGTATATTCTAGAAATTTGCCATTAAGTCCATTATTATTTTTAAAAAAAATATATTAATGATACTTAATTAACGCGCTGCTTCTTTTCCACATACTCGAAAAGTATAACGAGTAGGTTTTCTGCATTGAACTTATTAATGAACGACTTAATTACTTTCGTATTTAA
Organism: Anisogramma anomala; assembly: GCA_038502455.1. Taxonomy (NCBI): domain Eukaryota; kingdom Fungi; phylum Ascomycota; class Sordariomycetes; order Diaporthales; family Gnomoniaceae; genus Anisogramma; species Anisogramma anomala. The sequence goes on from JASMMZ010000009.1 coordinate 3,058,354, forward strand.
TATAGTAACATTAACGCTAGTTATATGAGTAATACCGGTAACGGTGGTATTGTTCCTAACGTGTGGATATTATTATACCATCATAGATAGTATATATAGGGCAAGTAGTAGTGCACTGTATTGCAAGGTATACTCCTACAAGGTACACGATAACGTGTCACACTGCAGACTGCACTCTTGTAAGTTGCAAAGTGCTCTATACATAGATCGGCCTGGAATGACTATTCCAAACCGAACAGCAATATATGGATCAGTTTGGATTAATTATACCAAACCGAACAACAATATATGGTTCGGTTTAGAAGGAGTATTCCAAAGTAATACGCTCTAAGTGGAGGGCTTATAAGCCCTTACTTGTGGCGTATACCTCTGGATGCTTTTTTTTTTATTTTTTTTTTATTTTATTATAATCATCAATTATTTTAATTAATTTTAAAGACCTTATATTTACGTAAATATTATAGGTTCAAAACATTACCGATACTAATTAGTAGCGAACTCGATCGACTATAATAAGTTTTCAAAATAGAGATAAATATACGTTAAATACTTATAACAGAATATTATAATGGTTTTAACTATTTGTGTTCTAACACTTCGTTATTAAAAGAATTATACATCGACATATATAAAAAATATAAAGACTAAGTAACTTTAAAAAAAGACAACTTTATTTATAAGTGAATTGGAAAATCCACTATATATTTTGATTAATTGTATATAAAAGTCAACGTCATGATAGAATGATATAAAGGTTGTAATATCATATAGTATTGGTTACTTCTTAAGTATTTTAACTTTCTCTTTTGATATTTTGAATAATACTAGTTTTATTGTATAACAAATATAATCTACTGTTTAAACGCAAAAAAAAACTTTTCAATAATTATACTCAATGATCTACATTTTGTACCTTTGTGAATACGTAATTAAAATAATGCTAATATTCTTCAAATGTTTCCTCATAAATAGAAACATAATTTCTATCAACTGTAACGAAAATATCAAGATTTTCGAATAGGATCAAATTGATAATTTATTTAAAAAGGTTAATACATTAATTAATATTATAGTAGTAAGGAGGTAATCGTTGTATTAGTGAGTAATATATAATACCTTTTTCCATTTTTCTTAATCTTTCGTTCAGATAAATTTATATAATCCCTTAAAATCGAATGTTATAAACCATTTTTGATTTTTTGATCTGACTCGTAATTTTAATAAGTAGTAATAAATATAAGTTTTTAATAAAAAGATTGTTGAAATGATGATGATTCATAGCGATTTGTAATTTACCATTGTTTTCAAGTATATAGATCATTGAATATCCTAGTTATAATCTTCGAAATCTAATATATTGTTTCTTAAGGTTTTTGTCTATGTTCTATATTAATACATTATATAACTCTTCTTAAAATACATAAACCATATTTAATTTGGATACCGTTCCTTGTTTCAAGATAATTTCATAATTTCATTACGTATTTTATGTTATTTCAGTATCATCAGTTTATTGCAAAACATCTATTAACCGTCAATATTCTAATGAAAAATTAGTAAATGGTAACATTATTCGTCTTCCTACATATACTATCATCTATTAGAATATTCTCTACTAGATTATATTATCTATTGGCTAGTTTGGTACCTTACGATGAATATCGTATCCCAATCTACTTCCGTCATTTATGTGATGGTTTGAAAAGGTTGAACGCTTCTCTATTCTTTTACGGGTGATATTTTTTTCTCTCTTGAAAGTATTGATAAATTCATTTGAACCACTTCTCTTAGTATTTTTCGTAACTAAACTCCATACTCCGCCTATACCTCAGAGTGTTCTAAGGTATACTATTATCATCAAAAGTTTGTCTAATAATCTAATTAATTATAGAACTATTCGTTTTATACTAAGGTCCTTCTATAATTAACTTGAGATAAACTGGATTTTTCATTTTGAATAAAATAAATATAGCTCGTTCATATATCGAAATGGGTTGGTATTTCGTCTCTATATTTATATCTCTTTGTATATAACAAATCTATAGTCTCTTTCAGGTACTCAATCTGCAAAAAGAATATTCCTTCCAATAAAGAGAACTATTATCCCTGTAAAATAATATTCGCTAAATTTTAAATACACTATAGATATCCTACAATAAAACATTATTCAAGTATATGTTAATTCACATATAAAGGCCAAAACATAGAATTTTGAGGGGGTTCATAATATATCACACCCAAAACTTGTTAATAGTTATTTATGACTTTCCAAAAGATTAATATATTTTTCTCAACGTTCTCTATTATTATCCCTTCAAGAGTTCTTTATTTTGTAATTGAGTGGCGTTGTCATGACAAGTTTTTGATCTCATTATTTATATTAATCCCGTGTATATTCTATCATATGAATCTTATATTAATGTTGCTCGAAGTATCATCAATGAAAAGGTTATAGTATTTATGAATATAAATATCTTTTTCGATTTCCATAGTTACCTACGCACATTATTCATCATAATGTTAAATATACCAATTATAATGATTTTTGACAATATAGATCTCAGTAATGAATCTATTCTTATATAACGAAAGAAATGGATGTTATTGGGTTTTTCTCAACAAAATGATGGATATATATATCATATATAAATAAAGCCAGTGAAACATAATATTATTACGAATAATTTTATCATAAATTCTCATAATCTCTTAACTATTTTAATTTTCAAGGTTACTTGAGTTTTTGGCTTACTCATTGTAAAAGATACACATTATCACGATCATAATAATGCTGATGTTTTTTTACGATTTTTATCTTTATTTTTACTTAGTTTTTTGATATTATATCAGTATTTGATTCGTTGACGTCTTTTCTATCAAAATTTCTAATTCAGTTTCATTATAAAAAAGTTATTATTATATAGTATCCACTTTTTAATACAAGTCTCTATTCTATCCATGATATAGATCAATATAATCTGAATAATATGAATTACTACCTCGTATAATAGTACTATATAATAGTTCATACCTTCTTATAACATGTTATTCTATACCCAAAAATTGAGATATTGTTCGTAGTATTCCGTTTCTAAAAGATATATTACGTAATGAGTATCATGGAAAATCATGATAAGAAGTCTATAGAGAAAACTCAGTTCCTATTTTAGAAGTAGTTTGTTATGTGCAGCAAAAAAAATCAAATTTATCAATACCGTAAATACATTGTATATTGTTATCCAATCATATAGGGTATTTAGAGTCATAAAAACCACTTTATTATAGTTTATATCGTTTCAAGTCGTTCACTCATTATTTTCCTATATAAATAGGGTTCGAACCTTACTGCTTTTATAACGAAATTGTTTAACATAATATCATTACTCTCTGTAATATACCACTCATTTCCTTATTCTTCCAAATGTATTTTACTATTTATAACTTTAAAATCCATCAATTCTGTGTACTTTGTCTGTGATATTGCGGGTTTTAAATGGTAGAATCGTCGGAACTAATATTTTACCAATACCTGAAGTATGTTTCGACTTCTAAATCTTTTATATACTTTTCTGTTATTTTTTTTACTTCTATTAGTAGAAATAATTATGAATACATATCACCATTACAAAACATATGGTGAATTCGTCGAATTAATGTCTTTCACCTGATAGGTTTTTAATTTGGTTCTTAAATCTTACATGAAATTTAGAAATGAAAAGCCTGACTTCATATATAAAATAGTTGGTTTTCAAAAACAAGAATTAGTAACATACCCAAAAGTTCAGCTTCATCAATTAAATTGTACGAATTATCATTCTATCACTTAGTCTTAGTCGTAATCTCCACAAGTATATTGAAGGATTTTTTTCAATCCTTGAACTTTGTAAACAACTGCTTAATATATTTATGCGTACTATTGTCACTATTTTTCAAACTATCTTTCATGGCATATTCGTACAAGGCTCAAACGATTTATTAATACGATATCTATAAAAACTACATTATTATCATTCATAATGAACTACTACTAATAATACAAAAAGTAAACTGTGAATATTATTTGATATCACCGTTGCTATTAAGTGTACGTAACTACATTTGAAAAGTGCATAATAGCGTGTCACGTTATAGAAAGCACTCTTATAAAATACATAATAGTATGAAAAGCTACAGAAAGCACTCTTATAGAGTGCATGATAGTGTTGTATATCCTAGGAAGAAAATTAGCAGAGTGCATTGTAGAATACTACGCTCCAGATGCCTTTTTTCCCTCTGTCTATTTATTATTAATATTACCTATCTTACTATTCTAAATACTGTCTTCTTTTATATTGATATATAAAGACCTTACCAACACTGATTAGTAACCGACTCGATTGACTACAGACAGTCCAGGAAAAGAAGGAACAACGTTAATTTAATACCTATTACTAGATATTATAATCGTTCCAGCTATTCCGTACTCTAATACTACGGTTTACAAAAAACTCACGAGCATGTAAAAAAAATGTAAAACCCGGAGTAATTCTAATAAAAACAACTTTAATACAATATTATCAATTCATTTAATACCCTTCAATGACTTAGAGCATCGTTACTTTATCTGTCCACTTGGTTAGTGCTTTAAATATACCCGGGCGCTTTTTGAAAATCATTTTATCTCATATCGACCACGCAAGATAATAAGTTTCAGACTCCTTCACTGGTACCTATCCGGCTAAAACACAGTATTGTATCGCCTACACATACTTTGGAAGCTGTTAAAATAACTTTTAAAGCATTTCGGAAAACTAAGTGAGAGCCTAAAACAGCTTCCGAAACGCTCCCACAATTACCTCAAACTCTCAAAATAGCTTTCGAAACGTTTAATTAAAATACCTCAAACCCCTAAAATAGCTTTCTAAACACTGAACCAAAACACTCTAAGTTCCTAGAGTAGCTTCTGAAACACCTACATAAAAATTTACCAAACATCCAAAACACTTTTTGACATGCTCCAACATATTTTGCGAGCACTCGAGATAGATTTCGAAACGCTCACATACTGTAAACTTCTAAAGAAATAAATGGCGCTTCCACATCATCTCAACCATAACATACCAATTCCCTCCTTGGAATACCCAAATTTCTCACCTCTATTCTCTTTATGATACACCGCTCATGCTAATTATTACTTATAACGTTTATATTTACTAACGTAAAAGTTAAACATTTAGCTTGAAACATTTAACTAATTTGTAATGATCTTTTATTTACATTTCATTTATACTCGCAAGCATAAAAAACCTCAATTAGAATATTTTGATGTATTTCATTTATATCGTATTTACGTATTATACGCTTTTAATTTACCTCTTTATTCTGAAACCCCTTTAAAAACGATATCCCAAGCGTACAGAAAACTATATAACTATCTTTTATTCTATTATACAAAATTGCAAAAAATCGGTTACTAACTTATTTACCTGAATATATTGTATAATACTATTAAAGCGCCGGTAGAGAATTTGAATCTCTGGGTAGAAAACATGTACGTTAAAAATAAGGTTTTTTGTTATTAGGAAAAAGAGGCCCAAAGACTCGGTATATTAGATGATTTCCCAGTATAATTTTTAAATTGGCCGTTGAAAATATCATATACGATGTATAATTTGATGTTCAAAGTATTATAGATATAGATTTGGAACGGATTTATTAGTACCCTTCGTGGTAAAAACGACCGTATTATAAAAAAACAGGTTTTCCATGGTTTAATTAATCAAAATGTTAGATTAGAAAGACGGGAAGGTATCACAGATAAACTTTGTAAAATAATATTCGTTAGCAGAATGCAAAAAACAGATTATTAAGGAAATATGGAAGAATCTTCAAAGTAGAAACACTTTACGTATGTCAAGCATAAGACATTCCGAAAGACTAACCGCGCTCCACAAAAGGTAAACGGATTTTCAAGAATAAATGGATAAGGAGGAAAAGCCACGAAGGTTATCAGCTATTCGGATTAAATATGAACCCTTTCCAACAAAGGTTTTTATAGAGGGATATAAAAAAGACTACTCCCTAAACGCAGTTAACGCTAGTACCAATCGTAATAAAAGTTCAATGAATAAAGAACACTGCGTTTCCAAAGGAAATATAAGAGGTTATAAACAAATATACGAGCTTTATAATCTAGTACTCATAAACCAATATCCACACTGTGACCTACTATTACACCGGTTCCCCATTAATAGGAATAATCCTAGAGAGCTTACAAACTTTTCCAAATTATGGGACAAGAACGAAAAATATAACGGAAAGCTTTACGACATACTTGGTAATAAGATTCATACAATACTGAATACTTGAAAAAAACTAAATATTAAGCCTTTCCAATTTTACATTATTTTACCCAGTGTACTAATTGGTTAAGCTAAAAATATTATATATACTATATAAAATGAATAAATACATTAACAAAATGTTTGAATCGCCAGAAATGTGTTTTAATATTGAAATTAACCACCAATTATGAGACGAGGATTGGACATGTATTATAAAAAGGTTTGTCAGAAATTACCGTGATAATGTAGATAAGACACTACAAAAGGTGCTAATTTCCCTATTAACGAAGCTTGGGAAGTATTAGGCGTCGTTCAATCTGAAATATAAAAGTGTAAAACTATTCATTTAAGTAGTTAAGAAGGTATCTTGTCAAAATCCGGACTTTGATTTCGTACTATTTGAACCGGAAAAGAAATTTAAGGCTTTTTGTATAAGCTTTGGAACGTTACTCAAGATTTTGATACGCTGGTAAGCGAGCCTTATATCAGCGCTTATAACTAGGAAAACTAAAGATAAAAGCTTATACATCACAAAAACAGCCTTTACCGAGAAAATTCATTACGTATTAAATCAGATATTTACGGGGCATTCGTAATATAAGCATTATGTAAACGATAAATACAAATATAAGAGAGATATATATTAAAAAACAAGCCCTAAAATCCAAGGATTTAACAATTATTAGAGAGAATATCCTTATAACTGAGTACGCAACTTACTACGTACACCACCATACTCATGTTTAAGTATACGTAGTTTTACGGAGTTTTGAAAACCATATATTGTATTTAATGAGATTAGTTATTCATTAACCAACTATCTAGTATACGAACATCTTTTCGTTATATGATAAATTGACGTTGATTGCCTGCTCGAATATCTAATAAATGATAATTTATAATGTAAATAGCCGATTACAAAGGCGTTAAAGAGGAATTCGATGTTTATTCATATATACATATATTGAGGAAAAACGATTCGAAGGAAGACGAGGCATACGTGACAATATACGATAAATAAACGGATTTGTGGGTATTTACAAACCTATAAAATACTTTATTTTTATATAAAGTAGGCCTAAATAGTGAAAACAGGGTATTGAACGCCTATATAACGTCGTAATTCACATTTTATAATAGTTATGGTTGCCGGTTTCAAGGTATTATATCAGAAACCGAAGCGGTAGAAATTTCAACTGACTAGAAGCGATAATTAAACATTTTTGCAGTAAATTTTTCCAAGTTTTAATTCGACTGGATAGAATAATACCAAAACCATTTTTTCGGCAAAAGTAAAACCATGTTATTCGGTACCATAGTGTTTAATATACAATTTAAATCGGTTAAACTCTATATAATGGATTCCGAAACACTATTTCTTCTTTTATTAGCTAATATACGTAATCTCGGAATGAAGGTGCGGAATATAACGAATAAATTAGTTTTCGTTTCAAATGGTATATCCTTTCCACTCGGTTTCAATTTTAAATACTTATAGTTATTCCCTGAAATACATATAATCAATGTTGTTTACTTAATATTATTAAAACTACGAATACTATACTGATTATGTGGGTACTAGATTACGATATATCTTTTACAGTTGTTCTACATAATAAGGCATAGTAATATAGATATACTGTATTAAACGATAAGTTTGCCATCACCTTGAGCTCTATTTTTATCGTCTTTATACCCTAATTAGGATAAGTAAAAAGTCAAAAAACTAATTATATAAGATAACAATGAATACTCTTTTTGTATTAGTTCTCCGATATGAGAGAACCTTGATATATATTTTAGGTTTAGTTGATGAACCATCCCGTAAACTTAATTAGAAAAATACTCAACAGATTTATCTGAACGAATTGGAAAAAGACATCAAAATTTGCCAAGAGTCGATAATTGTAAAGGAAAAAGAACTTATATTGAAATTTTTAGAAGAAGATCTTCGTTTACAACACCTTAAAGGCTATACCAAAGTTGAAACTAAAAAAAGTAACCATTCAATATCTATGCAAACATGAAATAATTTGATAGCAAATGTTTTTTTCAATGACAATTTGATTTATGTTATACTTTTTATAAATACGTAAAAGAAAAAAGTGACTTCAAAATGAAAATTAAAAAGCTTTGATACCGAACATTAGAAAAAGGTCATTCACAGTGATAAGGAGTTTACCATTGATCAATTTTTGAAGTAATCAAGAAAGACAATAATCGCCACACTTTTGCTATAAAAAAATAACTAAGGTTAAGATCGATTCTAATGGTCAGATTAAAAGGTATAATATGAAAATTATTATACGATGATTTCAATAAAGTTATAATGTCAATTATATTGAAATATTTGCTATTATTGCAAAATATTTCTCGTGAAGAAAACTCGTTACACTTGCTGATTCCCGGGGTTGAGATATTGATCAGATTATCATTAACTTAATATTCTCTAATTGAGAACTTGATAAATTTGTATTGATGTCCATACCAACTACAATTGATTAATTCGTCTTTAAATATACCAACAAGAATGATGTGAGTTTTAATTATATAGTTAACTAATTATTTCAGTTTTTAACTTCCCTATATAAGTTTAAACAATCTTCATGATAATGATTAAGTAATTAAAGACAGTTTTTAATATTATTCAATTTAAAATATCGAGTTCATATAATAAAGTGTATATTGAATACCTTTATTGGCTTATCATTTAAATTTATGGATATTATTAGATATCACTTTAGCTAGCAAATGTAGGGGACCACATTTGCGGAGTATATCATAGCGTGTGACGCTGTAGGAATCACTCTTACAAAGTGTATGATAGCGTTCCACGCTGCAGGAAGTACTTTTGCAGAGTGCATAATATTGTATGATACCTTAGAAGGGATGTTGGAACAGTGCATAGTAGAGTGCTATGCTCCGGGTAAAATTTTTTAAGTTTTCACCTGAGTCATATACTCTCTGGATGCCTCTTCTCCCTCTCGTAGTATCGATAATCAATGTTATAAATCGTACTATTTTAAATAATATCGTTTTATACGTTGACCACAGATCTAACTGATATTAATTAATAACCAACTCAGTCAACTATAAATATCCTATGAAAGAAGAGACTAACCTTAGTTGAATATTTATAATGAGATTCTGTAAAGGTCTCAATTTTCCCGTTCTCTAACACTACGATTTATCAGAAATACTCTAGAACGTAGAAAAATTGTAAAACTCGGAGTAACTTTAAAAACGATAATTTTAGTACAATATCATTAACTCGATTTACTATATTTGACTACTGAAAGCCCCGTTACGTTACTATCAACTCGATTGGCGTTTTGGAAGTATCAGGGCTTTTTTTTGGAATCCGTCTTATTACGTATCGGCTATATAAGTCATCAAGTTTCGAACCCCTTTACTGGCACCTATCCGGTCCACACGCAATGTTTTCGCTACTTTCGCATACTTTGGAAGCGTCTAAAAACAACTATTAAAATATAATTAACTTGAGTACTTAATACAGTTTTTAAAACTCTCACCAAAACATTAAAAGCGTATAAAGTTACATCCTGTGCTTATACATTATTTTAACCCTTATATAACTCTTTACTTCAACTTTAAATACTCGATTTTTTTCGTTATACCATATTTGCCTTACTTTATACAGTTAATTTGAGTTGTTATCTGCAATGTTCAAGTTTAATAGTCACTTAACTAATATAATATTTATAAATGTTACGAAACTAGTTCGAAACATTTGACTGGTTTTTAGTTACTCCTTATTTTTATTTCATTTTTACTACTAAACTTTGAACGCTTTACTTAGAGTACTTTGTGATGTTCAATTAATATTTTATTTGTGTATTATACGTTTTTATTTTCTTGTTTCTTTAGAAATATCTTTTATTATATCATCTTAAGCATACTCGAATCCCAGTTACTATATTGTACGAGTCTGGAACCGTTTACATACATTTGTAAAGTGATTACTACGGCTTTTGAAGCTGTGGATACTACTATATACCCCCACAGCTTATATACATAGGCTAAGTGGCAGTGCACTATCTTGTAAAGTGCATTCCTACAGAGTGAAAAATAACATGTCACGCTGCAGGCTACACTCTTGCAAAGTGAAAAGTGTATCATGCGTGGCGCGGTCTAGAAGGGGTATTCCAGAGTATATGGCGAAAACGCTACTTCTCAAATAAGAGGTTTATAACCTCCTATCTATGGTGTACACTTTTTGATATATTTCTTCCTTACCGAATTATTCATTTTTACTACAATATCAATTTTACTATTACTTTTCATTTATATTTATATAAATAGGAACCTTATCAATACCAATTGGTTATTGTTTGAATCGAATACAAATAGCCAAGGAAAGAAAAGAAAAATCAAAGTTGAATACCTATAACGTAATATTATAATAATCCTCATTTTTTATGTTTTATCACTAAGTTTAATAAAATTTATATAGGAATATAAAATTACGCGAAAACGCCTTTAAAATCCGAAACGTAATAAAATTGTAAAATCTGAAAAAACTTAAAAAAAACACATGAATACAATATTATTAACTAATTAATATCTTATGTAATAAAAGCTTGGTTACGTTAACTATTAACTTGTTTTCATGATTTAAACGTACCCAGATACTTTTTAAAGAGCGTTTTATTACGTATTAGACTGCAAAAGCTGAAATCACCAAGTTTTGGAACCATTCCTTAAGACCTATCCGATTAAAATAAAGTATCCAAACCGTTTACGAAACCTAGAAGCGGTTACAAATATGAAATTTACACCGTTCACCAAACTTAAGAGCGGTTATAAATATAATACCCAAACCGCTTATAACCATTAGAAACGGCTATAAAATGTAAATCCAAATCGATTACTAATCACGAACCAGGCTTCATACACCAAATTATATAATACACCTCCCTAAGTCTACATTTTCCCTTTTCCCTCTCACATTTTCCCTATCCGCCCCCCTACGCTCGCCCTACACTACGTATTCTAAGTTTAGTACTTGTGATGTTGGGGTTTCTCCTACTCGCTTAACTAATATAGCATTAGAGTATAGCGCAGGTAAGCACTGATAAAACTAATTTAGAACGCCTGACTAGGCTGTAGGTACGTTTTTTTCTGCGTATCATTTGCAATTGAATTGTACTAACAAGTGCTAAACACCTCATTTCCTTCGCATTTACGCATTTGTGCACTCTTCTTTGAGCCACAGTTTTTGAAACGCTCCAATATTTTTTGCATTCCTATAGTAATAGATTAATAAATAACTACTATAGTTAAAGATAACAATTATATATTAACTTTTCATTTGAATATATCACCTTTCGGCAAAACATTTTAAAGTTTATTAATTTAAATAAGAAGGATGTTAAAGATTTTGTGAAAAACTTGAACCCAAGAATTGCGAATACGTATATTTTAAACAATATTTTTCACTATTGAGATATGAATTTTGAAGGGTTTGATGCATTCGAGAATTTTCGCCATGAATTTTCGGATGAGATGTTGGTAATGTAGCGTATAACAGACCACTTTATTTCGAGAGTATTAAAGGTATAATTACGAAGAAGAGTAATTAAACGTCTGATTGTAAAAACAGTTGCATTATAGAAGTATTAGTTTTAATAAGCTATCTAAATTAAATACTAGATTAGATCGATGGGTAAACATAAAAAGTGGATTTTGTGAAGAGAAATTGATAGCTTATATATAAGAAATGAATTGTTAAAATATTTGTAAAAAATACCTTGCCTATATAAACCGATGAACCTACTCAGGTTTAGAAGGAGAAAAGTTAGTAAATGTTATTTTTCTCTTGGATTTAAAGGGGGGAAGGGTCGTAAGGGTTATCTGGAATTTGAGTTTAAAAGGAGTAAAGGTCGTGAAGGTCTTCTTTTACGCTTCTTTAAAAAAAGGAAAAGCCATGAAGATCATCCTTTAGTAAAGCATAGAAAAAGAGGAAAAATCCTATAAATTATCCTTCGCTTGAGTTTACAAGGTGGAAGAACTGTGCTAGTTACCCATTACTAACAGAAAATTCAGCAACCTTATAAAGGAGGAATTTAGTATTTTCGAAAACTTTTACTTTTCGATCAAGGCAAATAGCCTCTCAGTCTCATCATAAATACCCAGAAAGAGGGAAACGTCGTTTTCTTAGGGTATATAAAAGACAGCCCTTCGGACCGCAATAAAAGCATCTTAAAAAGAAAGACAACGTTTCTATTAGGCATATGAGCAAGATTATAGGAGATAAATATTTTTTTTACTTCGATAAAAGCGCCTCGGAAAAGGTAATCCACGTTTCTGAAAGGCACATAAAACGCGGTAGCATTGAAAAGGGGCATATGAAAGATAGCCCTCTAAACTAGAACAAAGACATTCTAAACGAAAGGAACGACTTTCCAAAATGATATATAAAAAAAAGCCTCCTAGACGGCAACAAAAGAATTTTTTAAAAAAAGGATGAAGCTCTCGAAAAATATATGAAAAGAAAAAGCATTCCAAGAGGTTATATAAAGGATAACCCTTCAAATCGCGAACTTCATAAAAATGTTCCAAAGGGAGTAGACGGCGATTTCTGAGGAAATATAAATAGAAGCGCCCTAGAAAAAAGGTATAGCGTTTCTAAGGGGTATAGGAAAGATAATCCTTCAGACCATAATTAAAACGACTCAGAAAAAATGGATAGTGTTTCCGGGAAAAACTGGTAAAATGACAAGTAGCTATATATATTATGGTCCGACTTACGATGGTAACCCAGGTAGGTGCCAAATGGGATTTACTATTGAGGTGCAGAGGAAGACTAGAAGAGGCTATCGTAATCCAACGCATAGTGCCCTTAGGAAAGGCCAATGCCCAGCCCGTTACGTACCCTTACACGTGCTGTATACGAACCGTATCCGGCCTGTATCCGGACCGTACCCTATTCGCACTCGGGCCGGGCTCAAGCCGAGCGTTGCCTATCCCGTTACATGTATAGTTACGTAACCTATAGTCTTAATGGCTAACGGCCCAAGTTTATAATATAACCCCTCCTCTCTGGATACTATAAGGGCAACGGCACCCCTTTAAATAAATATCGGATATGGGACGTATTTGCTTAATACGCGACTCTAACATAAGCCGATAATACTACGTTTTATATATCGTATAACGTTTCGGCCGGCTTACCTTATATCACCAGTGCTATATAATGTACCCATTAATGCGCCGTATAATATACCCGTACACGCGCTATATAATATAACTTTTTTACCATCGATATCGTATAATGCATTATAGAAAATTAAGCTTTTACTACTAATGCCGTATAACGCGTCCCGTATAATATATAGCCTTTACCGAATCTGGTTCATTAATTCCTATAAATATAAACACCTTTATACAATTTCTAAAACTTCCTCCTTTTTTTTTACATTACTGCTTCCCTTTTCGTTAACTACCTTATTATGACTTTTTTAACTTTCTTTTATAACTAACTAGTTATTTACGTTAATATATCTTGGCTATTTTTAATTTATTATTATAGCCGACGTATATAACGGTTTTAACTTAGGTTACGTTATCGCCAGCGTTTTTAAAAGGGATAACGAGCTTTCCCGTAAGGTATGTTACCTCATTATATACCAATACTTTATTACTAATTACTTATTACAACTCCTTCGCGTTATAGAAAATTTCCTTATCTTTAAAAATAATAAAGGTAAAAGTTAACTTCTTTCGTTAATAGGTTAAAGATACTTATATATCACATATTAACCGCCTTTTAAATTTCAGCGTTACTTTATCTTACGTTCAAATTTATCGGGTACAGGGATATCACGTACATCTAAAGGGTTATAATAAAATAAGTTTATAAATAAGCCTTACAAAAGGCTTAACCGCTAATTAAATTCTTTTCGTAGTGTTTTTAAAAGATAATTTTACTTACGGCCTTAACCGGTTTACTTATCCTTTTACGTCAATTAGTTATTACAGTAAAGGATAAAGGTTATATTCTATCTTTTACACGTGAACGTTAAGGAGATATCACAGGTTATTGACCTGTTTTTACCCCTGTTTTCTTTAAGTTAGTTAATTAGTTTACCCGGCCCTATAAGCCGTCACCCCTTTAACTATACGCCCACATCGTCTTCTCCTTTCGGATCCGTTTTTACCCCGAATTTCTTCGTCGCCTTTTACTGTATCGCCTATTTATAAAGATAGGACACCTTCGGCCAACCGGGCTTTAATGCGTAACGTTTTCGCCCCGGCCCTTTTAAGCTACCGTCGTATAACTTTTCGTAATTCTAACTTAAAAGACCAAAATAATATAGTTACCTAGGTTATATTTTTATAAGTAATATAAGTTACGGTTTAAAAAATATTACAAATGATATCTAAAGCTTTATTATACGATTTCCGATTTTACCCGTATTTTATTTGTTAACATTGAATAGAAACGAGGTAATCGGGCCGATCATAAATGGATGTAAAATCGTACACAGATCGATCGCATTTCCCGAATTAGAACTAACATATTACAGTTTTTGGTAACCTATTTAAAGGGTTGTTTCCCTTGCCCCACCTTTTTTTTTACTACTCATTAGCCATTATTGTCGGTTTCTTCTAACGTCTGTCCTTCCTAGCGTTATCCTTCATCGTTGTCCTCCTTTAATATCCGTCCCTCCTCGTATTATCCGCTATCGGACTTTTCCAACGCCCGCCTTTCCTTATATTATTCGTTTCCCTTAACGTCGCCTCATATCCATCCCACTTTTTCCCAACCCCCATTTTCGGCGTCTACCAATTTCCCCTATGCTTTTTACCATTCCTCTTCCCTAATATCGCTTAATGTTCGAGGTTAATTATAATAAGTATCTTAACTTTCATAACGCCGGTATTTGTTGAATTTAAATAAAAATAATAATGATAAATAGGTGTATTTTCGTTAAAATGTAATGGGAATAGTTTTACGGTCGGATACGTATTCTAAATAATCAGGTAATATTTAATCAACTTTACCTATAATATTATAACTTCGTTTAATGATAAATTTTCCTTTTTATTTATAAACAAACTATTATTTCAGAGGTATGAGTGGTTCGGTCTATACTTGTTGTTTAATATGAGTTTAACGCCGTCGTTAAAATACTGGGTTATTATAAACCCAAATATTTCATTACTTCGCTTTAAATCTATTTAAAGCTATAATATATTAATATTTTTTTAATAATTCCTACTACAGCTTATTTTAACATTTTTACTTCACTAATACATGACTAATCCTATATATCTCCGTTTTTACCGCAAATATATACTATATTTCAAATTCTTCATATTCGCCATTTCTCACGTCGTTAACTACTAAAACTAATCTCAGGCGAATATTAGATAACACCTACGAAAAAAAAGAGTTCGAAACTATCCGCTTATTTAAATCCATATAAAATACCGGATATTTGCTACGAATATTTAATACGACATTAAACGGGTTTGATATACCAATTACCTGGTACTAATTATAAATTTAGTTGAGTTTTTTTATTTGGGTGGTTAGTTTTAATATTACGAAGGTTTAGCTGAACTTAATCCCTTACTTTATAACATTTCGTTGGACATTGCTTATGATTCGCTGTTGTTTTTATTTTTTGTTAAATATAAATTATCGTCACCTAAATTAATTTCTTCTTTTCATGGAAATATATTAAAAGCGTAATGATTTGCCCCGCCGGATTAATTAACAATCTCGTATTTCCGTTTACCTTTGAGATACGTAACATTTTGTATTTATTTAAAAAAAGACTCGTATTAAACCTTGTAACTACCGACTTTTGGTTATTTAAAATAAATTAATAAACGAATAAATATAAAACCTAATCGTATTACAAAAAGGTGATAACGATACATAAATACTTTTAATTTTTTTAATTTATCGATTTAATATCACTATTCATTTGTATGTAATACACAGTGAATGAAAGTTATTTAACTTTTATTCAAAAATAAAACGTTGTGCATAAAACGTTCATTTAATTAGAATCGGAATTACTAATGATGAAAGCTAATAACCTATAAAATCTCTATTATATATCCCAAAAACGTTTCGCGTATGTACCGGCTATTATAAACTATATAACCTTTAATTGGACAAATTCAAAAATACGATTTATAATAATCAACAAATATCGAAGGCCGTTATAAGTAACTAGTATGTCGACTATAAAGTTAACCGAAATATACATTCAGTACCGATTGAAAATAGGGAAAGGTCAAAAGAGGCTTTATCGTAAGGTACGATGAGGTTTCGTTTCGTTACAATACATATATATTCGATGTAAGCATCGAATATTTGCGATTATCTCTTCTTAGTCGTAATTTCGTTAAAAAACGTAAAACAAATTTTTTTTTTACCAGGATAATCTATAATAAACGAGTCGTATGTTTATTATAATATCTCTATTATAAATAGGTTTTAATCCGATAATTATAAATAATTACGGTAACATAATACCCCCTGTAGATTAATCTCATAATTAATAATTTATATTAATTATTCTGTTTTCATTGGAAAGCGCTCAACACTTTTAGAAACCGTTTAAAAACAAATTTTATGTAATAGCTTATTTGTTATTTCCTAGTTATATAATTCCGTTAACGTACCCGGGTCGAAAATGAGGGAATTACTTGACGTTAGTGATGTTGGCGGGTTTAATGCGATCCGGGCTCGCAATGGTACCGCCGATACCGTCGTATTAAAATCCTCTAACGTTATCCCCAATAACAACCCGAGCGTGAATCGAGCCCAAGGTGATATCGCTCTCGATGGCCTTTCAAGAGCTTTTAACCCCCCTTTAAAATACATATCGTCGTAATTCAATAATCAGGTCTCCTTTTTGCTAAACCCCCTCTTTATAACCCGTTGTAATTTATATCCCTTTAATGTATAAGTCCATTATTGCTATGTTTAATATAATAATGAAAATAGGTTAAAAAACTCGCGCGCAATGTTTCTTAACCTCAGGTTTTTCTTATAACTTATAGGTTAATGTATATAGGCAGGCGCTTTAAGTTACGGGCTCATATTGCAAATATTATTAAAAAAGGGAAATGATTTCAGCTTATTTAATTTAACGTTCCGAAACTAATCGTAAGTAAAAAATACTTTAATCCTTTATAATCCGTTAAAATCTTTAACGGTATACGGATATTACATAACTTGAAACATAACGTTTTTAAATAAAATGTTACCGTAAAGAGTTCCTTGTCGTAAATAATATAATTAAGTTTCGTATTAGTTAATCATATTAAATAATAAGTTATTAGTTTTAAAATACTATCGTTGGCTTGTTACGATAAATACACGTTTAACGCCATTTTCGAATAATAGGTTTTTACTATTGTTAACCGATTTAAATCCTAATATATTAAAATCGGAGCCATAATAAAGATATCCTTTAAAGTTTAAAATACATATTTCTCCCATTTAGTTTTAACCTAACGAATACCTTACTTCATTAGGCGAACGAAATAATTCGCTAACTTTAAGGAATTACTAATAAAACTACGATAAAAGTTGGCAAAACCTGAAAAGTTTCGAATCTCCCGGACCGTACGTAATAACTCCTATTTGCGGATTACCTAGACTTTCTCAGGATCAACCCGGATACCTATTTTAACTGTTATAATAAAACACAAATATTTTACT
The DNA here is from genome assembly GCA_038502455.1 of Anisogramma anomala. Classification (NCBI taxonomy): domain Eukaryota; kingdom Fungi; phylum Ascomycota; class Sordariomycetes; order Diaporthales; family Gnomoniaceae; genus Anisogramma; species Anisogramma anomala. Next base: position 3,076,387 of record JASMMZ010000009.1, read on the forward strand.
TTTTTAACTACGAAAACGTATTTTTTCAAATTCAAATATAGTCACGTTTTATGAAGACTTTTCAAAACTACGCAAACTCTCGCTATATAATTTTATTAAATACCCCCCCCCCAAAACCAAGGAAATATTTAAATATATTATAATGAAATAATTCAAAATATTTGTTATTATATAATTAATATACCACTAAGATGTTACCAGTGTTTCCGCTAACCTAAAAGGGGTAATTAGCTATTTAAATAACCCGAACCGCGTACGAAACGCCATTAATTGATTTTACCCAAGTATTACTCAAATATAATAAAAAGATGTTTAAATATCTAACTTCGTAAGCTATATCAACTTTGATAACGTATGAAAAGTCTCTTTAATTAAAGGTAAAGGAAAATGGTTTTACTTTGTAATTTTATTTAATTCCCTATAATTGATGTAAAACTATTATTTCTTCTTCGGTTTACAAATAAATAATACCGGAGTCACCATTAATAAAAAGCTTACCTAAACCTAACCCTTGTTTATTAACTTCGTAACTTATTGTTGAAGTTAAGGAAATTAATCTCATAGTATTAAATAGAACAGGTTTTAAAGTTATTTTGGTAAAAGTCTATTTTTTTAGTTTAATATAAATATAATAATCCGGTTTTCCTTCGTATCAAGATAAGGTTATAACCTTATCCTTATTGAATAGGTCGCGAAATGTACCTAGTTTCGGTAGAAAACGTAACTAATCATCTTTCTCTTTAATCGTAATCGTCGCCGTCGTTTATAAAATTCAAGTTTTTCTGTAAAGACTTATAATATAAGTTATTCGAAACGGGTCCCTTATATGTTATACTTTTCGATACGAACTTTACGTTAATTTTTAAAAAACTGAATTTATTATGCCTCATATATTTCCTATCTCGAAGTATATTAATATAATGTTTATAATTAAGCTTTCCTGACTTTAAATTACGAAACTGTTACCACCCTCATTTAAAGTTATTTATTAATATCGTATTTAAATCATTCCAACAATTATATCCCGCGTTATTCAGGGAATAATATATATTAACATTAGGTTAGACTATTTATTAATATTTATACGAAACTTGGTAATTTAGGTAATATGCCTATGTTACCATAACCATAATATCGTATTAAGATTTCGCGGATATAATAACCGAATTTACTTTATTATTAAATGTTATATTAAAAACTCATTTACCGTATAATGATAATAGTTAAAATCGATTTTAGTATTTAAAAAGTGGGTGTTATTAAAAAACATAAAGATAAAAAATAGGTTTTCGTTTATACGTATTTTTATTAAATAAAACTCCTTTGTATTTAATTTCACAATTACCCCGTTCAAGTTATATAACTCTTAAATAAAACTGTATTTAAAAGTTAGGTTTTATCTATCACCGTTAATAAAAAAACTTTTTTTACTTTTTCGATTTAGGTTATATACACCTACATAAAAGGTAATGTCAGGCAGAAATTATATCTACGTTAATAATAATCCGATAAGTTATAATGTACATAACTCTTTGAAATAAGCCTAGTTTAAAGTTTTTTCATTATCGTTTATATCGCTTCACGTTTTTAATTTTAAACGCATACTGAACAAGTTTATTAAAATGATTAACCGTAGTATTGAGATAATCTACCGCGATTACCATAACCTTTTAACAAAGGCATTGAAAAGGCGTAAACCCTCATTATAACCGTATTATTATCCGGCTATTAGATTTAAACGGGTTTTGTTAGTTAACGACTAAAACGTTACTTTAAGTTTAAAATTTTTAATTTGTCTATGAGTTTACCGTACTTTTTAAAGATTATAATATAATTTACCTAGCTAATACTTACTGTAATAAAATAATCGCGAATACGTAACGATACGTGGAAATGTAAATAATTGTTCTTTACGAACAAAAATTAATTTAAGCCGCCTACTTAAGTTAAAAGTATTTCGAATCTAATAACAAATAATACTTATAAGTTTTTATTACTTATAATTGAACTTTCAAATTCTATTAATACCTTATTCGTGCGATAAAATTTATCGAAAACCGCTTCGATATAGTCAAAAAACTTCCTTATATTATATATACTTTTATATTCTCTAGCTTTATAATACGTTGTAATAGTTTACTTTATCGTTACCGTATAATATCCCTATATATGAAGGAACGCGTACCGACTCTTTTTAATATCCATTTTATTTCTTTTTAATTTAAATTTAATTGTTTAACATGTCGCCATTTATGTAAAAGCAAATCCGTTAAATTACGATTGATAATGTTGTTTTCGTTCGCTTTAAACTGGTGAAAACTTAACGTGAGTTATGGCTAATTCTACTTTGAATCATTAAATTTTCACGACGATTGAAATAAAGTCGAACATAAAATAAATAGTTAAAGTCGATTAACCCGGTGATTGAAATTATTTAATAACTGACGCCATATAATTTACGGTATTTTATAAACGAATAATATCGGTTTAAGTTTTTTTTGAAGGAGCCGAAAATATATTTATAAAGGTGGAAAACTAGGTATTCGCTGACGGCTTATCTTTTCCGATAATGTTAAAGTATAATGTTAAATTATTAACTTTTGTTATCGATTTGTTTATCGTAAGTAATATTCCATCGAAAAAATAAAAAAATAAAACTTAATAATATATTATAATTCGACTTACGATAATAAGTTAAATAGATGCCAAATGAGATTTACTATTACGGTACGGAGAAAGATTAGAAAAGCCTATCGTGGCCCAATGTATAGGGCTTTTGGGTAGGGCTAATACTCAGCCCGTTACGTGCCTTTACTCGTGCTGTGCATGGATCATGTCTGGCATGTACCTGGACCGTGCCCTATCTACAACCTAGCCGGGCTCAAACTGGACGCTACCCATCTCGTTATATGTATAGTTACATAACCTATAGGCTCAATGGTCAATGGCATAAGTCCATGACAATATAAATCTTATGGACTAATATCTACGAATTATGACTTATATTGCGACTATCCACTACATTGGTCTCCTAATGACGAAAATAATAAGTTATATTTGTGTATAATAAGACTAAGAATAAAAGTTCACTGATTACAAAAACAAACCCAATATACGGAAATTAAGGCGGCGAAGGCTAAGGAGGGGTATTCCAAATATCGTATTAGAGATGAGGTTAAAAAAGAGCGTTCTGAATAGTACATTAGAAACGTTCATTTCTACTAATACTTTCTCTGCTGTTGTTGTTAAAAGGATTATATAACCTAGTTCTAATATAAGATTTTTTTTGCTTTTTTTTTTTTTATTAATTTTGTTTCATATTTCACACTTTGGATTCATTATTCGTTAGTTGTACTCTATTTGCCGTTTCAACGGTATAATAGTACATTTCGTCCTTTACATAAGCGATTTACTTCTTTCATAGTATGTTTTCGCTTTTTACATTGAACATTCCCCGTTTTCCTGATACATTGTTACTTGTTACATTTGTTATTTACCAATTTACTATAATATTATTAATTTTTACATTTATAATATATTAATTGAAAAGTAAGGTTTTGGAAATATAATATTATCCGTAAAAATGTGTGCATATAGGCCGGTTAAACTGGTACAATTTAAAAATAAACCAGTTAAAATATATTAAACGAAGAGGAGGTGGGGGGGTAGAACGGGCCATATAATTCTCGTCGTCACCATCATCATTGTTGGCACCACTGCTATTATCGACATCGTTATGATCGTCTTTACCTCAAAGAGGACTGGGTGCTTCCTACGCCTTAGGTTATATGCACTTAAGTAGTTAGCGAGGGGTAAGGTCGCCCTTTTCATGATAACGCGCGAAAATGCTGTCGAACTTACCTACGTAGTATATACATAAATCCACCCATTAAATAGTATTAGCGGTTACCGTTTCTATCGGCCTCCAGTTAATATTTAACAAGAAAACAGCTTTAAATTTGTTTTACATATTAAAAAATGGATGTTAAATAAGAAAACCTCGAATAACGTATATAAATAGTAGATGTTAAATAAGGTGGATTCGAACGATGTATTAGAAAAGTGAATATTAAATAAGTAAGCCTCAAACGACATATTAAGAAAGTATATAAAGATTAATTAAACTTCGAATTACGTATTATGGGCTCAATTAACTATGAAGCTAGTGGATGCGTAATAAGGTTTCGGTAAACAGTACTAGTATTATTAGTATAGGGGTATACTCGTTGCTATTTTGTTTGTAACAGTAGCAACGGAATGAGGCACCCCCATTTTGAGGGTATTCGTTAGTGAATTTTCCTGTAGTAATGAAAATAATATATGGTACGCAAGGCGTATCCATTAACGAGCCAGGGATACGTATCCAAGTACGTAGTTCTAGTATTTAACGTACTAAAGAAGCCTTGAGACGTACTTTAAAGAGCCGCGCTTTTAGGCGATAGGCTCGTTTCGCTTTATCCGCCATTTTTACACCATATAATAGGTTTTAATTTAAAAGAAAAAAAATGTTAAGTACCGCGTTATAGCTTCGCGATATTGCGTTTATGATAATAGGGCAGCGTTATAGGTAAAGGTAAGGTTTTTACTCGTAGCAAATGAGTAAGGTTTATAACCTCAGAAAACCTCAGCTTTTTCTCTTGTGGAGTAGGAGGAGGAGAGGGGGAGGATGAACGAGGGTAAAAAGAGGGTTTAGTAGTTTCGGCAGCAATGGGTGGAGAGCAAAAGAGGAAGAGGAGGATAGGCAATAGGCTGCAGATAATGGTGGGACGGCACACAATAATTATGGTAGCTTTAGTGCAGTATCATTAACGCGCTAAATAGTATCTTTCATAGCAGTTTGTGCGTGACATATTATTTTAAATAATGAGAATATGACATTGATCAAGTGATTAATTCATAAGAAAACGTCGGGTTTCTAATCAAAAACTAGTTGTTTAAGCGTATAAATGCCGAATAACTAATTAGGAGTTTATTTTGCAGGTGATAGCGTGTTATTTAAGTGTAAAAAAGAAGTTTTGCTTAAATCGATAGCGATATAGCTTTTATACTGACTCCACAATACGTAACATTGACAATTATACCTTGATAATCACACTTTAATAATAATTTCCAACCTTTGAAATTAACTTTTATAACAAGTATACAACAGTGTTGTTATCGAATGACTAATTACTTTTTATTGGTTTTTTACAATATATACCACCAACATTACCGAAGAATAAATTAAGGGCTTGAACCATTTATATTGTCAATATTGAGGTATAGATACAGAATTATCAATAAAAATAACAGACTATTAGTATAAAGATTATTAAATATCATTATAGTTAGCAAACCTAGGGAATCACGTTTATAGAGTGCATAATAGCGTATCATACTACAGTAAATACTTTTGTAAAGTGTATAATAACATAATACGTTATAGGAAACACTATTGTATAGTTTATAGCGTGTCCCACCTTAAGAGAGACATTAAAAGTGTATATAATAAAGTGTCATACTCTGGTTCATGGCTTATAAGCTCTTAAGGCATGCACTCTCCAAATGCCTCTTCTCCTTCTCTTACTATCTATCATCAATACTATCGATCTTACTATTCTGAATACTGTTTTCTTCATACTTTGACGTATAGATCTTACCGATAATACTTGGATTAACAACTTTTCGATTATTATTCCCCATTTAAAAGTCTATTAAAGCTTTTAAAATAGATATATGAAAGAATTTCAAATATCAAGACGTAAGAAAAGCAGTTTTTTTTCTGTGGATGAAGCTTTCGAGAAATTGGAAGGAACATATAATTGTTTTAATGAAAAATGTTTATATTTAGGAAGTATTAAATTATAAAGTTGAGGAATTGTATCCAAGAGTAAATTATAAACCTTTGACAACTAAATCATATATTTTGACTATGCCTTCAAAAGAAGAAGTTAATATATCACAAACAAAAAAAGATAAGTCAGATGTTAGAGCTTTTAGTTATGTAATGTATTGAACCAAACTAAATATCATATTTCTCACATCAGTACTATTACATCTCAGATATAATTCTTGACATAAAAATATAACACTTATCAATTACGCCTTCAAATACTTCAAATAGTATAAGGTATAGATTATAAGTAGAAAAAAAGATTTTTTTTAGTTGTACTCTATTAGAACGTGATTCACTTTACCTGGAATGATTATAAAGATTCTAATAGATTTTAAACCAACGGCTAGTACGATTCCGACTGGAAGGGAGATAAAGCTATAGGAAAATCGATTTACAGACTCATAATTCACATTATGAACAGTACGGTTAACTGAATTTCCAAGTGAGGATCCAAAGTATATCTCTCTTTTATAGATACTAATTTTGTTGCTATTATAAGGATTGTTTAGAATACCCTTTAGATGAGGAACTTATTCACTGAACTTTGTATACCTATTATTATTATAGGTTTTTATAATAATAAAAGTATCATTAAATTGTTTAGAAACCCTAAGTATTTTCAACGCATGTAGCATATTCCTCTAAAAAAGCATTTTATTAGGCATCAAATGAAGCGTATTATAATTCAAATTAAATGGGTTTTCACAGATAAATTACTAACTAATGGTTGAAAGAAACTACCGTTGAGTGTAAATCATGATTTGATAATGAAAAGGCTTAGATTCGTTGAATTGAACCATATTAATAAATAATGGTTCATATATCTTGATGTTTTAAATGATTTATGGTATTATGGATATAGTATAGCTAGACAGTTCTTGTTATGAACTTGAGAAATATTGATAAAAAAACTATTACTCAAGTTTATTGGTTCAAATTGAATTATAATTTTTTTCTTTTTGTATCTACATACTCTAAAACTCTATACTACGCATTTTTTTTACTTTACACTTTCGCTTTATTTTTCCTTTTACTTTAGCATCAAAACCATATAAATCGTATCTCACAAATTGTAGATTAAAAGTATAATAGATACAGTATTCATAAGCGACTTAACACTAGACATGAAGAATACTCTAGAGATAATGATATCCGCCGGAGTACGAGGAAATAGAATATTAAAAGGTATATATGCATTGAGATAACAGTTACTTTTAGTCATCTATACTAGTATTTACTAGTACAAGGTTTCGTTTGTGCCAATTGAAATCTATAAAAACCATCTCGACTATATATCAAAAGATTCTCTAAGTATATTCTAAGTATTTCAGTATTTATACGACTATATAATATCTTCTTTTATAGTAAATTCAACATATATAGAATACTTATTGATGAACCCATATTTACTAATGCAATGATCATACATAAAATTTTATAATTAACTTGTATAAACGTTGACAATAATCTCATATAAACTTGAAATATAAACTTTTGTGAATTTTAATAGTAAAGTTGGATAAATATTAGTAGTGAACCTGTATAAGCCTTATTAATAAATCTTAATATGAAACTTATTAAAAACTTAACAATAGTAAAGAAATAGATAAATTGATAGGGTAGCTATAGTATAATATGATTGCCCTTAGGAATCATCTGCTATTAATATATACAATTCTATCAAATGAATTCATCTGTGAAAAAAGTTATTCTTTATTTGAAACACGTAACATAAATGAAAATATCATAAAAAAATTCATATTAAATTATATATTTACTAGAAAAAAACTGCAAACAAGTTAAGAAAAACATTATTTAAGTCTGATTATCAAGAGTGTTTAGACCACTTCATTATGGTGGATTTATTCCAAGTTACATAAGAAATAGATAGATCTATAATGATTAATATATCTTATTATGATATACACTAACTAGTAGATTTTAATTGATTAGCAGTAAATTTCATAACATTTAATAACATAGTATTGGACTTAAATACAATATATTGAATTGAATCTTCTATCGTTAAAATTCATGATTTATGTAGCCTATTAAAACATACGATGCTGAAAAAGAAGTTCGAATTAAGATTAATGGTTGGCAAACTAACTGAAACCTTAGTAATTGAAAACCCAAACCTAATTGAAATTAGTGTTTTAGGTTTAGTAGCAATACCAATACATATAAACCTAGTATATGCATTTTATTTGTTTTAAGCCTTGCTTTTAAAGCTGAGGATGTTTCATTTATTTAAACTTTACTGTTAAAACGGTCTTAGTTTAGTATTTAAGGTATTAAACTGGAGGGTGTATTGAAAAAAAGTGCTGTTTTACCCCGGGATTATCTCGGTTTACATCGGATATTTTCTTTGGGATTACACGGAGTATTACGGGATAATACGGAGGATTATGTGATCACATGGGGGCCTTCGGGACTGTTTATTTTAGTTGGGGACAGATCCCAAGATCTGTCCTGTTTGATCCGTTCAATCCACAATCAAGTCTCCGTGCCATAATTTGACTCAGCGGGCCTGTCCCTGTAGAGTGCACTACTACAGTTCAGGTGCTTCAGGGGCACGCATGCTGACATGACTTAATTTACCGTACTTCACCCGGCTGCGCCAGAAACCACGTGCGATTCGATCCGGATGTCCGTCCCTTCTTCAGCATGGCCAGCTACGCTCATGAGGGCATCCCTCCGCTTCCACAGGCACCTCCACCTCCTCCACCTGCACCTGCTCCTGCCTCCCCTGACCCACTGCCGGAAGCCACAAGGCCGTCCCAGCAAGCTCATCCTGCCGCCGACCCCGCCGACCCTTACCAGTACCATGCGCCCTCCGCCTCCGCCTATGACCACGACCTGCCTCAAGCTTCTTCCTCATCCAGCCTGTACAACCATGCCTATCCCTCGTCTGCGCCTGTCATCCCACCCGAGACTCGGTCCATTTCCCCTCCGCCCACCATTACCGCTCCTTCCGCTGCCACCAACGCCTCCAACGCAGGCGTAAAGAAGGGCACGCGCATTCCCAGGGCTTGCGATCTTTGCAGCCAGCGGAAGGTCAAGGTAGGCAGCTACTTTTCTTGTTGGCATGCCTCTGCTTCGACCTGGCCTCGTGCTGACAGCTGTGCAACTGTGTGTGCCCAGTGCGAAGGAGGCAATCCACCATGTCGACCGTGCCGGGATCTCAACGTGCTTTGCACCTACGACCGCCAGAAGAAGCGTCGGGGACCTCCTAACCGCGCTGCCGAAGCTGCGCGACAAGCCCAGCAAGCCAAGCGACGAAAGATCGACGCCCAGTCGCCTGTCCAGGCGCATATCCGGGTAGGCGCCACTCCACCCGCCCAGAACGCTGCTCAGGCCCTAGTCTCGTTGAGCGCGCCGCCCAACCCAGAATTCGTCCTGGACGCGGAACAATGCATCGCGCCTCTGCGCGTGCTGCAGCTCCTCGTCGACGACTTCTTCACCTACATACACCCTCTCGCGCCGTTTCCTCACGAGCCTACCTTCCGCGAGGCATTCAACAACCGCCAAGACCGCACCAACCCAGAGTTCCTGTCCCTGCTGGCGAGCATGATCGCTGCTCTCGTTGCCTCATACCCACGCTGCGCACGTCTCCATCTCAAGGCCTCGCACAGCTTCGAGAGGTTCCCTAGAGTCGCCGTCATGGTCAATCAGTGCGTCAAGGTGGCTATGGCCTTTCGTCCGGCCGACATCATGTTCAAGAGTCATGTTTCCGTGACCGATGCCATCGTCAGCTATTTTCTCTGTCTCGTCATGGGATACACGAAGCGGTGGAATCCGTGCCGTCGATTCCTTGGAGAGGCACTCAACTTTCTGCAAGAAATGAGCTTCCACAAGAAGGGCGTCTCTCCCCTCTCTTTGGCTACGCTCGATAGCATGGAGACGACGGACCTGATCAGCTACGAAATTGGCAAGCGGCTTTACTGGTGCATCTTTCTAGGCGTCCGGTAAGCATGCCATTCGTTTCCTGCTTATCCACTGCGCTAACGCTTCCAGGTCTATGACTCAACTAATCGGAACTTATCGAGACCTGATCATACCTCCAAGTACCGTCAACCATACCGGCCCGGACTACCCCGTCGAGGTTGACGACGTCCATATCCTGCCCGACAGAATCCTCCCGCAGCCAGAAGGCACCGTATCGATCCTGACCGGCTTCGTCAAGTGTTGCATGGTATACCAAACGATGGACGACCTCGTGCGGATCGAGCTCGCACATGGCATGTCGGCCTACAGCTGGGAGCAGCAGAAGCACTGCCTGCACAAAGCTCTTCAGGATGTCCAGGCCCTCACCGAGACTCTGCCGGCCGAACTACAGGTTGATGTCGACCGCTTTTCCTCGAACAAGCTCCGCCATCCGGTAACAGGCGACGATGGCGCACCAAATGCCCCAACCTACCCATACGTCCCACCGCCCTATCCTATCATCCAACCGCAAGACGACCCTCAACACCTGTCTCCCCAAGACCAGTCAAAGAAGCGTTCCATGCAATTTGGAATTCAAAAAGCCAACATTTACACCTCGAGTCTGGCCACCCGTTCCTACTACGTCGAGCGCTACCTCACCTTGCGCGACGTCCATCTCAACGACCAACGTGCCCAGGTCCAGGCGTCAGCGTCCGACAACATTGTCTACAGAACCGCATCAGACTCGTCATCCTCCCTGGCAGCGGCGGCCGTGCAAGCCGCCGCCGAGCAGACCACCGACAGCATCGACGAGATCTTCTTGCAGGAGCGCTCCAAGATCGTCGTTAACCTCTACAACGTACTCCTCTCCATCGACCAGTGCGACCTTGAGCCCAACGGCGGCTCGGTTATCAGCAAGATCCGGCAGGTGGCGGCCACGCTGCTCGCGGACCGGCCGGACCGCAAGGGCCAGCACGAGCTGCGCAACGAGGAGTACCTGAAGGCGTTCCTGGAGATCCTGACGCGGCTCGAGAAAACGGGCGCCGATTCGACGCCGGTCGCGAACGGGCCGCAGGCCGCCGGCCAGATGACGGCGGACGACGAGGAACAGGAGTTACGGAACTGGGCGGACCTGCGGGAGCATCAGCAACGCTTTCCACGGAGTGCCTACTAGTTGCGCAGACGCTCTCTCGCTTGGGGGCGCCAGGGTGTTGGGGTTGCGGGGTTGATGCAGGAGGACAGTGCTTCTTTCACGCAGGCGGCAGGCATTGGACACATCGTTGGATAGCAGCCTTGAACTCGGGAGATATGAATGTTTTGAGGCAATACGCTTTGCAACCCGCTCATTTGACAGTTTTTTCTTGGAACTGTAGAGTTTGTGAACGGCTTCCAGGCGGAGCACGTCACACTCATTTTCGCCGCTGCGTACTGTGACCACCCGCTGCGTGAATGCGCTGTGGGATAACCGCCTACAGAAAAGGAACCAAATTTATCATCAGGCCCAAACCGAGTTTGAATATGATAAAGAGGCATACAAGTATATGATTAATCTGGGATTTGGGTGGGACTGTTGGGCCATCAACATGGACACTGCTTGGAACGTAATACCGTGGTGGGGGTACCTTGGCCCCATGCGTACCTTTCCCCGTCACTCTTAGCTCACCAAGACATGCACTTCATCACGTGAACAAACTGAACTCCAACGTAATAATATATATACGTCATGATATGGGTTTGTTCCGTTTTGAATGTAGAATAGTTCTGCCGGGTCATTTTTTTATTTAGGCAAGCGGTGTGGAGTGCCGGTCCGAAAAGCCGGTTAAATAGACGCTTAATATGTACTTTCAAATTTCATTCAAATTTCACCTTAAATAGCCATAGTGGCTATGTTATAGTTGGTAGGGCTTTATCAGTGAGGTAGATAAGTCCCACTATTTCTTTTTAAGAAGACGGTATAGTAAAACCAGGTGTAAAGTCAAATCATAGATGATAATCAAAGAGAATTAAGTTGGGATATTACTAGTTAATGGCCCAGATATTCATACCTTTAGATAGTTGTAAAGATCAGTCCTTTTGTGACTGGAAAACTGGTTAGTGAATAGTTAAAGTTATAAACAGTTGCTTTTTACTTGGCTATACTTGTTAAATGGTTAGTGAAGTGATTAGTTGTGGCTTAACTAGTCAAACTGCGACTTTTAGATGTTGACGTACAAATAACTGTATAGCAATAGTGATTGTTGGAATAGCAGTCAGATGCAGTACAGTTAAGTCAACTTTAGATTGTACTAACTGCAAAAATTGGCTGCAGTTTGTAGGACTGCACTGCAAATGTAGTGCAGTAGGTGCCCACTTCAAAGTGGGGCACAAGCTAAAGCGTTTGGCCATACAAATTAGTGTGCAGACCGGCTAGCGGTCTGCCAAACTTAGAACTTACAACTCAGACAACAACCAATTTCAATACAGCACCAGTTACTTCGACCACAGTGATTCGAATCGACTACGTTGCAACGAAAAGGCCTACCAACAGTGATATTAATTTCGTAGTACGCTGAATTGGTCCGTGTATTGGTTTATTTGTTGGTCCGTATATTCGTTTAGTTAATATTTTAATACTGTGGATTTTTTTTTTTTTTTTTTTTTTTTGGAAGTGGTGTTCAAACGGTGACTTTTACGTTTTATTAATTGTCAAGTTGAACGTTAAGGTTGATTGGGTTACCAGAATCTGGATGTCATAGACTTATAATTGGTTTCCGAGAAGTCGCAGGAATACAGAGGTGAGATTTTGTGTTGCTACTTAATTTTGGTGTGCAGGGTAAACACCCCTTTTGTTGCTAGGCCTTTATCGTTGCAATGTAGTCGATTCGAATCACTGTGGTCGAAGTAACTGGTGTTGCGTTGATATTGTTGATTGAGATGTGTAAGTTCTAAGTTTGGCAGACCGCTAGCCGGTCTGCACACTAATTTGTATGGCCAAACGCTTTAGCTTGTGCCCCACTTTGAAGTGGGCACCTACTGCACTACACTTGCAGTGCAGTCCTACAAACTGCAGCCAATTTTTGCAGTTAGTACAATCAACTTTACTGCAAGTAAAGTTGACTTGGCTGTACTGTATTTAACTGCTATTCTAACACTAGCGGCTTTTTGTTTTGTGCCTGCACGCTAGCGTGGCCTGCTATCAATTGGTGGTAACCTTTAAAATCCCTCCTTAATCCACAAGCCAGACCCCTATCAATTCCGATTATTCTATACTGAAATCAACCTTAATTACGGCCCCTTTTAGCTCTTTTGCTTTACCCCTCCGAGGCTTTCGTTCCTCAAATCCCATACACATATCTTTCGCTACAGACTTGTGTAAGTCAGATACGCCACCAATTATGTACCTTTTACCAGTAATTTGAACTACTGCCGTCGCCCTTATTGCCACTACTGCCATCGCTATCATTGCCATTACTACCATCGCTACCATTGCCCTGGCGGATTTCCAGTTTGCCAGGGTAAACCTATTCCTCCACGTCACGTACCGAGCGGTTCATGTATCCCTTAATTCGTATAGTTAGCGTATTGCTATCCACAAACCTTTGTAGTGCGCTATTAAGGGTGGCCTTAATTATAACATTAATAGGGTTGTTTTTGCCGTTGATTTACCGGAACTTATCGATTTCCCGAGTCTTGTATACCTCCTATAACGTTATTACATTTATTATTAAACGTTTTTCATTGGTCGTGCCTAACTTTAATAGGCACTCGTATAGGCTTCGAGAGTCGATATATATTATTATAGGAATCGGTGGTAGTCTCAGTTATTTGATGATAATCATTAATGTACTGTTAGTTACTATACCTATGTTAAAGCCTGTTATTATATTGTGGACTTTTAAAACTAATATGCTTCGGCTTATACGTTGATACTAAACGGATATTTAATATATAAGGTTTCCGGTAATAATAAATTGCCCTTTAAACTTATCCTCGTTAACAAGTATTATTAGACAACCGATTTATAATATAGTATTAATATTATTGGTAAATAATCCGGTTACAAAAATCATTAGCTTTGCCTTCGTTAAATCTATAGAGATTATATTTATTTTTCGGTTTTCATTATTTATTTTTTAGTCAATTCGCTTGTTCTACTTGTTAAAATCTTCTTTTTATAATCTTTATACTTATATTTTAATAGAAAAGTCGTACGATACTTCCGGTAAATATAATGTAACGATATAGGCCGTACGGGCCCTTTATTTTAAATATCTCTATAATTTTACGTCGTTGATCTTTTCAATAATCGTCAGGTTTATAGCTTACTGCTTTTAGCGTAGGCTAATACAAGTGCCGTTTTTAGCCTTAACATTATAAATACGAATTAATGATTTATTAAAGTTAAGTTATATACCCCCAGCTAACTTTTCGATAAGCTTACACTTTTAAAGGCCTAACTTTTCGATAATACGCTATTTCGCTATTTTAAATCAGGTATTACCAAGGAAAAGAGTATCTTCTGTTTATATACCTATAATACTAAAGTTTTTGCCCTTTATAATTAATAAGTATTGGTTAAAAGTTAAAGTTTTTATGCCGAGCCTGTTTTTAAAGTGCGTTTGGTATGTTAAAAACCAGTGAACACCTGACTCAGCTAATCCGTATAAAGGTTTGATACAACATATTATCGTATTGGCCGGAAATTTGTCCCTTAGTTTTTTTAACAATTTCAATAGTATAATCCGTTAAATATTGGTAGTAGATTACATGTACGTTTACGTAATATTCCAGCTATCAAGTGTAAACTAAATTTTTACGTTAGTAATTAAGCGGGTAGTAATAACAACTATTTAACGGTAGGCTATCTTTTAAATTATAGGCGATCAATTAAGGATTTAGTTTTTACTTTTATTACCGTATTTTTAAGCAATTAACCGTAACTTTTCGTATAGTTAGTCTGTAGTTTTACCCTTAATTTCGTAAATTATCTTCGATTCAAAGATAAAGAGGTTTTATTCTTTTTATTATGTTAACGGTATAAATTTTATAACCGCCCGTAATAGGAGGCTGTTAATTTTCATTTAATGACTTTTTTAAAGAGTTTACCTAATATGTTCTTAATGTCTTCAACACGTAATTTCAGGGTAAGTTTTCTGATAGACTTTTCCTTTTAAGATCTTTACACCATTATATACGTTTTTTCGGGCTTATAGTCCCTATCGTCGTCTTTTTCTTTAGTGTGTATCCTCCTTTTAGGTAATCGTTCACACCGTTAACATTCTATTAAATTATTAATAATTGGCTTCGAAGAGTTATATTGGCTGATTCGCTTAGCTTAGAAGTTATCGTCGTTAAGTTTTTAGTTAAACTTAAAGGGCACAAGAGGTTTTCAGTACGACTTAACCTATATAACTCGGAAAGTTACGGGGTTGTTAATAGTTTTAACCATTACGTTCAAGTTAGTAATACTTAAAATCTTATACGGCTTATCCTATTTATTAAGTTCGCGTTATGTGAAAACTTTACTTTAAAGGGGAAGTAATAATACATTTGTTATTAAAGTTCCGTTACCAATATTAAGGGTATTATTTACCTGGAGGTGTGTCGATTCCTTTTTTAGCTTTTTTAAGACTTTGCTATACATTATGACCCTTTTTTAGGCATTTAATGATAGTAAAAACTTAGTTATTATACGTGGGTAGGCTCTGAATACCAACAAAGTTGATATAAGTCCGTTAAAACCAATATTATCGTGAAAACCTTTTATCGATATTTAAAGCCGTGTTTTTTAACTTGTAAAGCTTTCGATTTCCAATATAAAGATATTATGAACCCTTCATAAAAAGGCGTATACCCTTTCGACTTTGCTAATACCCTAGTAAGTTTTAACGGGGATTTATTTATAATAAATCCGTATTAACTATATATTAACTTAAAACTTTATCGTAATAAAATTAATATCGGTATCATTAACTAATACGTTTGGTAGCCTAAGGTTCGTGTTAATTTATAAAATATGTAGTGCTTTTTATATTTCTTTTGCTGTAATGGTTTTAAGAAACTTGGTGCCGTAAAAAGCCGTAGCAGAGTTTATAACATGTAATACTAGCTTATCGTCTAGATAAAATATGTTTATAAAACCTTTTAAGTTAAAATTTTGGGTTTTTTAACGAAAACTTAAACTTTAAAGGGACTTAAAAGTAAATTTAGCAGTGGTATTAAAGCCACTTGACTACTTTTAATGTTAACAAGTCCACATTTTCGTAGTTAATTACCTGTTAGATCTTATTAGGCCTGTTAATTACTGGGTTGTTAAATATATGCTGTAATTAACGAAGGTTCGCCTTCGTTAAGTTTGATACTACTACCTTTAGCCTTTAAAGATGAAATTAGAGGTACCCCTATTGAAAGATAAGAGAAAACCTTGAGTTATTCTAAAAGATTAGTAATACTTATAAAAATGTAATTATAAAAGTATAATTATCTATATCACGTATTTTAAAGTTGGTATAAAAAGGTATATTGCTATCGATATAGCCAAAATTCTTTTTCATTCCTCCTGAACAACACGCCACCACCTACAGAGTAAAAAATCAAATCCTAGTTAGCTATTCGGTACTCTTGAATAAATTAACCACTTGATAAATCATTCTCACCACGATCCCTATTACCTATCCAAGTTCTAATCATTTCAAATAATATGCCTCGAAAAAACCGCTTTAAAAGGCGCCATTTAACGCATCAACAACGCCGCGCTAAATCCGCCGCAACTGCCGCGCGCCACGACGCTAACACCAACCCTAATAAAATCAAAATATCGTCAATCCTTACTTTAATTTTCGCCCATCTCCTTCTGCCGCCGCTGCACACACTACTCCCCCCTCTCATCCTCCCCTATTTACCTCCTCTTCTCCTCTAACCCCCCAAAAGCAAAAATTAAGGCGTTCTAAAGTCATTAACCTTAGATTGTAGCCGCCGGTCAAAGCTCTACTATCGTTCGAGATGCCGCTAAAACGCCGTAAATGTAATATTGGTAAACTACGTCACAATATATAACATTTGTTTTTTTCGAAATACAATATGCTAATTATTTGTAATAAAAAAGAGGCGAAAATAATGAAGCGGTCTTGCCGTTAAAAGGCGCGGCTTGTTAAGGTACATCGCGAGGTCTCTTTGATGCATAAAGCCCTAAAGTAACGTATCTGGGTACGCGTTCTTGACTCGTTAATAAACACGCTTTTCGTACTATACATTACATCCACAACTGCGGGCAAGTCTATTGGCAAATAATGTAAAAGCGAAACAGCATCGTCCTACTACTACTGTTATAAACGAAACGATAATAGGTATACCTCTATACCAGTAATGTTAAAGTCGTTCGCCAAAACCTTGTTACGCGCCTGCCATCTTAATAGTAAATCAATTTCTCTTTTAATAAGTAATCTAAAGTTTGTTTATCCATTATAATTTTTTTTCAAAACTTTATTCAAAGCTTATATATTTAATCCACACATTTTGAATACGTTGTTTGAGTTTTTTTTATTTAATATTTACTATTCTAATACATAGTTTAAGGCTTATTTATTCAGAAGACACTCTTCCAATGCGATATTCTTATTTTTTCTGTTATTATTCAATTTTACAATTCGTAAAATAACACTGAAGTTAATATTTCGTTCAACATTAATTGGTAGCTGGCAGAGACGGCAACCGCTATCACCGCCAGGTGTGCGCCTACGTATATACTATGTAGGTAAATTCGAAGGCGTTTTCGCGTGTTTTGGTAAGTAAGGCGATCCTACTCCTCGCCATTTGCCCAATGGTATGTAATACAAGGCGCGGGAGGCGCTTAATACTCCTCTTGGCGACGACACTAACTCCGGCGTTAACGATAGCAATAGCGCTAGTAACAATGACGAAGACGACAACGATGATATGGAAAACGGAAAGGGCAATGGTGAGGGCAAGGGAGAGGGCAAGGGAGACGGCGATGACATGGATAATATTGCCCTCTCCCCTTCCTTCTTCCATAATAACTAGCTACCCTATCTTTATTATTACCGGTACAACAAGCCTATATACAGTTAGTTACATAATACAAATGTATTTTTAAAATAATCTTAAAACAGGTAATAAATGATGAATGCAAAAAGTTATAATATATTAGTAAAGCGGTAAATAATAAATGTAAAAAGGTAAATAATAAATGTAAAAAGTGAAAAAAATGAACGTAAAAAGGTAAATAATATATGTAAAATGTAATAATATATGAGTAAGGGAGTAAATGACAAACGTAAAAAGTGATATTATATTAATAGAGAGTTAAATAGAAAACGTAAAAAATGTAAATACGCCGTCAGAGCAGCAAATTCATTATTTAAAAAGTGAAATATATAATTTAAATGATAAATCAAAAATATAGGGCGTGAAATATGAAGCAAAATTAGAAACAAATGAATAAAAAAATGAAACAAAATAGTACCTGTTATAAATAAATTATATAACCTATTCAGAGGCGTCGGTGGAGGTGGTATTAATAAAAGCTAGCTTCGTCAATACGTCATCTGGAAAGCCCTACTTTAGCCTTATTTTTAATATTTATTTTGGAACAACGATTCTTAACCTTCGTAACCTTACTATCCGCATTTGGAGCTCATCTTCGCGATCTAGAAACTGTCATCTTTAATCTTCTCAAATACAAAAATACTTTATCTATCCTTAAAGTCTGTAAAGTGTACGTTCACGTAAAGTTAGAAGTAGAAGATGGTCTTTTATTAATAATTGTAGATAGATAGTTCGAAGGGAGAAGAGGTTTCTGGAGAGTGAACGCTTTAAGTGAGAGCTTATAAGCTCTCACCCAGAGCGTAGCACTCTACCATGCACTCTGCTAACGTCTCTTTTTGGCGTGTCACGCTATCATACACTCTACAATAGTGTATCCTACAGCATAACAAGTTATCATACAATCTGTAAGTGTGCACCTTACAGCTAAACCTTGCAATGTGATATACTGTCATATACCTTACAACGTGGTACCTACATATACTAACCATAATAATATATAATAATATTTACACAGGTAATCTTTTCTTCATTGTTATGTTCCCTATCTATAATCCAGTAATAATAGTACAATTTGTACAAGCACCAAATTAGTCGTTCAATAATAATAGTGATGTAATCCGTTTTTAGGTGGTAATAACAGAGATACATTGACATCAATCCAGGAAAAATATCTCTTTTTCTTTTCGTAAATTAAAAAAGATGTTACGATTCAAGTTATATAACCTTTCTAATAGTGTTATTAAATAAAGTGGTGGTAGTAAAAACAAGTGTTGTTAATACACTAGTCGGAGCGATTTGCTTTGACCTCGTTCTAAATACGTAATTCAAAGCTCCCTACATTGGCAGGAGCGCTTGAAATACGCTTTCCAAGATGCTATACTCTAGCAGGAGCGCTTCCAATACGCTTTCCGGAACGCCCTGTTTCGACAACAGCGCTTTCAATACTCCAATTGAAGCGATCTATCTTGTTTTCAATACGTCATCCGTAACGTCTTGCATTTACCTCGCTTTGAATACGCTATCTGATGCGCTCGGCCTCGTTTCAAATACGCTATTTGCAACGCCGCTTCCTGCCCTCGCCTCCAATATAATCTTTCCCCTTATCGCTTCAATGTTTTTTCTTTAAACGCTGTTCATCTCTTATAAAACGTTTTTATCGCAGTATTCAAGGTTGTTTTACATACCTAAGATGTAAATGTATTTGTAGGTACTAAATTTCTCCTTTGGAAATTGATTACCAGATAATCTTTGTAACAATTCCTTTTATTAAAACCGAGCGATTAATACTCAATATAACACTTCTTTTTTTTGAACTTAAGCACCGGATTATCCTTACAGCCCTTCCTTCTCTTAACGCCGAGTAGAGGATAACCTTTGCATCGCTCCCTTCTCTTTGATTCTAGTGGAAGGCAATACTTCTGGATCTTTCTCCATTTAACAAGTACCAGGTTGCCATAACGGCCTTTTCCTCTCTTAAAGCCGAGTTGAGGGAGTACTGAGCGGCACTTATAGCCCTTCCTCCTAAACTTGAGTTCCGGATAGATTTTATGGCACTTTAATTTGTATAATCTCAGCGGCAAGTGATATTTGCAGCGCTTCCTCCTCATAAGCTTGAACATAGAATATCATTTACAGCTCGTTTCTTTCTTAAAGCCAAGTTACAAATAATAAATATAACCCTTTTTCCTTTTAAAGCCGCTTGAAGAATAATTTATTTAGCCTTCAATTGTATTCAATACGAGTGCGGAATAATACATTCAGTGCTCCATTCTCTTAAACTCGTCTAGGAAATTATATATCTGGACCTTTCTTTTGCGTTAGTAGTCTGTTTTGCTTATCCTTAATAAGTCTTTCCCTATATATAGCCCACCAGTTTTCTTTTACAAATTCCACTTTCCAAATATCTTCCTCGGTTCAATTTGGCTTTTATTTAAGTTGGGCTGTTGCTATTAACGATTTGAGAATACAGCTGTTATTAATAAAGAACGTATTTATTGCTTTACTCCAAAGTTATACCCATAATATTGTCGAAACTAAGTTGGCCGCCATAAGTCAAATTTCTAACGGCTAACTTAAAACTCTTCTTCGGAAATTCTCAAATATATTAAACCCTTAAGTATTTCTTTTCAAATAGCCAAAAATGACGTTGATAATGGAGTTATTCGTATTTTTTGAGTCCGAGTCCTTTACAAGGACTTTGATATCCCACCGATTCAAATTAACAAGCTTCAAAACACTTTTCGAAAGCATTATATATCAGAAGCAAAGGTCCATACACCTGTTGGCTTTAGCTACAATAGTTAGTGAATTCATGGCCATAGACATACGAAATGTATCGGAGCGCTTCGGAAGCTGTTTTGGCCGCTCTCTAAGTCGTTGGAGTTTTGAAAAAGCTGTTGTAATACAGTAGCCGAGACTTTGGCACGCTTGGAATAATGTATTCAAAAGGGTCTCGAAATAAAACGGTCCAAATGAAATTATACAAAATGAAACAGTCCAAATTAGGTATCAAATTCTTACTAATACAAATGAAATGAAATAAAGCGTAACAACAAACTAGTTGGACTTTTCAAATTAGCTGTTTAACACTTTACAAATGCTCAACTAGCTAAATAGTCAGTAAACTTAAACGTCGTAAGTAGCAAATTTAAATTAGTGGTGTACTACAAGGCGAACAAAGGAAGAGTTAGATGCACAGAGTAGAGACCTAGTGTATAAGGGTTGAAATGGTATGTAAGTGCGAGTGTGCTTCGAATGATATGTTTAACGCTTGCGAAATGTGCCGAAACGCTCTAAAGAATGTTTTGAGCGTTTGGTGTATATTGAGAAAACGGTTCGTATATTGTTATAGACTTAGGCTATTGGTTATTGAATCTATAGGTTACGTGACTATGCATATAACGGGATAGGAAGTACTCGGACCGAGTGCGGACCGAGCGCGGACCGGGTGCAGTCCGTGCATGGCACGTGTAAGTGCACATGATAGGCTGGATACTGACTATACCCATAGATTCTACATGGTAAGCTACGGTAGCCTCTTTTAGTTTTGAATCATACCTTAATAGTAAACTCTATTTAACACCTACTTGGTTTACTATCGTAAGTTGGATTATAATATATTATCAAGGTTTTTTTTTTCATTTTTCTGAAAAAAATATTACTTATAACAAACAAATCGATAACAAAGGTGAATAAATTTACGTTATACTTTAACAGCATCGGAAAGAATAGGCTGTTAAAGAATTTCCAGTCTTTCACCTTTATAAATATACTTTTTAACCCCTTTGAAGCCAACTTAAGTCGATATTTCTCGTTTATAAAATACTGTGAGCTATATCGCGTCGGTTATAAAGTAATTATAATAATCGGATTAATCGACTTTCATTATCGACCTTACGTCCAACTTTATTTAGGCTGTAGCTAAGATTTGATAATTCGAAGTTGAATTAACCGCGACTTATACTAGCTTTTTACCGGCTTAAAGCAAGCGAAAACGATATAATTAATCGCAATTCAAAGGATTTGCGTTTATATGAGCGGTAACGCACCAGATGATCGAATTTATACTAAAATTAAATAAGATATAAATTGGAAAAAGTCGATATACTTTTTTTTAAGTATAAGGTTGTTATAAGGCGGCGGTAAAATAAGCGGTTATAACGTATTACAAAGTCGGCGGATATAAGGGTATGTATAATATAAGTAAATTTTTCGATTATATCGATGTTTCTTTTAGCGACGCTTATCGCATGGATAAAGTATTAGTTAAATTCAAAGGATTGGTTATAAACGATAAAGATCTATAAACATTATTCTCTATTAAATTCGAAACATTTTTAGCTCAATCGGACGGTTTGGATTGGATTTTAACCGTAAAGTGTTATTACTTACATTTCCGCGTATTGTTACGTATCTGCAACAAATCTATTACGGTAAGTGTTAGCCGAATGGATTATATCGTAGCTCTAGAAAAGTACTACGAATTTGCTAACGAATTAAAGTCTTTAAACTTAAAGTGACGTTTTGGTCGTTAATTAATGGGACGCGTATAAATTTAAAGACCGGATAGTAATATAATTGTAATAGAGGTTTATGCCTTTTATGTATTTTCATTAAAGGGTTATAATAATCGCGGTTAATTATTTCGATACTGCGGCTAGTTATTTTATTAAACCCGTTCGGTACGCGTTGAGGACTAAAGACATAGGTAAATATAGGCGACGGTAAAGGAACGTTAGGCTAGGCTCGTTATGGGGCGTTACGAATATTATAGCTTATCGAATTATTACTAACGCGGTTGCAAACTTCGCCTGGTATTACCTTTTACGTCAGTATATACGGTTCAAGTCGAAAAGGTAAATAAAGGTTTTATATTAACAGAGATGGAGAAAGCTTAATTTTTAGATATATTTTCGTTTGAAGGTTATTGAATTTTAACGACGTAAATGTAAAATCGAGTGAAGAAGGGTTGAATTTAATCAAAATAAATATAAATAAGGATTTATTTCTTATTCCTATACTCTTTAATATTACCTACTTTTTGTATATTTAAGTCGATTTTAGCTGTAATTTTCATTGTATTGTAAATGAGGCTTTAGTATAACGGTTAAGAATAAAGTAAATTCGGTTATTATATCTTCGAATTCTCGGTATAATATTAGGGTTATGTCAAAATACATGTATCACGTCAATATCCAAGTTTTGTATAAATATTCATAAATGGCAGAACCCAATATTAATATAAATTATTTCTGTAATGATACGGGATATAATTTTTGGAATGCTTTGGATACAATATTTATAAGGGACTTTAAACGTTAGCGGTAGTTGTTTAGTAATTTATAGTTAAAAAGGCTTAGTTATCGATACGGTAATAAAACGCCTTAAGTAGGGGGATATATAGGACATGGTAGGATCGGTTTTTATTAGTTTGGAAAAACATTTATACCGGAAGTTATAACGTACGAGGGATTTGTTTCGGTTAACTTTTGCTATAAACCTTTACAAAATAACGCGGATTTTGTAAATGACGGCGACGATTACATTTAAAGAGAAGAAAAATAAATTATATTTCCTATCAAAAATAACAAAATTCCGCGATTTATTCCATAAAGATAAGCTTATAGTTTTACCTTTATATATGGGAAAATTCTACTCTTATATTTATATTAAATGGAATGAAAAAAAATCTTTATTAAAATATTTTAGGGGTTATTATGTTCGATATTATGGGATTAAACCTTTAAGTTACTACTAAAGGTTACAAAGTTAATAAATAAGGGTTAAGTTCAGGTAAGATTTTTATCAGTTATAATGTCGGTATTGTTTATTCTTAAATTAGGGGTAGGGGGAGGGGATAGAGGCTTTATATCAACTGCCGAATACTAAATAAAATTATCGAGTAAAATCGTTTTCTTTTCCTTTTGATGAATGAGACCCTACGTACGTTGTTGAAGTTGATACAACTTATGAAGTTAAATTTTTGGGGGGCTTTTTACCGTATCCGGGTTCCACCCGGATAAAAGTAATTAATGGCGTTTTGTACGCGGTTCAGATTATTGGAATAATTAATTATACCTTTTAGGTTAGTAAAAACGACGGCGACTTTTTAACGATATATTAATTATATAATAAAGGATATCTTTGATACATTCGTTATTACTTACCTAAACAACCTTTTTTCCTTCGGTATTCCATAGGACTATGTAGCGAAAGTTTATGTGATTTTAAAACGTTTTCGTAATCCGTGGCTAAATATAGATTTTAAAAAGTAGGATTTCGTAGTTAGGCAGGGAAAATACCTGAGCTTTATTATAACGGTTAGGGTAGGTATTCGGGCCGACCTCGAAAAAGTACGGGTAATCCGTAAGTGGAAGTTACTCCGTATTATTCGAAAGGTTCGAAGTTTTTCAAGTTTTGCTAACTTCTATCGTGATTTTATTAGTAATTTCTTCTAATTGGCGGATTATTTCGTCCAACTAATAAAGTAAGGAATTCGTTAAGCTTAAACAAAACGAAAGGAATACGCATTTTAGACTTGAAAGGATGCTTTTGTTACGGCTCCAATTTCGGCATATTATGATTTAAATTAATCAACGGTAGTAAAAGCCGACTATTCGGAAACGGCATTATGAGAGTATTTGTCGTAATGGGATAAAGATGATATCCTAAACTTAGTAACTTACTATTTCGTATAATTAATAAATACGAAACGTAATTATATTTTTTACGATAAAAAGCTTTTTGTAGTGGTATCCTATTTAAAAGTGTGGTTTCTAGAATTACACGGTGTTTGTACCCCGTTTACGATTTTAACGGATTATAGAGGATTGGAATATTTTTATTTACTACGTTTAATTTCGTAATGTTTTGTTAAATAGGCTTGAGTCCTTTTTCTTTTTCAATATTACCTACGGTATGAACCCATAACTTAAAGCGTTTGTACGGATATATCAACCCGTAAGTTTTTAGATAAGCTCGAAGTTAAAAAACGCCGCGTACAAGTTTTTTAACCAATTTTCATTGTTATGTTAGATGTAATAGTAATAAATTTATAAATTAAGAGAATATAAATTACGGCGGGTTATATAGATAATTTTTTTAAAACTGATGTTTAGTTGTCAAGTTAAGACGATATATACTTTAAAGATAGGTTAAAAGTCTTAGACGGGTTGTCGAGGGCGAGACTGCTTTAGGCCCGACACGTGTCCGAATCATTATCGGGGATAACGTCGGTTTTTTTAATATTTTGAAACCAGTGATATCGCTACGAACATGGTTTATATTAAGCCTATTAATATCGTTAACGTTAAATAATTGATTTTTTTTTCGGTTTGTATACCTTGACGGAATTATAAAATTATGAAGTAATGAACAACCCGTTATATAAGGTTCTTTTATTAGCGGCTTTCGAGGGAGTTAGGAGTTTTTTAGCTAAAGCCGGATAATCGATGTAAATTACGGATTATAGGATTGATTTATGAGGTACGTTAAGTTACCATAATGGTTCATAATTATCGAGTAAAAAACCATTAACGACGAAGATTTTGTAATAAACCTACAATTCGTCTATTATTGGTTATTTAGGTAAAAATATTTCATTTTACGTTTTTAACGTGATTAATATTAAAAGGGGAGAATCAAAGCTATTCGATGCCAATATAGAATATATACGTAATATAAAGGGACGAAATTTCGTCGTACTTTATAATAAGATTTCCTTTATTTTTTTTTCTATTTTAAATTGGTATTAGGTATATATGTTTATCGACTTCATAATTGAACTATTTACTATTAAAAGCGGTTTTAGATATCAATTAGTTATGACGGATCTTTTTTTTAGCTTAAAGTTATTTAGTTTATAACGGCCAATACGTATACAAAATGTTTCCGGAATATATAGTGAAGATTTTATAAATTCTGAGCTTTATTAATTAATAAACCTGGTTTAAATTAGATAAACGTATTTTGAACGACTTTGTACTCTTTAGTAAAAATCAAATACTTTTGTCTAGGGTATATAACCTATAAATAAATAACGATATGAAACAAATAAATTAAAAAGTTCAAAAGTATTTACGTATCATCATCGCCTTTTCGTAATACGATTAAGTTTTATATTTATTCATTTATTAATTTCTATTGAATAACCGAAAGTCAATGATTTCCGGGTTTAACGCGAATCGTTTAATAAATAGCTATAAAATATTACTAATATTAAAGGTAAATGGGGATACGAAGTCATTATTAATCCGGCGAGACAAGCTGTTACGTTTTTGATATATTTAAGCGAAAGTATAAAATTAGTTTGAACGACGACAACTTATATTTAATAGTAAATAAAAACGACGGCGAATCCTATACTACGTTCGACAAAACGATATGAAAATAAGTGATTAAATTTGGTTAAACTTATGTAATATTAAAATCAATCGCCTAAGTAAAAAGTGTAATTGGGTTTATAATTAGTACTAGGTTGTTGATATATCGAATTCGTTTAATATCGGTTTTAATATTTTTGGCAAATACTTTGTATTTTACATGAATTCAATTAAGTGGAAGGTTTAAACCACTTCTTTTGTAGGTTTTATTTAATATTAGCCTGGTATTAATTTTGATCGTTGACGATATAAGAAAATGTATATATAAAAAGTTTGCAGTTTAAGAAATTCTTATAGTAAAAAATGATAAAATGGGGTTCGTTTTATATTATTTAGATAAAAGTGTCATAATAAGTCAGAGTAAAAACTATTAAAGAATTATTAGTATATTGTAACTTTAAAAAGATTTAAGGCGAAATAAGGGGATATTTAAATCTATAATGACCCGTTATTCCAGAATTAATGTTAAACTTATATTGAACGACTTATACGGATCGAGTAGGTTGTGTTTTCGAAATGATATTTGATGTATAAAAAGGGGAAAACATATTATTAAATTATATTATAATATAATAAATAGGGTTGGGTAAATATTATCCGGATGTTTTGAATACATATCCAATCGTAAGGTAACTTTTACTACGACTTAGCAAAACTTTACCTATTCGTTATTATTATCTTTATTAATATTGAGAGAACATAGGCGTTATTAACGTTAAGAGCCTTATTATAATTAAATTCGAATATTTAAGAGACATCGATAGGTAAGGATGAAGAAGGGCATAACAGGCGTTAATAAACGTCGACGAAAGGGGCTGGTAAAGAGCGGGACGGGTGTAAGACAACGTTAAGAATAATGGACAATGTTAAAAGAAACGGGCGTTAAAGGAGGTTAATGATAGCAGCTAAAGAGAAGTAGTGCGAGGGGCGGAGCGAGTAAAACGACCTTTTGGGCGGGTTACCAAAGATTGTAATATATTAGTCTAGGTCTGGTTAACGTAATTGGCTCGGGTACTATCCTTCGCCCGTTTATAATCTGCCCGATTAATTATTTTTTTTGGCTAAAGTTAATAAATAAAATACATGTAAAATCGGAGCTCGTATAATTAAGCCCTAAATATCGTTCGTTACACTTTATAAGCCGTAATTTATATTAGCTAAAAAAGACATAATTTACGTAATTAGATTATTTCAATTATATAGGCTAAAATTACGGAAGGATATACGGCGATTATTAAAGGAAGTCAGAGCAAAAACGTTATGCATTAACGTATGGTTAACTAAAAAAGTTTTATTTCGGTAAATAGGTAATATCATAAAATGTAACAAAAACGTTTTAAGTGAAGACATACCCGGAAAGAAAAATCGAAGGAAATTTATAGTTAAAGGGGTAACGACTTATATGGCTAGTAGGATAAGGAACTTTTATACCAGAGCAATATCGTAAAACCGGGTAAAATAATTAATTAATTCGGAAAATATTGGGGTAAAAATTAGTCTATAGCCCATGATATCTTTTTACCGTTTACGCGTGAGGGATAAAATGTAACTTTTACCATTAACCGTAACAATTAAAAAGTATAAAATGGCGCATAAATCGGGTGAAGCTGTAAGTAAGTTTATTTTTTAAATATATTACGAAAAGGGATTAATCAATGATCGGGTTTTTTTTCAAGTTAATTTGATAATTTACTCTATTTCAAACCTTTCTGTACGTATAATAGCCTTACACCCAATAAATTCGAATATAAATGAAAGATATACCGGAGTTGAAAAAACGGTTTATATACAATATATATACGTTTTTAACTTGCAAAAAAGGGAATTCTCTTTTATTTTCATCATTTTTAAGGACGAATAGATTTTTTATAATACTAAAAGGTTATAAGAGGTAATTAGCGGTAGGCTATTGGTACGTAATAAGGTAATACACTTTATAAAACAGTTTATTATTTATACTAAAAACGCCGGCGATGACGTAGCCTGAGTAATATTTATTATATACGTCGGTTATAAAAACAAGGTAAAAGAAATAGCGCAAAGATATCAGCGAAAATTGGAAATTGGGTTATGAAGGATAAAAGTAAAATTATTACGAAAATAATAAATAGTAAAATATAAAAAGCGTTATAAAAGGGAAAAAAAGAGGAAATTTTCAAGGTTACGAAAACATTTGTATTCATAAATATTGACGGACTAGATTTGATAAAGTTTATATATTATACGAAACTCGTTATATAATTTTAAAGGTAAAAATAAAGTATTATATAATATATTAAAAGGTATATTATATGGTATCGGCGATTAAAAAATTATTATACGGTAAATTAAAAGGCGTATTATAAGAAGTTGACGACTTAGGATTAAACCAGTTAATACGTTATACAACTTATTAAAGGGCGTATTATACGACGTCGGTGACCCGAGGTTAAATCGGACAATACGTTAAGCGGTATATTAAGAACCCGTTATATCGCGTCAATAACTTAAGGTCAGATCGTTCGATATATTATACAACGTGTTAAAGAATATATTATATGATATCGGCGGTAAAAGAGATATATTATACGCTAAGTAAAAGGACGCGTTATACGAAACCAGAGGCTTAGGATTTAATCGGTTAATACATTATACGGTACGTTAAAGAAGTGCTATATAACGTCGAAAACTTAAGGTTGAATCAGCTAATATATTATACGGCGCGTTAAACTTTATGTCGTAGGCTTGCGCCTAGCTCGCGTATTAGGCGGATAAGGCCCACATCCTGCGTTCAATTAGTGGAACGCCATAACCTTTATAATATCTGGAGAAAAAAGAGTATATTATAAACTTAGATCATCAGCTATTTAGTCTATAGGTTACGTAACTATATACATAACGAGATAGGCAATACCCGATCTGGGCCGGATCCGGATGCGGACCGGACTCGGTCCGTACACGGCACGTATAAGGGCACGTAATAGGCTAGGCACTAGCTATGCCCATAGGTTCTACACGGTGGGCTACGATAGCCTCTTTTAGTTTTCCACCATACCTCAATAGTAAAACCCATTTGGAACCTACTTGGCTTACTATCGTAGGTCGGACCATAACAGATATTTATTCTAGGGCGTAGAGTAATTGT
Organism: Anisogramma anomala; assembly: GCA_038502455.1. Classification (NCBI taxonomy): domain Eukaryota; kingdom Fungi; phylum Ascomycota; class Sordariomycetes; order Diaporthales; family Gnomoniaceae; genus Anisogramma; species Anisogramma anomala. The sequence goes on from JASMMZ010000009.1 coordinate 3,105,737, forward strand.
AGGAACGCTTCGGATACTCGTTTAAAAAATTTCTAATTTTGCTCAAGTATTGCAAAAGTGGTTTTAGTTGCTTCCGAAGTATGTTTAAGCAGTTCGAATGTTGCGTTTTTGTCGGATAAACCCTAATGAAGGGTTTCAAAATATGATAGCTTACGTAGCTATTACATAATAGAATACTCTCTAAAAATGCCCGGATACGTCTAAAACGCCAACCGAATTAATAATGTCGTAATGAGGCTTTTAGTAGACAAGGCACCAACCTAGTTAATGATATCGTACTAAAGTTGTCCTTCTTAAAGTCACTCTTCTTTATAGTCTTTCCACATTCCCGTATGTTTTTTTTGAAGCATAGTATTAAATTACGACAGTTAAAACCGCTACAGCATCCCCCTATAGGTATTCAACTTAGGTTCGTCACTTCTTTCCTAAGCTATTTATTATCGACCGAGTTGGAAAATAATTAGTATCGGTAATGTCTTTACCGTATACATAAACATAAAGGTAAATATAGAAAATAGTATTGTATTAATAATTGTAAATAAATAGTTTGAAGGGAGAAAAGGCATCCAGAAAGTACACGCTTCAAGTGAAAGCTCATAAGCTCTCATCAGAAGCGTGGCACTCTACTATACACTCTGCAAACGTCCCTTCTAGGGCGTGTCACGATATCATGCACTCTGAAATAGTGCATCCTGCAGCGTGACATGTTATTATACACTCTGAAAGTGTGCACTTTGCAGCTGCACCTTGCAATGTGATACACTGTCATATACCCTGCTAGGTGGTCCCTACATATGCTAACTATAGTGATATATAATAATATCTACATTATCGTTTGTATTAGTAGAAAATGAATATCACAAAGGGTTATAACATAGGTAGTGGGTTAAAGATATTAATTTATAAGGTCTATATAACCCCTTATAGTTTTTGATGTTTCTTTTATGAGTACTGTTTAACCGTTCTATAACGGTCTTGTAGCGATCCGGAAAATTATCTTTCATATACTCATTGATAACGCCGCTTCCTGCTTTTTAGGGGCTCCTATGATGCGGAAGGTTATCTCTAATATTTCCCTCTAAAAAGCTACCACTTTTTATATTTTCTCCGGAAATGTCGTCCCTTTTCCTTAGGTTACTCCTATTACAATCCGATAGTCTGTTTTTTGTATTTGGGGAATAAACGAATTTTTGGGTATTAGACGGATAGTGAGTTCTTTCGACATGATCTGAAGGGATATCTTTATTTATCACAGCGCTATCTATATACCGTTTGGGAGCGCTGTTTTCCTTTTCTCATGCGTTCTTAACGTAACCAAAAGAGCTATCATTCTAAATTTAAAAATAGATATTTCTTATGTAACTATTTAAAACGCTATCTCTCTTTTCCAAAGCGTCTATATTCCGGCTTAAAAGGCTTTCTATCCTAGTTTGAGAGTAAAATCTTTCGTGGGTGCCGCATTCCTCCTTTATCGGATGGCCTGATATATCATTAATGAAGGATAACTCTTACGGCACTTTCTCCTTCTAAGCTCGAGTAGGGAATAATATATTCGGCCTTTCCTCCTTTGGAGCACGAGTAGAAGATAACCTTTATAGCCCTTCTTTCTCTTAAGTACGAGTAGGTAATAATACTTTCAGCTTTTTCTCTCTTTGAATTTAAACGTTAGATAACTATTAAATTCCTTCCGTCTTTTGCAGCCGAGTAAAGGATAACCTTTACGAAGTTTTTCTTTCCTCTATAAATATTTCATTTTACGTCCTTGAAGTGTTTCTACATTATAGCCTATCTCGCAAGTTTTCAATAAGTTGTTTATTACGCTTCACTAACTAATTTCCTTTGTTACAGGCTGATGCCTGAAAAATGGTTTCCAGGGATCTACACCTGGTAGTTGCTATTCATGTTCTTATGGTACTATAGAGCCTCTCAGAAGCCGTATGTGAGCATGCCTTCACCCATTATGTGATCAGGTTACTCGTCTTTTACAGCTTCATACCAGCTCCCTAACACATGTTTTCCCTTTCTTTTCCATCGAAGATTATAAACATAATCCGACTACTTCAAACGACAGCTCCGATTTCAATCCCTTTATATATAATCCTCAATTTCTTTCTCGATAGTATCTTAGCTACTTATTAACGGTTATAACTTAAAGTCATGTTTTATTTTTCAGAACTTTCGAGATTAACCCCCTAAGCTTGAAAGTAATTCCTAAACGCACACGTTATAGATAAGCTTTAAAGCGCCTTAAAGGCGTAATAAAACTATTTTATTACCTAATATCGATGTTTTTCTAACATTTCACGTATAAAATTCGTTAAAAGGAATTAAACCGTTCATAAACACGGTTTACACTTCAAATAACGAAATATTAACGTATTGAACGCGTTAACAATATAATACGGCAACTCGAAGTTACCGGTACGTCTACGTTATCGAAACGAACCCCCATTCAAAGAGTTTCTATTACATTACCTACAAACAACATAATTATTATATCGCTCCTTACCAGAAAACGCGTTACCTTTACCAACGAAGACGATACAAACTTCTTTAACTCCAATTACAATGCCAGCGCCCTGATTGATAAATATTAACAACCTAAATAGAAACCCCTTAATTAATCGGTTAAATTTTCCGGCGTTAAGTTATAATTCTTGGCATAAGCATCTAAGAAATTACGTAAATTGCGTATAATCCTGAAGTTTATGAATATTTATACAAAAATAATTTTAACGCTATTTTCCAACAAGGAATTAGCTTTGCAAAAACTTTTATAAAACGCTATTACGTCTGTAATAGTGACGGTGGTATTAACGACCCTAATATCTTTGTATCCATATTTTTCGCCTATCATTGCGACTTTAACGAGGTCAATGCCGTTATTATTAGGATTAAGATTATAAAAAAAAGTGATCGCGAACGTTTTTACGTTTTTTTAACGCTTAGGAAACCTTATTCGTGAAGGTTTGTAATATAGCCTAGAAATCCGCCATTGAACTCGTTATTTAAAAGGGGGTTATTAGTGACACGTTAACTGATACATTGCTACCCCTCGATATATTCGCGAATTACAATGAGTGGGTCTCCTGTATCCACCTTATTAATAGGCGAGTTTATAACCTTCGTACTCGGGATGGTGACGCCAATTCCGTTGTCATTATTAGTGCTAAAGGTGTTATACGTATCGAGATTAGTAGCGGCAACGTGCCTGCCCGCGATAGCTAGGGAGATATTATTATAACCGGTGTAAACGTCTTTCAATCTGTTTCCAAAAGGCGCGTTACCTTAGTTATTCACTCAGAACTCTCCTGTCGTAAAAACTTTAGGTTATGTTTACGATATAGTGCTAACAGGTATCATATTCTTTCCTGTATATTAGATTTAGCGTAACGACCAAGATGATCCAGCATTAAAGCTATTTTGGGTATTTAACTGAACTCAACCAAAGATTTAATTAAACTTTAAAAGGAAAAAGCGTAAATTTTACACATCGTCGCGTACATGAGTTAATAGAACTTCAATTCAACCAGGTAACTCCGCCCCAACTTTTTAATAGCTCTCTGTTTATGGTAAATTTACTTCATAATTTCAATGCATTGAGTTAAGCTTTAGTCAATATGAGTTGTAAGTGTTATAAAATTATGATTAAGTAATTTACCAGCCGATTAAAGTTAGCGTGTATTTTTATCCTACCCTTAGGACTCGATGAAACCACGTATCGTGTACCTAGTTCCGCCTTACGGCATATTTTTCCATCACATTCTTAAACCTTAATCTCGAATAATTTTAATAAAAGATATGGGTTTATATTATTTCTCATTTGTAATACGAAGTTATTTTAGGAGGATCGGACATGAAATATCATTATACTATTTACGTTATTTTAAAATATATATTATTTCTAGGTTTCTCTGATAATCATAGCGTTTAGGAACGAGCGTTTAAGTTGATATCAAAAGCATATAAAGGAGTTAACACAGCTACATTTTATGTTATCGTTCTAAAGATCCGGCAGGATTAAGCCGTTACTACACCGCTTACCTTCATTTCCCTTAACTAAATTAATGAAACGTTCTTCCCGAAATTACTAGTTTTTGTTAACAATAAGTTCCCCAACACCTTTAAAGAGTTTTCCCTTTGGTTCGATAAGGTACTAAAAGATAAAATGCCACCTTACTGTCCCAGAATCGATTACAAAAACGTGTTTCAACACGATAGTTAAGGTTAACTTTGAAAGGTTTCATAAGGCCCGTTATACGTTACATTGTGGAAGAAGCATTTTTTATTACAGAAGACGTTAATCGACTTATTTGATTAAACCTATATTCATGCGAGTAGTAATTTAACGAGTACCTTCGTATTATTCATTAAGAAAACAGGGGTAACTTACGTTTTTATATAGGTTACCGTAAATTGAATGTTATTACGAATGTAAACCGTTACCTTTTACCGTTTATTAAATAAATTCTCGCGAATATATACTGAGTTAAAGAATTTATTAAGCTGGATATTGAAGCCAATTTTTATAAACTCCGCATCAAGGAAACAGAAAAATGGAAAACTACGTCTTGTATACGTTTTGGAATTTTTAAATGACTTATAACCCTTTTCGGATTTTCTGATATTCCTGTTAATATTTTACGGTATATTAATAACTCATTGCATCATTTTCTCTTCATTTCTTAGTTCTTTTATGTTAACAATATTTCAACAAACTTCAATAATACATTTAACGTTTTTAAAGATAAAATCCAATAGGTACTAAGCTTTTTAAGTGTTACAGACCTTAATTTTGATATAGTTTAATGTAAATTCGGCGCTTTAAAAATACCTGAAATTTGTTATGAAAGTTAGCGTCGACGTTCTTACAAATCCGGAAAAGTTACTTGTTATCCGGGAATGAGAGACTTTTAAGTTTTTATTAAAATTCAAGGTTTTCTTCCGATTCACTAACTTTTAAAGAGATTTTATTTACGATTATTTTATGATCGTTTGCTTTTTAATTCGACTAACCCGGAAATGTACCACTTTTCGTTTGAAGTTAGAGGAGGAAGTTCTTTTTAAGTGGATTTAGCTTAGTTTCCTCTTTAAACCTGTTTTCGTTTAGTGGGATCCCAACCGAGTCAATTATTTAAAAGTCGATTACTTTGGGTGGCTTTGAGTAACTATTTACTTTGACGCAATAACTATAGTTATCTACATATTATAACATATTTCGTTCACAGTTTATCGTTTGTTAAGTTCAACAGAAAAAATTATGATAAGGAATTACTTGGAATTATAAAATATTATAAAGTATGGAACGTAGAGTTCTAGGGTGCAACTCGTCTGTTTACTTTTTTACGGATTATGAAAAGTTGGATCAATTTATAATTATACAACGACTTTTCGAATAACAGTTCCTTTAATTCGAACGCTTTTCCCAGTTTCGTTTTAAACTGGTTTATAATAAAGGGGTGGGTTATATATAACCTAATACACTGTTTGGAAATAACCAGGATATTTCTCAACGTCTTTCCAATCTACGTCTTTTAGGCCGGAAACTTTGGCTTTTACACCACGAATTAGTTGTTTTTAAGTCATTTATACGTACGTATATTTTCCGGTTAACTATTATTAGCAAATTTATCACTAATGATTACGAAACTTTTACCTACATCGATTATTAAAGTAGTTGGAACGCCGTTATTTCCCGTAACATTACTTATCATGGCTTAATTTATATAATACGAATAGGGGATCGGCGTTTTCCCACCGATATTAATGTTGATAACAATGAAATAATCAAGGATTTAACTTAGGAATATTAAATAAACAACGATGGTATTTCGTGGTTTCAGAACCGTATTTAGATATCCATTTATAAGCCGCTTGTTACCGCGTTAATATAAGCTACCCACGATTTACTTTTTACTGTTTACCCCAATCGCTAAGTTTCTATTATTATACTGTTTAAAACGAACTTTTAATCTGGGCTACACTGTGAGGTCTGTCGATTTTACCGAAATTATGATATTTATAAGTATACGATTTATTAGAAGTATTATCAATAGGGACTTTTCAAGTCCTTATCTATTTTTAAATGGTTGTAAAGCGAATTCTTCATCGACTTTATAGTCCATTTTCCTTCAAAACGTATCAGGGATCCACATTCCCCAATAGTCATTACGAATGACTTAAATAAAACTATCATATTTAAAGTTACGACCATTATAAATGTCGAAGATTACTTAAAGCGAGTTTGAAACTATTATTAGAGGTTTTACGGATTTCCCTGAATAATTATGAGTAGCAATGGGCTTTAAAAGCCCTTTTAAGATTTAACAAAAGTGAAATAACGCCTATATATCTTCCTTTATCTCGAAACCGACAATATAACCAAACGCGTTAATTAAAAAGTTTTATCATACCTATGTTACTTTATCGTTTACATATAATTCGACTAAAGACATTTATTACCTTCTTATTAATTAGCGCCAATGAATGAAAGATAAATGTTTTTGGTTTTACCTCATTTATTATAATTTACAGCTCTTTTGTTGACCTCTTATTACTTATATAACGTTTATTAACCTCGCTCACGACGTTTAGTGCAACGGTTAAAGATTTAGTTTAACGTAACTGCGATATAAATAAATTCAGATTAATCGTAATAAAGACTACGTAATAGCGTATGAAGGATACCGTTGATGAGTAAAGTTCTCATTTTAAACTATTTCGGGTTAGTAATAACGTTTGACTTTTTCTTATGATTATAAAGTAAATAGACTTATAAAAAAAACTAAGTTTCCATTTTAATGAATATCGTATTACATGTCTTTTCGATTTTCTGGTTCTTAAATTTATCGTTTCGAAAAGTCAATATTCCCAGTTAAATATAAATCAATTTATTCGAAATATTTTTGACCTGTTTTCGAATTAAAGAACCGGAAACTTTTCATTATGAGCTATCGATGTTATAGGTAACGATAGTAAAATGATATAGAAGTATTACGTCGAAAGTATTTAATAAATCCGAATTAAACTTTAGGTAAGCCTCTTTCAACTTAATAACCATTCGGAACAACAAATATTCATTAAATAGTTAGGCTTCGTATACATAACTTAGGAGGTATTTTCGAATTTCTCCAATGTTGCGACCTTTGATGTTTTTGAATTACTTTATAAGTCGGCCGAATATAATTACGAGCCCTTCTACCTATCACTTAAACTGACTTAAAATATTACATCATACGTTACCAAATGACGTAAAAGACGTTAATCCATAGGTATTAAGTAAAGTTTTAATTGATATTAATAAAACGGCCGAAACTATTTATATATATCTTCATAATTGTTATTTGCGGATCCTTCGCTTAATAATTTCCTACCTATTTCTTTTCAATTGCCCAATATAGCTTCTATACTACCTAACTTACTAACGATATGTTTTAAAAGTTAGAACATTTATTTGATCATGTGAATTTACGTTTTCAACCCTCTTGTAACCGTGGTACCTACGTAACCTTTTAATAGATTTACTTCACTGAAAGCCATGATTTTCATTTAAACTTTATACGTCCCGTAAGCCATCGGAAAGAAAAGGATTGAAAATATTCAAACTACCCTGCCACGCGTATCAACTTTGCTTTACTTATCTCGACGAACTTTCATTACCTCTTTAACAGAGACGACTTATATTTATACGTTATTGAACTGTTTATTAATACCTAAAAATCAACTTATGAACGAATTACTTACTTTAATTTTTAACTTGAAAGGCTAAACAAATTTTAAATAGTTTTTTACGCCTATATTTCAATCGGTATTCAAGCTTAAAGTAATATACATAAAATTTGAACTACGACTCATCGCGTTAATAAAACCAAGGTGGTAATGAATACTGGTATCCAGTTGTTTGTTAACAATTTTCTAATAGTTATACGAGTTGAATATACCTTCAGCATTCTGATAAAGGTTTTTAAAGTAGTAAGTTATCTAATGAGTATATTCGAAATATACTTATTCACAGGTATTATTAGGGTATATATTTATACAACGTAAGGTTAAAACTCAACTTTCGTTAAGAGATATGAAACGATTGCTAAATAAATATATCGAAGTCTTGAACTACTTTATGAACGATAGCAACAAATAACAGATTCATCTCAAGAATTATGAAAGATAACAATATAAAAATGATTTCCTTATTAAAAGGGAATGTAACGCGAAGACACTGCTATAGATATACACTATTCGTGTCAAAGGGTAGTTGTACAAGAGAAATTTTACATTTTCAAGATGGGGAGGGGAGCTTACGAAATTAATTATAAGGATGGCGGCGGAGATACCTTTTATACAGTGCTAAATAATTCGATAGCCTGAAACTTTTTACACGATGCTATTAGGCTTTAAACTGATCCGAATCTGTTATTTAGTGCTTATCATACCTTTTAACTCGCCAACACCTTTTACCACCTTTTATACAACGCCGTAAAAGGGGTGGGGCGGGGGGAGTGGGGGACAATGTCATAGGCTAACACTTAGGTTAATGGTTATCAGGGATCTAACCTTAGGAATTGTTATTTATATTCCTACAGTACTTTAAAATCTTTCGTCAACCGAACGGACGCATACTCTCACCCTTCACTTAATTTAATTACGCCTTTTTCAACAGCTTTATAACAACTTCCTAACAGGAATTTATCCTTTTTCTATATATAGGATTATAAACAAAATTCGACCACGTTAAGCGATTACTCCGACCTCAGTCCATTTAAATTCTTTTATAAATTCCGCTTCCAATATCTCGTCTTATATACAATCTAATATATTAATCAGGTAAGTTGTCACAATTAACGCCTCTATGATGCGACCGTTTTTACTAATTAGCGTAATAATTCCTATGCTTCGCAATTATAGCGTATCACTCTTGAAATTAAATAGTCAGCCGTACACCACATTATCACCGTTCAATTCGAAACCTCTTTACGAAAATGCTTTAATACATTAAGCCCTTAAATATTTTCGTTTAAATATCACAAAATGACGTTTATAACGTTCATATTCGCAATTTTCGAGTCCAGATCTATCATAAAAGTTTCGATATCCCACAAATACAAACCAATAATTTTCAAAAAACTTTTCGAAATCTTTGATCATTAGAACAAAAGATACATATACTTATTAGCTTTAATCAGTCGAATAGGTGAAACTTCGATATTAGGAATGCGAAATATATTAAAGAGTTTCAAAAGCTGATGTAGGCGTTGTAAATACCTCAAAATGTGTCTTAGGCGGTACCAGAATACGCTGGAACTCTTCAAAAACGTTTTTTGTCGTTTCTCAAATATACCGGAACGCTATAAAGACTATTAAGAAACAGTTACTAGGACTCGAGTAGGCTTAAAATGATATAATTGAAATGGTTTTGGAATAGAATAGAGAATAAAAGTGTATGACATACCAATCATGTAAATAAAATGTGAAAAAAAAATCCAAATACAACGTTTAACGTTTATTAATACAAATGAAATGCAAATAAACAAATGTCAAACGTTCCAAATAAGGCATAAATATAAACCTAGTCAAAAGTTACTAACTAGGTGATTGGACTTTACACACATTACAATAACTAAATACCTAGTTAGCCCTAATATTGCCAACAAAAACTAAAATAAGCGGTGTATAGAAAGGCTAAAGGGGGTGTGGGGGTAGGGAGAGAATTTGGTATTTGGAGAAAGAAATTGGTAGGTAAGGGTTAAAATAGTTTGGGAACGTCGTGTATTACTTGAGGAGTTTCCCATGTATAAACTCTTCGAAAACTGTGTTATGCGTTTACTAAATGTAGTGAAGCACTTTGAAAGATACTTTGAACGCTCATTATATATATATATATAGGCGCTTTGAAAGCTGTTTTAAGCGCATAGGGTAATGGTAAAAGTGCTTCGGAAGCTGTTTTGAGCGCTTTTTAAATTTGCCAAAGCACTTCAAAATTTGTTTTTGTTGGTTCCGAAATGGAAGAAGTTGCGGTTTTTTTTTCCAGATTGATCCCGTAGAAAGGTTGCGAAACTTGGTGGTTTTAGCTTGCGTAACCGATGCGTAATTAAACGCTCTCCAAGATGTGCCTGCATACGTCCAGAGAGCCAGGCGAGTGTTGAAATATACAATAGATATAGTCATACAGCACACAGCTCAACAACGAGCCAACAGGGCCAGTCAGTACTTGGTACAAAATTCAAGTACTGAACCTCTCAACACCAAAAGATGAGGAATTCACCGGAGTTGAAGATATCTTCACCAGTACTAGAACTTACTAGTGCAAGTAATAGTATTGAATAGTATGGAGGATCAGCATGAAAATACTGCCTGGGCTAGTATTTACTAGTATACACTAGTATTAACTAGTACGGAGTCTCGATCTTGATAGAGATCTCTATAAGGATAAATTTGATTACATATCAAATCCTCCATATAGATTCTCGAAGACTTGAATCTATAATCCTATATAAAATCTTTTTACATAGTACGTCTAATACATTATTAGTACAATCACACCCTCATTTTTACTAAATTAGTTGACTTATATTTATACAAATTAAAATGTACACTTTTTCTAAACCATTTGATACCTTTAATAATCCCACATCAGCATCCCTAAAACTTAGCTTATTTCCGCTACCAGTATTGTCTTACGAAAATACCAGTGATGATAGTCCTCCTTTATAAAGGACTGTTATTACTTCTGGTCCCTTAAAGCTTATAGATTTTTCTCCTCCAGCTATTTCCCTATCCCTTTGATTCCTACGATTTAGGGCTACTCACATTGATTTGGGGGCTTTTGATCCTAAAGTTATATTGAGGAAATAAAAAAAGCAGTTCGTGTTAACCATAGAGCTAAATTTAAGTAAAAAATTCTAGCCATTAATGCTAATAATCTTACTAATAAGGGAGTAAAAACTAAAGCTAAAGCTACTAGTTCCCTCGATCTTCTAGACATTACAAGACTTAAGTTAGCCATCGAATTTTACGAATAACTGTTAACTGAACTTAAGGAATGCCTAAGAAGACCAAAAAAACCGGACTCACCTAAATCCATAGACATCATTACACCAGTATAAGAAGAGGAGGAAAATATAAAAAAAAACTCTTCTTTAACGCTAAATGAAGGAGGAAACTTAGAAAACCCAAGTTTCAATTACTAGAAGACTCTGAAAAGTTAACCTTCACAAAAATCAATGTATAGCTAACAATTATAAAAGGCTATGTTATTAGAAATAGTTTTTTTCTTCAAAAGATTGAAGAATGTTTTCAAAATCAAGATAAATAAAATATTTATGAAAACAGACAACATTCAATTAGTTACGCTTATCGATTATAGTCTTGCAAAAACATCTAGACTTATATATATATGAATCCGGACCTATATGATAATCACTTCTATTATTACTTTAAACCTTTTAACAGTTATCGAAGATATTAAGGACTCGTATAAGGTCTTATTGAAATTGATTCGCATATTCTATCGTTTTGGACCAATTCATTATCAAAAACAGTTAAGAAAAACTTAGTTTTTACCAATTTACATTATTTTACCTTCGTTCTCTTTGTAATAACGTTTACAAACACCAGGAGGCGCTGAATCTATCACGGCCATCAGGTTAAAGATATTAAGTATTCTCTACACTTCTTAATATACACTAAACACGAGTTTTCAATTTGGATAATCCGTATACAAAGTAAATTGAAGAAAACTATCCTTTTACCGCTAAATATATTACAATCAAACTTTCAAAACGAAACCCGGTTTAAAGGAGGTGGAAAAACGTCAAATTCTATCCTACAAAACAAATTAAAAAACAAACCACCTGTTAACCGTAACTAGTGTATTAGTAAATTCTCAAAGAACTTCCTTGCAAGGTTTTATGAAAGACACTTGGCACAGGCTTCATGGTTATGATATCCAAATTTATGGAATTTCAATACTGTTAAATCTATTAGTAAGGAAAAGAAATGGACGCTGTTACAATTGACAACAGTAAAGTAAAAAACCTCCGCTAATTACAATATTATAACTTTATAGTGCTACCACTATTAATTACGTAGTTAGATATTCAATTTGATAGGTGTTAATACGCAAGAACCTGCACAAAACCCTGCATAGAACCCTACACTGGAGAATTTTAGCCAATCTGAAGCCATATCTTATACAGGTATACCCGTCTTAAGGTATCTATTTTCAACGTTAATGGCTTTAATTTTCACATTAATCCGCCAGAACGACTAATTAAATTTCGTATTAGAAGCGGGTAGTACCGCCGTACAGGCTATATTTTCAACGTTGAGCTTTTAAAACTCAACGTCAAATCTTAATTTTTTCCCTCTTTCTTTCATATTACAACATTGTTTCACAATTGATCAACTCTATATTCGAGACTGTATTGATTCTAATTCAGGAGTATCTTACTATATTTTAAATAACGAGAAATAAAATTGAATCCCGAGATATAAGGCGAAAAATACACCGGATTACGAACAAGAGGTAGTATTATTTAGCCTACTAACAAAGGAACAATTTAAATATCAATTAAGTTTAAGAACGGTTACAGTTACAATATCCTAACTTTTCAAGACTATTTTGATGAACTTAAGTTTACTATAAACATTATTAACTTATTAAAGCTTTACAGCTTAAACATTAAGGTTAAAAGCTAATTCTTAATTAACTTAAAAGTTAAGGAAACAATTGCCACCATAACCAGCGACTACACCATTATTCAAGTTACACAATAGTTTCATTGCAATGTAATCGCCACATTTTCCACTAAGTTCTTCAATAACACCTTTAAATACATTAGGTTTAGTTATTAGATGGCCTTAAAAAAGACTAAAAAGTAAAGCGTTTAGACCTTATTTATACTTTTTATAAACTTTCCAAAAGAACTTAATGGCCATCAAGTTTCCAATACGGTACCCTAAAAAAGAAAGGGTTATCTAGACTCTTAATAGCTTCCTGAAGATAACTACTAGCCTAAAAGCAAACGCCATAACCTAATAACTACGGAGAATAAATATGGTTAGAAAATATGTAATTCAGCTATTATATCTACTAATGAAGCACTAGAGGCCGTTTATCGCATATTATATAAAATGATCAAACGTATTAAGTATACTATAAATTACTTAAAACTCGACGAAAGAAACGAGCTTATTAACAGTTCAGTATGAAAAATGTTCATTAATTACGTGTTCACCATGAAGTTTTCTCCGCCATACACCCCGAGAAAGAACGGCATTTACAAACGCTTTAACAAAGTAATCTTGGAAAATATAAGGATCTAAAATATTACTAAAAAAGTGTCATATCACGTAGAGACATACCTATTATAAGTAACCGTTATCATAAAAAACTTAACGGTTAATAACACAAGAAAGATACAGCACACTATTCTTATAAGGGTCTTCGAGATAAAATAAAGAGATATAAGGGTTATAAACCCAACTTTAAGTTTATATTAAATTCCGGCTTTACTATTATCGTACACATACATTATATAAGACTAGTGAAGTATCAAAAAACTAATCTAATATAAAAGAGGGGAATCATTTTTTCGTGAAAGTTTTCTAATATTACAAAGCCCTAGCATATATTAATAGTTTATCTACCAAACTGGCCGAGAAACTCGACAGAAAGATCATCAGCATTTCCAATTGAACGGGTTTTAACAAAACTGATTCTGGACCTTGTAAATAAGTTATGAAAGAAAATATAAAAACTATCAAAGTTAATATCCCTTATAACATTACAACAGCAGATCAAAAACTCCAACCAAAAAGGAGTATTCGCTAAGTAACACAAAAAACAACAAACAACTTGCTGGAAAATCTAACAGCAAATTCTATTATTAATAAAGACATAGTCCAGTTCATGATTGTAGTCGGTAAACTAGAAAAAACAGCTAACTATAAAGAAAGCTTTGGAGGGTACAGATGCTAGGTACTAGAAAAAAGCCTACCATAGTGAAATAAGAAGCTTACTATCCCTTGAAGTCATTAAGGCTATTCAAAGGGATACAAAACGTTATACCTTAACCGCTAAAGAAGTCACTAAGGTTAAAACGAATTCAAAAAGTCAAATTAAAAGGTAAAAGAATCAGGATCTTAATTCAAGGATTCAAACAAACTTACGGTATTAACTATACTAAAATCTTTTCTACTATAGCAAAGTCTTACACATTAATAATCCTCGTTACACTTGTTACTTCTTATAAATTGGATATCGACCAAAGCTTTATCGATTCGGCTTTACTCAACGGGAAACATGAAATACGAGTGTTAATAGTGATCCCGGACACTATGAATGACTTCTGCTTAAAATACTAGGAAGAAAAAATTACATGTTTTAATTTTAAAATTAACCAATTCTTTCAATTACTCGCTTCATTTTACTAGCTCAAACAAGCTTTCACGAATTGATTAAAAAGGTTAAGCGAAGTAATTAATACACTTAAGTTTAAAAGGTTAAGCTCTAACAATGCGGTATATATTAACTATTGCTGTTAACTTATTATATATACTTACATTAATAACTTTATCATAATAGTCCATATCTCATTTGATATCAAGTTCTTTAAAATGGATATTAGAAAACTCTTGAAGTAAAAGGACCTAAGAGAGGCAAAACACTTCTTAGGGGTTCGCATCTTAAGAAATAAATATGCATGTACGATCATTTTGGCACAAGATACGAATATCCAAAGAGTATTGGACTTAAAGGTAAAGGAACTAAGCAAAAGTCCAGCCTACATTCCCATTACATCCGAATCCCTCGTCTATACCATGCTACATAAGATTCAGGCTAATATATCACAAAAACAAAAGTATTAGTCACATGTAGGGGCTGTTAGATATTAATATGCCAAATTAAGCCGGATACCGCCTTTCTTATATCAGTACTTTTATGATTTTACCATGATTCTTTACACAAAAACATTATAATTATTAGGTACGCCTTTGAATTCTTCAAACAGTACAAAAACTATAAACTATAAGTAGGTGGTAAAAAACAATTAGCAAGTACGTATTAGAAAGTCACAAACTTTAGCTAGGATAACCATAAAGATACATAAAGGCTTGAAATGAACATCTAATACGATTCCGACGAAAAAAAGAGATAGGGAGACTAAAAACTATACCTATAAATATAAAGTTCAGATCGTTAATAAAGCGATCAGCAGGATATCTAAATGGAAATCTAAAGTGTGACTTTCTTCTATAAATGCTAAAAGTATGGCAGTTATGAAGGTTACCTTAAAAACCCTATAAATAAGGAGCTTATTTACAAATATAAGTATTCCTATATTTGTTACGATATAATGTAATAATAAGAGAGCCATCAAATTATCTAGTAACTCTAAATATTACTAATGCATCTAACATATACCACTTAAAAAGCTTTATAAGAAATAAATTAGAGCGCAGAAAACACAAATAAAATGGGTTTTTACGGATAAAAAACAAACTGATGGGTTGAAAAATCGATTTCCGAGGGTAAAATACTAAGTAATATTGTAACGGCTTAGTGTAGTTTACCTGGGTTTAAATTAAATTTACGGTTCATTAACCTTTTTACCCCTAGTTTCCTTATAATATTACAGATTTGGAACAGTGAAGTGGTTTTGGTACAAACTTAAGATATTATAAAAAATGATACTGAAAAAATTATCGGTTTAAATTGGATTATACCAGGATTCTTTCCTTTTACATCCACAGATTTTTCTTTTCTCCACAATACACTTCCTTTAATTTACCCTTTACTTTTTGTTTTTTCCTTCTTCTTTTCTTTGTATACAATACCTTATAAGAAGGTGTGTTAAAATATACAATGAATACAGTCACACAATATACAACTTAATAATAGGGCTAACCGAATCAGTCAGTAATTCGTATAAACTTCAAGTACTAAACCTCATAATACCAAAAGATAAACAATACACCGGAGTTAAAGATATCTCTTCCAACACTAGTAGTTAATTTTAAAAGTACTAATATTAACTAGTACAGAGGATCAATAAAGAGATGCTGTCTGGGCTAATGTTTACTAGCATAGAGAAACTAGTATTTACTAGTATACACTAGTATTAACTAGTATAGAGTCTTGATCTTGATCGAGATCTCTATAAGGATACACTTAATCATATATTAAGTCCTCTATATAGATTTTATAATACTTGAATCTACAAGCCTATACGATATCTTGTATGATACCTTCAACACCGAGTTAATAGTAGCATAAAGGGGGTTTCAACAATCAAAGGACACCAACCGAGTAAATAATATCGTATTGAATTGTTTTTTTTTAAAAAAATTACTCCAGGTTTTTCAATATTTATACACTCAGGTATCTTTATCAAAAATTGTAATGTTAAAACATGGAATAGTTAGAACCACTACAACATCCCACTATATATATTCAACTAAGGTTTATCTCCTCTATCACAAGCCATTTGTAATCGACCAAATAGGCTACTAATCAATATGGGTAAGGTCTTTATACGTCAACGTAAAATGAAGATAGTATAATATTCAAATACCCAGGTAAAATAACATGTGAAGAGGAAAAAGAGGCATCTGTAGAGTGCACACCTCAGGTAAAAACTTATAAGCTCACAACCGAAAGATGGAACTCTACCATAAACTCTACTAACATCTCTCCTAGGGCATGAAACCCTATTATATACTTTACAAGAGTGAATCCTGCAACCTGATAAACTATCATAAAATCCGAAAACGTGGTCCTCTATGCTTCTTAACTATAGTGATATCTAATAATATCCATAGTTATATATAGGTAATTTACCAGACGATTATAATTACCTCAAATCTTGATTTTACCCCAAGAATTTAAAAAGGACACCAGTTATATCACTAACAACGGGCTATAATGTATTTCATTTATAATTTATTTAAACTTCAATATGAATGGATGCCGATATCGTATCTAAGCTTGTATTACTTTCTATTGAATATAAAACTTGATGTTGATAAAGCCTTGAATAAGTATTAATAGTTAATTTACTATATTGCGGAGTAAATACTACTTTATGGATGAATATATAATTACTAATTATGGGAACTGGGATTTGAGACGATAAAATAGCTACCCAAAGGTATCAGTACCACCGTTTTTCACGTTATAATCCACCAGACTCGCAAAAACCAAACATTTACCACGGGGTTTACCCATAAATTATTTTAAAAGAATTGAAGAAACTTTATCTCCGAAACGACCCGTCGCTATTTGTAACAAGTATTCGAATGTTTCTAAAAAACATTGCGCCGTTATTCGACCAAATCCTTCGTAATAAATTGACTTCCCATTGCACTGAAGTTAATTCGAAATTATTCCTTCAAATAATAACCTGATCAATGTTTCAAGGGTTCATTAAGTCCTATTATACCGCATGATACGAGAGGAACTCCTAGTGTCATAAAAGTTATTAATTGTGTTATTAAATTATGTTTATATTCGTACGAATAGATTTTGAACGAGTGACCCCATGTTTTTCGTTGAGAAACCCGGAAGCGATTTACGTTTTTATATGATTTACCAAAAAGTAAAAGTCATGACATCAGTCGACCGATATCCTCGTACTTAAATTAAAAAAAAATTACTGTTGAATCAATATTGATAGCTATTTTTAGCAGGACAATTACAGTACAGTTAAGTCAACCATACTAACTGTAAGTTGATTGAATTGGTTGTGAGATTGACTGTATTGACTGCAAGTCAAGTACAGTAGATGCTCATTTTAAAGTGGGACACAGGCCAAAGCGTTTGGCCATACAAATTAGTGTGCTGACCGGCTAGCGGTCTGCCAAACTTAGAACTCATCATACTAGAACCAATTTCAATGCAGCACCAGTTACTTCGACCACAGTGATTCGAATCGACTATGTTGCAACGATAAATTCCTACCAACATTTACGGACATTTTATAAATTAAATGTTTTATTAAACTTCACGATAATACCGTTGTTCATGAAATTCGTATCATAGAGCGAGACGAGTAGAAAACTTCGTTTTTTACTTATTTTCGACTTTTCGAATATATGATTACCCCTTCAGTTTTTCTGGCGTATTGGCTACTTTTTAACCTTATGTTAATAAAGAATAAAGCTTATTTTTAAACTTTCTTCATTTTTTACGTTGATTATATTTTCATATAGTCGAAAAAGTCTTTGAACTATTATTATATTTAAGTTTACTCATGATTAAACGACTTAAATGTTGCTAAATTGAATATCGATATACTCAAATGCGAATCTGGCGTTCAAAAAACTAAATGTTTGTGTTTTATTATCGAGGCGGATATTGAAGTACATATCAACCCGTAAAAGTCACGTATTATTCGAAAGTAGGCAGATTTTATGTTTGTATTTTGGGTACAAGGGCTTTTAAGTTTCGTTAACTCTTACTACTTATTTATTCCAGATTATTTCTTAATAGCTGGCCCGTTAATTTGGTTGATTAAGAAAGTCGTCGAAGTTTATTCAAGGCCTAAAAAAAGAGTTGTTTGGGAATAGCTTAAGGTTTTCGTCGTCTAAACTCCGGTTTTTTTTTAGTAAAACCTTTAAAGAAAAACTTTGGAAAATCCGACTATATCGGTTATGCCTTACGAAGTTATTTAATTTTTTTTCCTTTCCCAAATGACGTATTATTTTCGTCGTTTGTTACCTCTTCAATATTCATAAAAAATCCACAACAAGAACTTACTAGAGATTATAAGTTGTTTGGAAGTATAAAACATGGAGCTTCATGATGCAATCTTCTAGTTTACTATCTTTACCAATTACAAAAACTTGAAATACTTTATAACTATTTGATGGATTGTTGAACTACAAATCCGTTAATTGAAATATTTTTTTTAAAATCTATTTTAGTTTAGGTCATGGTAAAAAATAAACTATATACAACGCGTATCTGTAAGGTCTATATCTTATAGATCAACGTAAAAAGAACTAGAAGCTAGAATAGTATTGATGATAGATAGTTAAGATCAGAGGGTAAAGAGGCATCCGGAGAGTGCACGCCTCAGGTGAAAGCTTATAAGCTCTTACCTAGAGCGTGGAAATTTACTATATACTCTGTCAACATCCCTCCTGAGGTGTAGAACGCTATTATTCGCTCCGCCAGAGTGTATTTTACAATATTACACGTTATCGTACACTTTGTAATAGTGTATTCTATACTGTAACTACTATACAAATTATAGGGATATAAAATCATATCTATATAGGCAATCTTTTCTTCTTGAACGCGCTCTATATTCATAATTCAATAGTAATAGTACAATTAATTCAAGCCCCCAATGAATTGTTTAATGATAATAGTACAATTTGTTAAAGCTTTCAATTGACTATTCAGGAATAACGGTGATAATGATAGCTTGTTGAAGGTCCCAATTGGTAATTTTGGTAGCTACAGTATCGTAAGCTTTGAAAAGTTGGTCAGGAAGTTTTGTAATACCTATAAGGGTGCATTTGTAAAGATGTGATTAATGGTATTACCTGTTTTTCGAGGTAATATAAAAAGTACATCGCTATCGATTGAGGTAAAACTTATTTCCTTTTCCTTCTAACAACGTACGTCCTCCCTTAAAATAGACCCCAAATCAATCATTCGACGCTCGTTCGCCTATGACACCCGTTCCTAATAAACTATTCGGACCTCTTATATAAATTAATTAATTTACCAATGCCATACCCAAACCGTTTTTCAAATAGATAACTCGTAAAAACATGGCCCAACAACGTTGTTTGGCGCATCAACATCGCCGAAAAAACGTCGCCGCCATTGCCACCCACCACCCCCCCAGTACCTGTTCTCTAAATATTAGCAGTGTGTTTTTAATTCCGGCCTTTATTTTCCCTAAATCGCCCGCCGCCGACTAAGCCGCTTACCCCCTTTCTCTTCCCTCTTCTCCCCTCCTTCTCGTTCCCCTACCCCTTGAATAGAGGAGTGAAGTGCTTCTAAAGTTATTTATCTTACTTTCTTATTGTATATAAAAACCTTATCACCTGTAACGACCTCCCGCCGCCAAAAATGCAACATTGTCAAGCTGTAACGCTATATACAATAATCATCCCCTTAAATCGTATCATAATAATATTAATTTAGATAAAGCGAAGGCGGCAGAACGGTTCCATCGCCTCGAGGAAATACTCACAACGATACGCCGCAAAGCCTTTATCACTCGTAAAACGCTAAAGCAACGCACTCGGGTTTGTGTCCCCAAGATGCCAATCAATACGCCCTATGAATCGTATGTTACGTCCACTGCCGCGGCAAAATCTATTAGCGATTACCTCTAAAATAAAAGTCGCTCGTCTTATTATTATTTCTACAAAAGGAGTGGCAACAACTACGCTTATACTCCTATGGCCTTAAAACCGTAATCTGAAGCTTTGCTATATATCCATCGTCTCTACAGTAAATTAATTATCTCTTCAATTCGTAATCCGGGGTTCGATTACTTATTTCCCGCTCTTCCAATACTGTATTTAGAGAATAATTTAATATATACTGTTTTAATACGTTATTTGTAGATGATTACTTACTTTCCACTTTTATAATACGTCGGTTAAAGATCGATACAATTTTTATTCCTACAATACGTCATTCGAGACTCAATTATATTTCCCATTTTTCTACCTAGTCGTTTAAAACTCATCTGTTTAGTATCAACTTCTTTAACGCACAAAATAATGACAATGTTAATATTTGGTTAAATACTAACAGGCAGTCTAAGGAGACGTCGACTGCAATCACCACCTAGTGGACAAGCTTACGTATATACTACGTAAATAAATTTGACGACGTCATTGCATGCCGTCGTAAAAAGGGTGAACCTGTCCCTCGACCTCTTCCCAAGGATATATGACCTAAGGCGTAGGTGAGGTGTAGGTGGCGCCTAGCTCGCCTCGTGGCGACAGCGTCGATAACGGCGTTAACGATAGCGATAGCGTCAATAGAGACGATAATGACAACGAAAATGACAGTGAGGGCGACGGCGAAGACGATAGCAACTGCAACGACGAAAAGAGTAATGTTATCGATTTCCTTGTCCTATTTATATTTGGCATCATTTAATTATCCTGTTTTTATATTACTCCAGTTGGACCGGCTTAAAGATAAACAATTTTATGAATAGTATAATATTTCAAAAAAAAAAAAACAGAAATCGTAATTGAAATAATAAATTTTGAATATAAAGAGTAATAATATACTTCTATTGTTTCAAACAATAAATATAAAAAGTAATATTATGTTATTAAAGTAGTTAATTTTTATTCAAAAATATGGATGTATAACGTAAACAATAAATGTTGAATTTAGGGCTCGAAATACCAAGGAAAATTTGCAAAAAAACTTCAAAAAAACGTTATTTTGTAGGGCTATATTATACAATCTATTTAATGACAACGAAAAAAGAAGTATTGGTAAAAAAAGTAATTTTAATACTTTATTAAGAGCGCATTACTTGAATAGGGACGATTTTAATATACCGTCTGAAACGCTTTACTTTAGTATAAACGCTTCCAATACGCTATCCAGAACGCCTTACTTTGGTATCACTTCGACTACTCTATTTGTAACGCCGCTTTTGAGACTTGCTTCCAATATGATATCCAGATCGTCCTTTTATAATTTCATTTCAAATACGCTATCGGGAACGCCTTGCTTTGAAGTTTTCAAAAGTGTTATTTATCGCTTTTATAATACCTTTATTGCGACCTAACTGGTAGTATTCTATATACCTATTGGGAACACCGTTTACTCTTTCTAAGACGATTTTATCGTGATCCGAAGAGCTATTTCTCATACTGAATTCTAAAGTACCGTTTTAAACGTTCCTTTCGTAATCTGAAAAGCCGTTTTTTATATACCTCTCGAGAATTTCGTATCCTACTCCTAAAGCGTTCCAATTATAGGGTGAAAAGCTGTTTTTGCTTGTCACAGCGTGTCCATTTTTCCAGAAACGCTGTCTATCTCTTTCGGAACGCTTTTATTGCAGTCAGAAGGGTTATTTTTCCTAACTTTCTTGAACGCGTTATTAATTTGTATATTTCTTTCGAAAATATCATTTTATTTTTAGAAGCATTCTTTTTGTGGTTAGAGAGGCCAATATTTATATTTGGAGAGTGAGCATTTTTATAGGTACCCAGTTCCTCCTTCGTTGGGTGGCTTAATATGTTGTTAGTATAATATAGTACCCATTGCTCTTCGATCCTATATACTCGAATGAAAGATAAACCTTTTTAAACTTGAGTATAAAGTAGCCTTTACGGCTCTTCCTTTTAAATTCGAATTCAGGATGGCACTTGCGGCCCATTCTTTTCCTAAAGCCAAGTGCCAGATAGCCTTTACGGCCCTTTCTTGTACTGAAGTTGAATACGAGATAGCCCTTACAGCCCTTTCTTCTCCTCTAGCCGAATAGTGGATAGCATTTACAGCCCTTCCTTCTGCTAGACTTGGGTTTAAGTGTTTTTGAACTGTGGTCCATGTTGTCAATTTTTAATAAAAGATTCCTTACATTTAGCTAACCAGTGTTCTTTAACAAAATCCATGTCCAACACCTCTTGTCCTTCTAATATAACATTTTAAAGAGTTGAGTTATGACAAGAAACGCTTCTGTAACACCTCTACCCTTAGGTGTATTAATCCCTCTGCTTTCGTAAACGTGTTTTTAGTAATAACAAGATCTAAGAGTATATCATACGCCATATTTCCAACATAAAATCCAAAAATTCATGTTGTAAATAATCGAGTAAGCCGTAATGTTGAATATTTTCTTCCTAATAACTAAAAAAATTGTTTGTAACAAACTTTTTGACAATTTAAAGGTTAAAGACTTTTATCGGCGCTTTAATTTTGTTATACTACAGATTTCGGTTAACGAATTTCAAAACGTTTTTTCAAACCGTTATATACTAGAATAAAGGATCCATATATTGATTAGCTTCATCTAGTATCTTTGCGGGTTATACTATATGAATGAGGATATTGTATGCAAAGGGATAATATAAGCAAGGTATAGTAATAGGGTTATCTATACGCTTAGAATGATACATTAAACGCCTGTCTTCAAATAAAAAGGTAGATTAAAGCGTATAATGTGTTGAAATGATACAGTACGTTAAAGCGGTCTAAATATGGCTCTTAACGCTTATTAGTTTAAATGAAACGTAAATACAACGTAACTATAAATTAATTAGACAATTTGAATTAGTTGTTTGACCCTTATATTAATGAAAATTAACGTCTTTCATAAACATTTATGTGAAAGGTATATAGTAAGTCGAATGGAATAAGGGAAAAGGAAAAAGGTCAGGTGTTCGAAGTGAAGAGATGGTGTATAAAGGTTTAGATAGTGTGGTAAACGCTTCGAATTATATATTTGGCGCTCGCGAAATTAACCGGAAGGTTTCGAAAGATGCTTTAAGCGCTTGGTGAATAGTTATATTAGCGTTTCGAAAGGTGATTTCAAGGCTTAGGGTAATGTTAGAAGCGCCCTTAAAGTTATTTTAACCGTTCCCGAAATATGCGTGACAGGTTTCAGTATTATATTAAGCACTTTCAAATTTTATCAAAGCGTTGTAAAAGTTGTTTTAGGCGTTTTTCAGGATTACCGAAACGCTTCGAAAGTCATTTTCGAATATGGTTCAGCAAATGGTTCTGAACTTAAAATTCTTACATGGTCGATACATAATATAACGCTTTCCAAAAAGTTCATGGATACGTTCAAAGCGTTAACAGAGTTAATGGATAGCGTAATAGGTATTTTAGTAGTCAAAGAGTACTAACCAAATTCATGCTTTCGTACAATTTTTGTTTAAAATTACTTCGTTTTACAGTTTTCCCACACTCCCATGTATTTCTTATTAAACGTAGTGTTAAAACACAGATAATTAAAACTGTTATAGTATCCCATTATAAATATTTAACTTGACTTCGTGTTTTCTTTCTTGAACTATAATGATCAACTAAGTCAACTTCTAATTTGTGTTGGTAAGGTTTGAGTCTTATACGTTAACGTAAAAAGAAACTAAAAAGAAGAATAGTATTGATGGTAAATAGTTAAAATGAGAGGGAAAAGAGGTATCCGGAGAATGCACGCCTTAGGTGAAAGCTTATAAGCTTTTACTCGGAGTATAGTACTCTACCATGCACTCAACCAACGTCCCTCCTGGGGCGTAGGACGCTATCATGCACTCCGAAAGAGTGTATCTTGCAGCGTGACACTTTATTGTGCACTCTGAAAGAGTACACCTTGCAGCGTGACACGTTATCGCGTATATTGCAAGATTGTACCCTGTAGTATGACTACTATACTGGCTATAGGGATAAATAATCATATCCACAGTCTGGCGTATTATTACGATACAATTGGGATATGTTTTAACGCGTTTCCGATCCTCGATTTTTAGGCCGATAATTACGCTTTTTTCGCTCTGAATAGGTCGTTTCGCAACCGCCTCCAAGTACATAAGCTTTCTATAAATTGTCATTAATAATCTTTTCCCCAAAAGTTACGAACATTTTACCAAAATCAATCTTTAAAGGAACTAGAACTCTGTTATTACCCGGAATATCATCTAATTTATCTTAATACACGCGGTACATATAAGGGACCTCAGGTTTCCCATTGATATTTACATCAACACAAACCAAGTATTAAAAGTCTTCATTTCAGAATATTCGGTAAATAATAATAGTATTATGGTTTCAGTTTAAGAAATATTTTATATAGCGTTAATTTAAACGACATACGATTGAATTTTTAACGATTTTCAAATGGCTTTAAAACGCCCTTTGAATCCAATTAATTGTAGATTTCCTTTAAAGGCTAACTAGCGACATATGTTAACTTATAGTCATTATAAATCGTTCAAATAAAGCCGTTATTTTCGTATTTATTAAACCCATAAATATGAATACTTACTCGAAGCAGTTTTAAGCTATTATTAGAGATTTTACAGGTTCCCCCGCGCTATCGTTAACAACCAAGGTTTAAATTATACGGATAGGTTTTAAAAACACACTTAAAACTTCACGGGTATAAAGTAACATTGTAGCCTTTTTTCTATCCCAATATAAGTGACTTGACCAAACTTATTAATTTAAACTTTTTAACGTATTTACGTTCATATATTGTCTATATTAAACCCAATAAAATCTAGTTTCAACTTAAATATTTACCAATGCTCAATAATAAAGATACGATTAACTTGAATATTATCTCGATTACTATACCGTATTACTATTTCGTCTACTCTGTACAACCCATTTAAATTTTACTTTTTTCGGTTACCAAACTTTGTATAAAAGCTAAAAAGTCCGTTTCATATATTAGAGATATTGAGAAATTCGTATAATACGTAATGAAGATTACGTAATGACACATGAAAAAGAAGCTAATTGATGATATTTCTTAAAAAATGGTTTTATGTTGAAAATAATGTTTATTTTCTATTTAAAAAAAATAATTAGGATGTATTTTTAAAAAAAGTTAAATAGAATTTATGAGAAGTACCATATTACACGTATGGTTGATTTTCACGTCGTTAAATGAAATATTACCGGTGAAATATTCCCTTATTTTCATGTTAACTAACTCGGTCGAGTTATGTCCGCTCCGTTTCCAAACTAATAAAATCGCAATTATATGCCACCCGCTTTCGATGTCATTAATTCGGATAATGAAACCGCATATTAATATCACGTTGAAAATAGTTTACTAACCCGAAATAATTTTGAAATAAAACGTCCTGCATCATGAAATTCCCAAAGCAATAAGTGTTCATTGAGAAAGTGGATTATGTTTACCCAATTTACGAGTTGTTTTTAACCTTTTTGAATACCGTAGCTTTTAATACTTTCGAATCACGTTACAGATTAACTAAAGATCATAACGGATCTTTCCGACTTACCCATAGACAAATTTGATTCGATTTTCACTAATTACTAAACCGCTTAAAATTGACTATGTTACAAATACTGACCACGATATATAAACTTATATTTCTGCTACAATTGAAGCTAATTGATTATATATTCGTTTTAATTGATACTTTAATCCTCATTCATACTCAAGTTTTTTTCGGCTGATAGATTCTAGTCCATACTTATTAGATTACCTAGCCTACTATTCATAGTTTCAGAAACGTTAATTAATTCCTAATTCGTATTTAATTCAACTTTTTACCCGTTTGTTCGACGTAATATCTATGTTAATTACTAAGATACATTTTTTATCCAGGTCTAACGCTTCTCGATCAACAGTTACACAGCGCGTAAACCGCCTGAACGAAGAGACGTAAATAATACGGAGCTACTAACATTCAATAAATTAACTCTGCGTTAAATAACGCGCCGAACTCTTATAACCTTTTTGTCAGCAACCACCTAAATCTAATCTCTATCTAACCGTTTTTAAATAACAACAAAACGGTTTTAAAGCCTAGTTACTTATTCTAGTTCTGGGTATCAAATGCGAGGCAAACTTTCGCCAACTTCTTTCTAGCTTTATTTATACTAAGATTAATGTTAAAGGAGACGCATGTGTAGCCAGAACTTTCGCTTGTAACGCTAACGGTATAAAATGAAATTTGGCGCTAATTTTTAACTGGTTATGAATGGGTTCTTAACCGCTACATGTAGCTTAAGATTACCCTTAGTTTCTTGGAAAATTTTACGCAGATCGGACGCTATACGGTCAACGTATTTGAAACACGTTTATTCATACGTACCGTCAAGGTACGCATCGATAAAACGGTCGTAAAAGAAATAAGTACATGTTAATAAAGGATAAATATCTTTGAAACAACGAAATTTATATTCCGGGTAATCTTATCAACCTTCATAACTAAGCTAACGTTTATTGCTACTAGTAAGGCAAGGATCACGAGTTTTCATTTTTAGAGAAAGTTCGAGCAACTAATATGACATTGTATTGAAAAGGGGAAAGTTAATGATAAAAGAAAAGTTTCGGTTTTGCAAATTATTTCAGAAACTATTTATGAGGAAGGTGGCAAAAGACTGATGTTAGTACTTTCCACTATATGCCAAAAATATTCACGGAAGAAACCTTCCACACGTTGCCATAACGTTTTAAGATGTGCATAAACTGGTATTACACCCCTTACGAAACTATTTACGGTAAAATAATACCTTTTATATATCGTCACAACATTCCGAATTACTAGAGAGTAAGTAACCCGCAACTACCATTATACCAACACCTTCTATCACATTTTATAAGGTGTTAAAACGCTTTACAAGGTAGGTTGATGGTAATATTATAAGCTAGTAACTGGACTAAAAGTAGCCAAGGATTTAACCCTAACGTTTATCATGTTTCTACAACGTTCCGAAGCTGATCCTAAGCGTGCCCTATTATTAGTTACGTAACTGACTTACTGCTTTTCACTAGCTCTATAGAAGCTCCTTACCAGAGGTTTCTTTCTCTCTTCTTCATCGAGGATTATAGCCAGTATTCAACCGCCTTCCGCGCCAGCTGTAGCTTAGTTCCTTAACATTTATTAACCTTTGGATGTAGCGACTTGGCTGTCTACAAACTTTAGTTGTTTTGGAAAGTTGATAATAGCTTTTCAATTTTATAAACATGGCACTTATGGCGGTCAATTTCAACTTTGAAGTTCTAAAACTAGTCTATTAAAGATATTACTATAATTTTTTATATTATTGCCACTTTTCAATAACCGGATAAATCAATGCAATTTAGAAGCTTTTTTTACTTGGTGTCGCCACAACTTACGGATATTAATAAAGACTCTTTGTCAGAATATTGCGTCTACCTTACTTAATTACCAATTTTTATAACTAGAAAATCACTCTTTCGTTTATATTCAACCCAATAAACACTGGTCAATGTTGGTAAAACTTTATTATCAAAATTAAGTAGATTCAAATCTCTGATCAATATAACTGGTATTTGTATAGAAAGTTATGTGCGTTATCTATGTTTGGAAAACTGTGAGCTGGTCTGAATATTAGTTTGTATGTGCAACTAATTAGCTTGTGCCTCATACCGAATGTTATCATATACTGTAATGGAATTACAGTCAATATAATCGACTTGAAGGTATTAAAATTGACTGCTATTGCAATAGGTGAAGTCGACGACTATATTTATTTTTGGGTTGTCGACAGCTATTTTAACAGTTATGTATTTTCGTGTTTCACATATTCTGTTAGGCTTATATTTAAGTGCAGTGCAGTTAAGTCAATTGAAGTAGAGTATCTAATTTAGTGTGAGGCATGAGACAAGCAATTCCATATATAAAGTAGTGTGCAAACCGGTTGGCTGTCAACCTAACTTGTAACAATCATCCTCCACTCGACCATGTAATACTGTTATTACTTCGAACTGTTCGAATAGTTAACGTTGCAAGGTCTAAAGGCTTATCAATACTGTTTAGTATTTATTAGGTTAAGTAAAGATAAGCTAGGCAGAAGAAGAAGTTAATTTCTAGTTTGGTTTCATATGGTATTGTTATGTAGAGAAAAGACTTTTAAGAAAAGCTTTTACAAACTCCGGTGGTTTTTACGCCAATAGGTAGGGAAGATCTCTAAATGGCAGGGGTTTCTACGGAAATTTGGGGGTGGC
Organism: Anisogramma anomala; assembly: GCA_038502455.1. Taxonomy (NCBI): domain Eukaryota; kingdom Fungi; phylum Ascomycota; class Sordariomycetes; order Diaporthales; family Gnomoniaceae; genus Anisogramma; species Anisogramma anomala. The sequence goes on from JASMMZ010000009.1 coordinate 3,134,410, forward strand.
GAAGGTATTTTCATTAACAAAATATCAAGAAATCTTCATTAAATCCGTGTTAAGGACAAATGATGAGATTAATCATCCAAAGTTTCAATTTTTTCAAAAAGAGATTACCGAATTTCCAAGACCCCTATAGTTATAAAATAGCCAAGTCTCAATTACTATCGTTGTAAACTGCTAAGTATAAAACCCCTTACGCCAAATAATAACCTTAACGGCAAACAATCAAAAGCCTTAAACCTTACCTCTTACAATAATCTTTTTTCTCATATATTCCACAATAGTTAATCAGATATATTACTAAACACGTTAAGGTTTCTACGCTACGCGATAGCGATTCAAGTCGTTCAGTTACGATAAATAACCATATTACACGATTTCCAAATCGCTATGTCTCCATTTAGATAAAAAGCTAATTTACATGACGTCTACTATTGTCAACTTCCAACACCTTTTCAGTTAACATTAACTTATTAACAAAAGTTTCACATAACATTGTGAAACCTAAATACGAAAATTATTAAGTAACTCGGATCTCACTTTAAGACTTTTACAACGACTTTTGCGATAAGACTATTGAAAAATATAGTAAAACACCAAAAAAAGTTAAGTCCAACTTGAAAATCAACTTTTTCGATCGTGGGATTTTCATTCTGGATAGGAAATGAAATTTGTTACATATCTTTTTCAATCATTCCAAAATATTTAAATTCTTTTAATATCCACAATTCTTGGATTTTGGGGGTAAAGGAAAGATTACAATTGATAACTATTATTATATGCGTTTTTTAAGACAAGTACTTCATCCTCAGATGAGTTAAGCTTTTCTCCTATAGTTTGAAGAACCTGTTAATTCTATAGATAGTTCAACTTCAATACACGCCCGTTTTTATGTGGAATACGCATTCAGCTGGGATAAAACACGTGAAATATGGGTTGATAACGCGGTATAAAGAATTAGCGTTGGCGTTATTGAACGCTTAATCGAAGAAAATCGTTAAGATTATTAAGGTTTTCCTTAAAGCAAAACTTCGCCTAATGAGATTACGTAGAATCGAGAAAGATACGTCTACGTAAAAAAGCCTACTACAAGTCTCACCACAAAACGTTACACGTAGGACCAAAAGATTCGAAACTACCATTATCCTCGCAACTTTCATGGTTTCAAACTTTAGCTGATAAAAAAACACCATCGATAACAAGGACGATTATCGTAACCTTCCTCGCAAGCCAGTTGAAATAATTAATATTAACTATAAGTTCCTTACCAGAACCGTTATATGAAGAATAATAAAAAGAAGTGAAGAAATTACTATGCAGGAAGATATTGTATATGCTTGTAGATTGAGGAATACCTAGAATCTACTTGGAGAAGGAATTTCGGCTTATTTATAGCAGCTATTACGATACTTTGCAGTTGGAATTGCCTGGTTATAGTACAATACAAAAAAAAACTCTAAGTGAAGAACTTCTTGATATATGGTTAAGAGAATCCTTATATATCCATATCATCACAATCGAGACCCCATACAAGTAGGTACTAGTACATAAAGAAAAAACTAGCTATTATATCCAGCTCTATCCTCCTATATCTTGAAATATACTATTATCCAACAGTAAATTTAAACCCTAGTACTCTTACTAGTGTTCTTACTAGTATTTCAGTAGAAATCGTCATCTTTATAGTATTACTCATCTTCAAAGTAATTCTCATCTCTGGTATTACGTCTTTCTAATTTCAGAATGTGCCCATTATATTTAAATAAGAAGTATAATATGAACCCTTTAAACGTATTTGACATGAAGATAATACCGTTTTTGAACATTTTCAATTAAATTGAAGTTTAACTTTCAGTTTTTCGCTTATCGTTTCCATGAATATACCTGGGTTATACAAAAGACTATTTTCTAACTTAATCAACCAAACTTTTTACTTGTCATGAAAGTTATAACAAAATGAAAAACAAATTCAAATAAAATATTCAACTTACGTAATAATATTAAGATTGAGCTATAAAGCGATGGAAAACAATGATAGCTAAAAACAGAGAAGGAAATATTAATGGATATCTTGAAACAAATGTTTCATAAATTGATGTTATACCAATATTCTATAGGTAAAATACACGATGCGAAAACACATTTCTTTAATAGGTTCTAGCGTCCATTATTAGCGTTAGAGAGTTTAAATAAAATCTATAAGGCGTAAATGACATTGGTGAAAGCTTTGCAAGCCAATATCGATCTTCTCTTATGATAATAATAACGTATGCGCTAAATTTAATTGATATGTATCCTTAAGTTAATCATTTTCGTAATTAATACAACGCAAACCTTTGAATCACGTATTATATCATCCGTTAGTACATAATGTCTAAGTTTAAGATCTGGGAGAAATCATCTCAATTTAAAGCTACACTTATAATAGTAATATAACTGAAACTAAAACGGGTATAGTAATTACAACCGCAAGTAATAACGTCGCAATTATTATAAAAAGTGTTGAATTTGTGGCAAGTTCGGTTATTGGCTAAGTTGTTACCCCGTTACTTAATGTTAAAAATAGCACGTAATGTATAACACTTAATACTCTATTACTTTTGAAAATGATTACGTAAATCGTGACATATATTACAAAGGAAAAAGATGTATTGAATGATAAAGACAGCTTGTTAAAGTTCATTATATAATGTAAAGATATTAATTCTCAAGTAACTTTGTAACTAGTCGACTACGCCTTTTTTCACCGCCTATAAGATAGAAAACCCTACCTTCTCTACAAAAATCAAACCTATTACCCTTAATACATCTGTGATCTTTTTAATCACTATGCGAAGTAAACTTTTCGAGTAATTATGCCACATACGTGGACAGTAATATACTTGACATAATGATAGTCGTAAAACATCGTATTAAGACGGGAAAACATTAACACTACGTGAAGAAATCCTTAAAATTTCGGTAAGACTGAAGTTGGTTTCGGCTTTCTTAAGGAATTATCATTATTAGTATCGAGGATTATATAAGTAGTTATTAAACCGATTTATCTTATATATACTCAATATTACTGTCAAATCCATTTTTAATTTGAACAATATAGAAATCCTTGGTATAAACATCGATTTTAGTGTTAATAAGATAGTTAAAAAGGGCTGGAGATTCGGTCTCGCCTCCATATGATAACACTTTTGGTTTCAAATTTAGGGATAAAAAATAACGGTAATGAATATAAAGGAGTTTTAAATACATCAGTTTCACTAATACTCTCATCACCTAGTTGTCGATAGGTTATATAAAGTCCTTAAATGTGCAAATCATAAAAATGCGGAATGCTTTGCATTAAAGACTATTAAGAAGGTTTTCTACCATTTTTTAACCTACGCCTAAGCCTTTCAAAGTTTAAGTTTACTTTAATGAACTATAAAGAATTCAGTTAAATGATTTTGACTGAAATTTTTCATTTGGATATTAAAACTGTTTTTTATGTCATGGATTCGTCATAGCGTTAATTTCCTTAAGTCGTTGTTGGAGAATGATATTTGGAACGCTTTAAGAATATTGAGGATCGACAAGTATTTTAGAATATTAAATATGATAGTCTATGATTCTGGAATTTACTTGATTACGATTGAATTCTAAGCTCATGCTAAGATAATATGAATTTTGTTAGAATAGTAGTATTTGTAGTGTAGGAGGTTAACTTTACTTACAGTAAAGTTGAATATACTAACAGTAAGTTGTGTGTATTGTTTTTTGTGGGCTTACTGTATTGGTTGTAAGTTGAGTAAAGTATGCCACACTTTATACTAGAGCATGGGCCAATAAATTGAACATATAAATTACTGTGAAGATCAGCTAGCAGTCTGCCAAACCTAGAACAATACATCCACCACTTGATCACCTAATGCTACTGTTAATTCGATAAATCGAATCGATAATGTTGTAACGTCTAAAGCTCTACTAACACTAATTAATAATTTTTGGGTTAAGTACAAATTGGTTAAGTAGAAAAAAAGATACTTTTTCGGTTTTTACGCTTTATGTTAGAGTTAGGGTAAAGGAAAGACTTTTACGAAGGGCCTTTAATATTATGTTAGTTTTTATAGTAATAAATAAAGAAAACCTTTGGGCTGCGTCAATCTTTACGGTAAACCAGAGGTAGCAACGGTATCGTTATTAAAAACACCGAAAAAAATCTTTATTGATCTTTTTTAAAGACGTTGGAATTAACTATTAGAAGTCTTTAAGTTCAGCAAGGTAACAAACGGCTAAACCAGTACTACTATGGGTGCTATTATTACAAAAGAAACCAAGTCTTACGGCCAAAATAACAAATAACCCTCGACTTTTACTAATAACGACCTCCGAATTTACCTTTTACACCAGAACTTTACCCCTATTTCATCCTTTTCACTTCCCTTACGCTAAGTTAATCTCCACGTTCGCTGTTCTAAGCGAAAATACCTAGTTACGTTAAGAAAGTCACGTCGCGTGACTTCACGTTTAATTGCCAAGTTTCCACGCCTTAAATCACCAAATACCTCGCTTACCAAGTCCTACGCCACCTAGAACCTCAAGATAGCACCTACTCAAGAATTTCAAAAACGGATTAAAGCCCTTGGATCCTTTTTTTTAAAGCAATACAATAAAGAACTTTGGGAACCAAACGTCGATGAGAACTTAACGGAATAGAACCTGGTTAATTTTGTTGGACACTTTATCGTCGAACAAGACGGCAGCAAATAACTTGACCTCGGTAACAAAGACTTTCGCAAATATCGTAAGTTCTTCAATAACTGGACTATTGATATATAGAAAAAGATTTAGATGAGTATTAAGCCCAAGTTAAAGGAGGAACTCTAATGAAGAAAGATTTATATGTTAAAGGAAAGTTTTACAAACCTGGCAAAACCCTTTTTCGAGTTGACTTAACGTGAGAAAGAACCTCAAAATCTACGGTTTAAGGAAAAGGGTATTAAGGAAGTTTAATGCCCTTATATTCGTTTCAAAAGACCCCTTAACCTTTAGCTAAGTTAAGCCTCTTTACGCGTTAACGATAAGAAACCTGTTAATCTGCTTGATAGCTTAATACCTTCATGTTGAAGCGTGGAGTACGCCTTTAGTGGAGGCAAGGCATGTAAAGCAGCGGCCGACTACACGACCAGACGGATTAATGTTAGCGCTTTATACCAGTTAATTAAGCAATATCGTTAAGCCTCTAAAAACCTTCAGGTTCTCTTTATGCCCTAATACTTTAATCAAAATTGCTAATCCTGTTAAAAATCTTTTTACGACACGTTAGCCCATATGTGAAAGCCTACCACAGGCCTTATTACAAGAATTTACCACTCAGTCCAGGACACTAGCAAATACCCTTTACAACGTGCTTTGGAGGCCTCAAGACTTAAACTACTAAAAAATACTAATGAAGATTGAATAACTATCGCAACCTGTCTCTAAAACCTATTAAAAAAGTTAAAATGAACTAAAAGTTACTAACAGATTTCGCCAACATCTGAAACAATATAAAATATATAACTGGAATCCCTATAACTTTTTCAACACGAAGATAATATCTTTCCTAAATATTTGCAAGTAAATAGAGGTTCCCTCTTTTAGTTTTCACTTGCAATTTCCTGGAATTCTTATAGGGTACGCCAGAGACTATTATCTAACCTTTCTAACCCTAGTAACCACCTTTCGAGAAGTTTATAATAGTATAAAAATCCACTTCGAATACGATATTCACCTTACCCAATATTATACAAATTAAGCTACTATACGGTAAACCATAATAATGAAAAAAAAGGAGAAAACAATAATAGATATGCTTAACCAGATGCTAGACAAGCTGATATTGTGCCAAAAAGTAATGAGGAAAGCCCACACTAACGAAGCCACACTCCACAAGCAGGTAAAGATAGCAGTTACGGGAGTTGGCGAGTTCGAATACGCTTTACAATGCCTAAATACCACTTGTAAATACTTCTTTAGCCAGTGGCGTTTCTCGTTTGCCACTGTGATAACGCGTATACAAAACTCACTTAATATATACCCTTAACCCAGAAACTTCCCTAATGTAAATAAAATAAACCTTACAGTAATTAATTATGGCGACTACAAGTACAGTTACAGGCGCCCTTAACGCCTAATGTTTGGCCTATCGACTACAGACTAGAGGTAACACCTACGTTAACGACAATAGGTCCAAAATTATAACAAATTAGCTAACCGTAAGCACTATCGTCATAATAGTAGTAAAAATGTTGGATTTATAACAAGTTCGACTATTGGTTAATTCGCTAGCCTCTAGCCAAACGAATGAAAAAAAGAGGTGATATACTATATTTAATACCCTACTACTTTTAAATAAGACTAATTGGATTAAACCGTAGACTTAGAGTGTGATGAGCTTATTAACAGCGATAATACCCCTAAAAAATTAAGTGACATAAAGATACTACTTCTGACGCGGCTTAGTAACTAGCCGACCACGTTTTCTTATACTGTATAGACAGTAAAAACCCTTAAATCTACTTTAATTAATATCCTAACCCCTTATACACCTTTAATCTTCGCTATTTTTACCCGGATCATACGTTTTAAGGTATTATAACAGATATATAAATAATCAGATACTCGATAAAAGGCTATATATAATATGTGACACTACGAAGGGAAAGTATTTTGATCACTATAATCAATTGTTATAATGCTAATAAAGCCAAAATTGACTTCAAACAGGATAAAGAACTATCTTTACTAGGGATAATGGTAATTTAAACTATTGTAGGATCGATTATGTTCCATATCCCTAAGTTCTTTACCTCTTTCCGTCTTTACCTAAAGAATATAAAGACTCTTAGCATTAACGTTGGCGATAAAGTTAACGTTAAAGCCGACGAGCTAATTAAAAACAGCTAGAGGTTTCCCCTTACTTTCAAATATCAGCACTTATAGTTTTATCTTCAAAGCCCTAAAGCAATGATATTAAATCTAACAAAGTCTGAAATACACTAATTATATCAAAGTTTTAATTACCCAGGAGTTAAAAGGTTATACAAAGTCCTAAAGTCCGTAAGAAATAGAAATGTGGAATACTTTACCGTAGAAGTCATCGAAAAGCATAACCACCATTTCCAAATGTATACTTAAGACCCCCGACGATTGAATTTACACTAAAAACGACAAGGACTTTAACTACAGGGTTTTTATCGATGTATTTTACTTAAATAACAATTCTATTTTTCATATGATTAACTTCGCATTATCTATTTACGAAGCTAAGTTTCTAAAATCTCTTTCGGCAAAAGATACATAGAAATCACTAAAAATGTTATAGATTAACATGTATTTAAGCCCACCTAAAGTCGTCGTTTACAATACCAAAACCAACTTTACGGCGGCTAAGTTTTTTAAAAAAAAACGTGAAAATAATAGGTATCCGGTGTAAAAAAGTGCCTACAAAGGCTTACTAAAGTATTCGAAAAATTAAAAAGATATACGCACTATTTCTCCAAACGTACAATATCCTTACGTTAAAAATTAAAAGCTTTACAGATCCGGAGGCATGCCTTTAAATAAAGGTAAAGGGTCTAAGCGATATTGTAGGTCCTAACGGCCTAGTGCTAACGTTACAAGTCTTTGAGAGATATCCACTCTTAACAAGTGAATCTCTTTTATTAGCAAGTACCTGAAAACTAGCTATAGACTATAACAAAGCTTTAAAAGAACTACGGAAGTAATCGTCACACCGTTAGGTTAATAATACCCTTAATACCAGGAAAATTACTACAATAATCGACGGACTTATTTTGCCGTTACCAAGTAAAGTCCTCGTATAGCTGGAACTGGACAAATGGAAGGGCTTATAGAAAACCCTAAGTATCGCCAACTTTAAAGTAATTGTTAAAACTGTTAACGATTCTATATATTTCTGAACCACCTAAATTAAGCGATATATCAAGGCTGCTAACGATACAGACCCTGAAGTCAAACGACCGAATAAATACGAACCTCCTTCATCTGTTATCGTCAATCCAATAAAACACTGCTGGCGCGGACGACCCCAAAAGAAAAGAAACGTTAAAAAAATAAAAAAATACCGGGTCATATCTGCAATACTGCTAACGTAAGTAAAAAAAGAAGGATGATGAATAAATGGTATTAAAGTTCCAAGTTTAAAGTATTATCAAGACTTTTGGCAAATATTTTAGGGAAAACTAGAAATTCGAAATTAACAGTTTATTGATTTAAAAAGTTATATAATTCGTACCGAAAGCCGATTTTAACCTTTAAAACCTAAACGTCATGATCTTTTAATCGAGAATTATTTACAAGTTTAAAGGTAAAACTACGAGGCGGTTGTAAGAAAAGTCATTTCTAATAGCGTAGGCATACAACGATAATGGAAAACCTTAAATCCTTACGTAATCTCTAACGATGTAGAAAATTGGCCACCGCTTAGTAATAGTTTTAAGAACAAGCTCACCAGCTAAGACTAAAAGTAATTCCATACTTAGTAATTGAAATATAACGTAAGCCTCCATATAATTGGCAACGTATTGATAACGGATTATACTGTTAAAACTATTACAAAAATTATGGCCTATGTACCTTTTAGGAACAGTAATACAATACATTCAACCTTTATATAGATTGACTAAAGCAGGCGTTCATTGGTTTCTAACCTATTAGTTGCATTTTAAATTACGGTTAGGTATAAAGTTTTTAATATACAACACGTATTTTTTAACAACGTAAGAAAAAGAATTCGGATTAATCGGTATATAGACTAACTTTACCCTTTTTGTAGAAATGGCTAACTTAATAACATCGGAATAATACGCGATTAAGAACTAGAAGTTTTAAAATTACAAGCTAATAACAACGCTAACAAAGGGTAATTAACTCGACTTTATCGAATCTTTAATCCGTATGCTTGGTGTTAATGTTAGTCTTAGTTTTTGCTAAAAGAGCTAAGGCACTTATTTGAATACAATCGACAAAATTAACATAACTAAAGCCTAACGATAGCTAAAATAACGTACATATAACAGCTATATTACAACCTTATGCCAACTGAAGGCCTTTTACGACCTCTTTATCGTAACGTAAGTACAAGATTGAAGGGGTAACAACTTTAAACGGCTTAATAAAAGGATGAAATGGAAAATGTGAAACCTAAACCGAAAAGTTAACACGGCTTTATTCGATCTATCGAGTGCCAAATTAATGATTTTTAAGAATAAGTCTTGTATAAATAACACCGATCTCTCTCTACAAATCGACTTCCTAATAGCCCTCGTTAATGAAAATAGGCGGAAAAACCAGTTTAGAATTATCGGCAACGTGATTTAATAAACATTTTTTAAATACAAAAGGATCACACGAAGCGTATTAGCTTCGGATATTTACGGCATAATAATAGGCTTTAATATAAATATAACATTATAAGAAACCCTTAATATTATTATAAGGCAGCTGAATATTCTTTAAATCCCAGTGATAATTTGTACCTACTCGAGCAGCCTATTCGAATACCTTTCGAAACTCGGAATCACCAGCGAAAAACACCTCATGATCAACTTAATGATACTCTGTAAAGCCTATGAAGAGAGGGGAATTAAGGAGTTCTGATATATTGAAGGAAAAAATAATCTTTTCAATTTTATGACGACGGAATCACCGAACAATGCCCTTGAAAGGTTCATAGATAATAATAGCCTAACCATACATATTGTGGGCTACGTTAATTGACCGCCCAGCAAACTCAGATTACATAACAGCGTCTAAGGGTGTGCTGGAAAATTGGAAAACGGTTAGGGAACTAACGATGCTAACTTGTTCAATTAGCACGGTTAAAGTAAAGGATTATATAGGTCTGTAGCTAAAGAAATTTTTGTAGGAGTCGATAAAGTTGGACCTCGAATCCGCAGGGAAATTAATGGCAATTGGTGTTATGGTTTGACCTACGATGGTAAGCCAAGTAGGTGCCAAATGAGATTTACTATTGAGGTGCGGAGGAAGACTAAAAGAGGCTACCGTAGCCTAAAGTGTAAGGCCCTTGGGCAGAGCCAATACCTAACCCGTTACGTATCCTTACACGTACTGTACACAGACCGTAACCTGTTCGTGTACGGACCATATCCGATCTATACCCGGATCGTACCTTATCCGTGCCCGAGCCGGGCCTAGGACAGGCATTATTCATCCCGTTACATATATAGTTCCGTAACCTATGGGCTTAATAGCAAACAGCTTAAGTTTATAATGTACCCCCTTTTCTCCAGATGTTATAAAGGTTACGACGCTCTTTTAAATAAATACAGGATGTGAGCCGTACCTGTTTAATATATGGGTTGAACGCAAGCTAGTGACATTACGTTTAACACATCGTATAACGTTTCGGTCAACCCAGCCTATATTGCCAACGCCATATAAAGTATCCGTTAACGCGTCGTATAAGGTATCCTTTTTAACATCGGCGCCGTATAACGTATCCGTTAACGCGCCGCATAAAATATACTTTTTGCCGTCGACGACATATAACGTACCCGTTAACGCGCCATATAAAACATTATTTTTACCGTTGGTACTATATAACGCGTCCGTTGACATATCGTATGAAGTTATGTTTTTACCTTTAATATCGAGTAACGCGCCCCATATAATACGTAATCTTTATCGAATCCAGTCCGCCAATTCTTATAAATACGAACGCTCCCATATAATTTTCAAAACTTCCTCCTTTTCCCTTTCATACTATCGCCCCCTATTTCGTTAACCACCTCCGTTATAACCCTTTTAATTTTCCTTTATATATATTAGCTAGCTATTCGCGCTAATATATTTTAACTTTTGTTAACTTATTATTTTAACCGACGTGTATAACGGTCCTAACCTAGATTAAATTATCGCTGGCGCTCCTAAAATGGATAATAAGCTTTTGCGTAAGGTATATTATTCTATTATATACCAATACCCTACCACTAATTACCTATCGTAGCCCACTCGTATTATGAAAAATCTTTTTATCCTTAAAAAAAAATGAAAATAAACTTTCTCCATTATAAGTTAAAAACGCCTATATATCGTATATTAACTATCTTTTCAACTTTAACACTTTTGTATATTATATCCGAGTTTATCGAATATAAAGATGTCGCGTACATCGAAAAGTCTATAATAAGGCAAGCTTATAAATAAGCTTTACGAAATACTAAACCGCTAATTAAGTCTTTTTCGAAATATATTAAAAAAATAAGTTTATTTACAACCTTACCCAATTTACCTACTCTTTTACGTTTATTAATTACTACGATAATTGAAAAAGGTTATATCCTATCCCCTACGCGTAAACATTAAGGAGATATTCTGGGTTATCGACTCGTTTTTACTCTCGCTTTCCTTAAGTTAATTAATTAGTTTACCTAACTTCGTAATATCGTTTAGGCGTGAGAAATTCCTATTATACTGGCCGTATAAGCCGTTACTCTTTTAGCTATACATCTACGTCGCCCTTTCTTTCCAGGTCCGCCCTTACTCTAAACCCCTCCATCACCTTCCACTATATCGCTTATTTATAAAAATAGGATACCTTCGTCTAATTGGGCTTTAACGCGTAACATTTTCGCTCTGGCCCCTTTTAACCACCATTAAATACCTTTTGGTAATTTTAACCTAAAAACCCAGAATAATATAATTACTTAGGCTATATTTTTTTGACCAATATAGTCTACAGCTTACAAAATATTACGAACGATGTTTAAAGCTTAACTTTACAAATTCTTATTTTGTTCGTATCTTATTTATTAACCTTATATAAAAATGAACTAATCGGGCTGACCACAAGCAGGCGTAAAATCGTACCCGGGCTGATCGCATTACCTGGACCCAAACTAACGTATTATAATTTTTGGTAATTCGCCTAAAAGGTTACTCCCCCCGCTCCGCCCCTCGCCATACTTCTTATGAGCCGTTATCGTCGGCTTCATTTAATTCCTGTCCTTCCTAATACGTTATCCGCCTTCTTTAACGTCGCTTTGCTTACGACTCTCCTCTTACTAATCCCCCTCCTCGGCGCCTATTGGTTTTCGCTATACCTTTTACTATCTTCCTCCCCTAATATTTCCTAACGTTCGAAGCCAGTTATAATGAAGCCCTTAACGTTAATAACGTCGGTACTCATTAAACTTAAATAAAAATGACAATAATAAATAGATATGTTTTCGTTAAAATATAGTAAAAATCGTTTTACGGTCGGATAAATATCCGAAATAGTCGGATAATATTTATTTAACCCTATTTACGGTATTAAAACTTCGTTTAATAATAAATTTTCTTTTTTATTTACAAATAAAGTTCGATTTCAAGGGTATAAAAGATTTTCCTCGCGCTTATCACTTAATATAAATTTAACGTCTTCGATAAAATACCAGTTATCTTAAACCCAAATATCTTCTTATTTCGTTTCGAATTTACATAAGCATACAATATATCAACAATCCTCTAACAATTACTAATTCGACTTATTATAACCCTTTCATTTAATCAATATATAACGAACTCCGCCCCTCTTCATTTTTACCATAAAAATATCCTATATTTTAAATTCCTCGTATTTACCCTGCCTTACATCGTTTGTTACTAAAACTGGTTTTAGATGAGTATCGGATAAAATTTACGAAAAAAGGGGATCCGAAGCTATAAATTGAACTAAATACATATAGAACACCGGATATTTGTTGAAAATATCCAATATAATATTTAACGAATTCGAAATACCGACTACTTAGTACTAATTATAAAGTTAATCGAACTTTTTACTCGGGCGATTAGTCTCAATATTACAAAGCTTTAACCAAACCTTATCCCCCACTTAATATTATTTCGCCGGATGTTGTTTACGATTTATTACCGTTTTTATTTTCTATTAAATATAAGTTATTATCGCTTAAATCAATTTCGTTCCTTCGTATAAATAAACCAAAATTATAATAACTTACAACTTTAAATTAATTAAGACCTCGTATTCCCGTTTACTTCTAAAATAGGTAATATTTCGTACCTATTTATTAAACGGTTTACATTAAACCCAATAACCATGAACTTTCGATTTTTTAACGTAAATTAATAAACAGGTAAATACAATGCCTAATTTTATTTTAAAAAGGCGATAACGATACGTAAGTATTCTTCAACCTTTTAATTTACCTGTTTAATACTATTATTTATTTATAGGTAATACGTCGTAAATGAAAGTTATTCAACTTCTATTAAAAATGAAATATTATTTAAAATACGTTTCCCTAATCCGAATCGCGATTACTAATAATAAAAGTTTAAAAACTATAAAATCTCCATTATATCTCCCAAAAACGCTCCGCGTATATATCGGTAGTTATAAACCATATAACCTTTAATTGCATAAATTTTAAAAAAAGATCCGCGATAACCAGTAAATATCGAAGGTGGTTATTGATAGCGAATAAATAGACTTTAAAATCGACCTAAATATACGTTTAATATTAGTCGGAAATAAAAAAAAGATTAAAAATAGCCTTACCATAAAGTACAACAAGGTTTCGTCCGTTACATTATGTATATATTCGATATAAACGTCCAATATTTACGATTATCTATTTTTGATGGTAATTTCGTTAAAATATACAAAATAAAATGGTTTTACTTGGATAACCTATAATGAGCGAATTATAGGTTTATTATAATATCCTTACAATTAATAATTTTTAACTCGATAATTACAAGCGGCTACAGTAATTTAATACCCCATGTGGATTAATATTATAATTTACAATTTATATTAACTATCTCAATTTAGGTAAAATAAAACTCCTAATGTATTCGGAAACCATTAAAAGGCGAAACTTATATAACGGGTCGTTTATTACTTCTTAATATTACAATTCCGCAAATGTACTCGAACCGAAAACTAAAAAAAATATTTGACGTTAACGATACTGATGGGCTTAACGCGGGCCGAGCCCGCGGCGATATTGTCGACGCCATCGTACTAAAATCTTCTAACTTTATCCCCGATAACAACTCGAGTACGGGCCGGGCTCAGGACGGTATCGTCCTCGACGACCTTTCGAAAGCTCCCGACCCCCTTTTAAGATATATATCGTTGTAATTTAATAATTAAGCCTCCGTTTTACTAAAATTCTTTACCTAACCCTTCGTAATCTGTATTCCTTTAATATATAAGTTTTTTCAATACCACGGTTAACTTAATAATGGAAATAGGTTAAAAATCATATACATAGCATTTTTTAACCTTAAACTTATCTTATAATTTACCAGTTAACATATCCGGGCGGAATCTCTAAGTTATGGTCCTATACCGTAAGTAATATTGAAAAAAGGAAAGAACCTCGGCCTATTTAACTTAATGTTTCGAAATTAATAGTAGTAAAAAAAATACTCCAATCCTTTATAATCCGTTAAAATCGTAAATAGTATACGGACATTACGTAACTCGGAAAACTACGTTTTTAAATAGAATATTACCGCGAGGAGTTCATTATCGTAAATAGTACAATTACGTTCCGAATCCTTTAATCGTATAAAATAATAAGTTATTAACTTTGAAATATTATCCTCATTCAATTTCAATAAATTCCCCTTTAACGCTATTTCCAAACAATTGATTTCCACTATTATTAACCGATCTAAATCCCAATATATCAAATTGAGGCCGTAATAAAAGTATATTTTAAGGTTCAAAATACCTATTCCTCTCGTTTCGTCCAAGTTTAACGAATACCTTATTTTGTTAAACAGATGAAATAATTCGCTAGCTTTAAAAAATAGCTAATAAAATTACGATAAAAATTATTAAAACCCAAAAAACTTCGAGCCTCCAGGACCGTACATAATAACTCCTACTCGCAAATTAACCGGACTTTCTCGGGGTCGGCCCAAATACCTATTTTAACTATTATAATAAAATCTAGGTATTTTACCTCCTTAACTACGAAGTCGCACTTTTTAAAATCAAAATTTAGTCCCACGTTACGAAAACATCTTAAAACCACATGAACCTTCGTTATATAATCTTATTTAGTATTTAAAGAAAAAACCAAAAAGTTGTTCGAATACATTATAACAAAATTATCTATAATATCGGCCATTATATAATCAATATATCGTTAAAATGTCGCCGACGCTTCCGCCAGTTTAAAAAGGGTAACTAGCTATTGAAATAACCCGAATCGCGTATAAAAAGCCGTTAATTTATCTTACTCAGGTGTTATTTGAATACGGTAAAATACCGTACGAATATCCAGCTTCGTAAACCATATAGACTTCGATAACGTACGTAAAGTCTCCTTAATTAAAGGTAAAGTAAAACGGTTTTATTTTGTAATTTTATTTAGTACCCGATAATCGATATAAAACCGTAACCAGCTCCGGTTTACGAATTAGTAATACCGACGTCGTCTCCGATAAAAAACTTTTTCAAACCTAACCTTTATTTACTAATTCCATAACCTATAGTTAAATCCTAAAAAGTTAATTTCGTAATATCGAATATAACGGCCCTTCAAGTTGTTTTAATAAAAATATATTTTTGTTTGGTTTAATATAAATGTAATAGTCGAGTTTCCCATTATATGAAGGTAAAGTTATAACTTTATCCTTATCGAATAGGTCGAGAAATATAACTAGTTTCGGTAAAAAATGTAATTGATTCTTTTTTTTCTTAACTATAGTCGTCGCCGTTATTTACAAAATCCGCATCATCTCGCTAGAGCTTGTAATATAAGCTATTCGAAACGGGTTTCCTATACGTTATACCTTTCGGTATGAATGTTACGCTAATCCGAGGAAAACTGAACCTATCACGTCTTATATATCTCCTGTATTAAAGCGTATTAACATTACGTCGATAACTAAGCCTCCTTAACTTTAAATCACCAAACAGCTACCGCCCATATTTAGAGCCACCTGTTGACATCGTATCCAAAATATTTGAAACTATATTCTGCGTTATTCCAGGAATAATATATATTAATATCGAAGACGACTATTTATCAATATTTATACGAAACTTGGCTATTTAGGTAATACGCTTGTTTTAGAATAACCTTAATATAGTATCGAGATTTCGCGAATATAATAACCGAATTTATTTTATCCTTAATCGTTATATCAAAACCTTATTTATAATACAATAATAATTACAGTGAAAATCTACTTAAATACTTAGAAAGTAAATATTATTGAAAAATATAGGGATGAAAAATAGTTTTTCATTTGTACGTATTTTAATTAAATCAAACTCTTTTTTACTTGATTTTACAATTACATTGTTGAAGTAGTAGAACTCCTAAACGAGACTATATCTAAAAGTTAAACTTTTCTATCGTCATTAATAGAAAACTTTTACATTTTTTACCTAGGCCGTATATACTTACATAAAAGGTTATATCAGCCGGAGGTCATTGCTTGTTAATAATAATCCGATAAACTATAATATACGTAACGCTCCAAAGTAAGCTTAACCTAACGTTCCTTTATTATTGTTTACGTTGCCCTACATCCATAATTTTAAGTTTATACCGATCTTATTTATTAAAATAACTAACCGCGGTATCGAAATAACTAATTGCAATTACTATGGCCTTTTGATAAAAACGTTGAAAAAACATAATATTTAGTTACAACCGTATTAATACTCGGACGTTAAGCTTAAACGGGTCCCGTTAACTAACGATTAAAACGCTGTTTTAAATTGAAAAACCTTTAATTCGTCGGCGAATTTACGGTATTTCTTTAAGACTACGACATAATTTACCTGGTTAACATATACCGTAATAAATTTATGGCGAATACATAACGATACGGGGGAACTTAAGTATTCATACTTTACGGCCGATGGTTAATCTAGGCCTACTTCTTAAACCAAAAGTATTTCGAACCTAATAGTAAATAATATCCATAAGTCTTTATTACTTATAACCAAATATTCGAATTCGACTAATACTTCATCCGCGCGGTAAAGGTCGTCAAAAACCGCCTCAATATAATTAAAAAACTTCCCTATATTATTCCTACCCTCATATTTTCCATCTCTATAATAAACCGTAACTACTTGCTTTACCGCCGACATATAATATCCCTATATATAGAAAAACGCGTATTAACCCTCTCCGATTTATATTTTATCTCTTTTTATTATAAATTTGATCGTTTAACACGTTACCGCCTATGTAAAAGCAAATCTGTCAAATGAAAATTGATTTTATCGCTTTCGTTCGCCCTTAACCGGTAAAAACCCAATGCGAGTCGCGGATAATTCGGTTTTGAGTTACTAAATCTTTACGACGACTTAAACGAAGTCGAACATAAAGTCGATTGTTAAAGTCTATTTATCTGGTTATTATAATTATTTAACAACCAATGTAATATAACTAACGGTATTTTACAAACGAAAAATATTGGCCTAATTCAGCTCCAAAAGGGCTGAAGGTATATCTATAAAAGTAAAAGACTAGGTATTTGCCGACGGCCCATCCTTTCTAATAACGTTAAAGTGTAACGCGTAATTATTAACATTTGTCTTCGATTTATCTATTATAAATAATATTCCTTCGTAAATATAAAAAAAACTTAATAATATATGATAGTCTGACCTATAATAGTAAGTTAAATAAATTCCAAATAGAATTTACTATTAAGGTACGAAGGAAAACTAAAAAAAGCTATCGTAACCTAAATCATAAGGCCCTTAGGCAAGGCTAATACCCAGCCCGTTACGTACCCTTACATGTACTGTATACAAACCGTATCCTATCTGTACACGGACTATATCCGGCTTATATACGGACCGTACCCTATCCGCGCCTGGGCTGGGCCCAGACTGGGCGTTGTTCATCTCGTTACGTACACAGTCACGTAAACTATAGACTCAATGGCCAACGGCCTGAGTCTATGACAATTGGAATCAATTTGAATGCTAATAAGTGTATTCAAATACGGTGACAAATTAAAATTAATAGGGTTTTGGCTAATTAACAAGGTCGCATTTTTAACGTTGACCGGAAAAGATTGGTTAACCTCACCGGCGTGCACGCACAAACTAAAAAGCATCTGGTGTTGGAATAGTAATATTGGTCATATAGTCGGTCAACTATACTTACAGTAAAGTTGACCATACTAACTACAACTTAAGTGTATTGTTTTATGTAGGCTTACAATATTGGGTGTAAGTCAAGTACAGTATGCCATACTTTACACTAAGATACAGGCCAAATGATTAGCTATACAAATTAATGTGCTAACCAGCTAGTAGTCTGCTAAACCTAAAACAATACATCTATCATTTAACCACGCAATACTACTATTAATTCGACCAATCGAATAGACAATGTTGCAACGTCTAAAGCTCTACCAACAGATTTAATATAAATGAGCACTATTAAAGTCTTATTAAACGATTGGAAAAATTAAAAGGGTATACGCGTTACTTTGCACAGCGTATAATATCTTTATATTAGTGACTAAAATCTTTATAAATTAAGATATAAGTATTTTTTATAATTTTGAAAGGCATTAATAACACTTTAGAACCTACCAGCCTTACTTCAACAATATTGGTCTGTAGATTATATCCTCCTCTAACAAATAATTTTACACCATTTATAAGTACATAAAAAAGAGTTACGGCATACGGTAAGATTTTAAAGAAATTGTTCGAAGAATTTTTCAACCGTTAATTTAATAATACCTTTAATGATCGGAATGTATTCACAACAATTGATATGTTGACTTTTCTATAAGAATACGAAGTTTTTGTGTGGAAAGAGCTAGGTTAATGTGAGAACTCATTTTATATTTGAAATATTATTTATCTAAGCGTAATTATTGAAACTGTTCATGGTTTTCCGATGTTTGGTATAAATTAAGTCAAACTTTACGTTCAGGAAAATACTGAAAAATACCTTTCAAGCTACCGAATCAAGTAATATAATCTTCCCCCCCCATAATTGTTGAGTCGATAAAGTGACATCGACGCTGCCGACGACTACAAAAAAAGAGATAACGAGAATAATGATACGAAATATACACTGGAATGTATTTATAAATTTTGTTTTGGGTTAAGAGGAAAGTAATAAATAATGAAAAATTAGGTGTCAAGCTCTATATACAGAAAGGTATTAAAATCTAAGGAAGACTTTTTAAAAAAATCGATAGGGTTAAAATTAATCGATTCCATATATTAGAAGTAATACAATTCGTACCCAAACGCGACTTTAGTCCCTATAACCTTAATATCATGATCTTCAAGTGAAAGATTAGTTACAAGGTTAAAGGAAAGACTATGGATGAACCGTGCTAAAAGTCATGTCTAATCACTTAAAAATACTGTAATGAAGGGAAAGACTGGATTCTTACGTAATAGAAAACGATTTAAAAGATTAGTTAGTATTTAGTAGTCGTATTAAAAGCAAGTTTAGTGAAAAACACCAATGGGAGGTTTACGTTTAATAGCCGTAATATTGCTTAACCTTATACGTAGTTATCCGACTAATTCACAAATTATTAAGTTTTTGTAGTTGTTTTACGAATTATGTGATAAATACCTATTAAAAACGGTTAAGTAATACATGACACCATTATATGACTTGGTTTAAATATATGTTTTTGGTTGTTAATTTACCACTCGTATGTTGAATGAAATCAAGGTATAAAATCCTAAACTTATATATTAAATCAATTAATTATGTAAGCTAATGAAAATTTCGACATAGTAGGTATACAAACTAATGGTACCGTTTTTTTTATGAATTATTAAGCTCGTAACAAATCAAAACCATAAGATAAAAGACTACAAGTTCTAAAATTACAAGCCGATTACAACATTGAACAAGTGCAAATATCTAGACTTTAGCGGATTATCAATCCGTATATATAGTTTTAACGATGCTAACATGTACCTTATTTTGAGTTCGAAGGGCCAAGGTATTATCCTAGCTTAGATTGACAGAATTAACGTCGGAAGAGCTCAAAATTAATGAGAAGAATATAACTATGATAATTACATCGTGACTCTATACCAGCCCAACGTATTGTACGACCTATTAGTTATGATATAAGCATAAAGCCCAGCTAATAATAAATACGATAGACTAAATAAACGATTAGACTAATAAATGAAAATTCTAGATCGAAGGATTGATACGGTTTCTATTAACTAGTCGAGTGCCAAGTTTATAGTTTATACGGCTGGATTTTTCACCAATATCGTTAACCTATCGTTACCAATTGGATTCCTTATTATAATCGTTAACGAAGATAAATTATAGAACGGTCAGTTTGCTATTATAGGGAACTTAATTCACTAGGCCTCTGTGAAGTGTAAATGGATTGTACTGAATGTATTTGTTTTCGCAGTTTACGCCATAATATCTGGCTTTAACATAAGTATATTTATATTAGAAACGCTTAATATCGTTATCTAATAGTTGAAGATTCTATATATTTCGGTCATTATATATACCGATTGAGGAAGCTTATTTAAATACTTGTTCAAACTGTGAACAACTATTAAATAACATCTAATAATTGATGTAATAACTTTCCGCCTAAATTACGAAAGCAGGGATACTGAAAAGTTTCGATAGACCAACGGTAAAAATAACCTAATTGACGTCATAATAAAGGCTATACCGAATAGGGCCCTAAAAGGGTTTGTGAATAACAATGGGCAGACTATACAGATCGAAGGCTATATCGAGAGACTACCTGTTGAAATATTACGTAACAATGGATAAAAAGAAAGACCAAGGTACACGGGTACACTGGAAAACTTTTAGGGGGCCAAGGTTATTATAAATACAGACTTAAATAATTAGCATGATCAAGTAAAATGTGTAGTTATATGTATTGAAGAATTGAAGTACAACAATGATATAATACTTGTTAGCCGGACTGTAAGTGATAAGAAGTGAGGTGGCTATACAAATTATAGTAGAGTTAATATAGGGAAGGACTTTCGTACCGAAAGGTTTTCTGACAAGATGCACTGGCACCGGTACTGACACCACAAAACAGAAAGCCATCGGTATTAAAATGGTATTTGAGTGCAATGTAGTTAAGTCAATTGAAGTGGAGTACCCAATTTAATGTGGGGTACGAGCCAAGCAATTGCATATAATATGTAGTATATAAACCGGCCAACAGTCTACTAAACTTAGAATAATCATCTACCACTTGACCACGCAATACTACTGTTACTTCAAACGGTTCGAATCGACAACTTTGCAACATCTAAAGGCCTTTCAATATATTTGCTTGTTTCATCGGAAATTGTAAGATATAGTGAAAAATTAACGAAGAAAAGTGAGAGTTTAGTTATTTGTTAGCGGAGTTGAAGATTTAGCGATTTTCAGATTGACTAATGCTCAAATGTAATGAATATAACCGTTTATTGGTTTTGGGTGTTATACCGATTTTAGCGATAATCCTTTAATTTAAGATATTTCGCGGTTTCATTTATTGTTTTAATTTAGATACTAATTTGATTAAATTGTTTCGATTCTGAAGGAACTGAGCCAAAGCTTTCACTCAAGGAGGTTAGATACTATGTATAATCCTTGATATGAAGGGAAGAAAAGAAGAGGTCTTTGCTACAGAGTGGCTATAAGTACAAGTAGTGCGTGGGCAATAGTCTGCGTCTCTCGTAAATATATACGAATACAGTGTATACTTGCGGGCAGGGACGAGATCAGTAATACGTATAAACCGAGCAATGGAGCCAATATGTCAGGGCTAGCTCTCTAGCAGAAACTAGGTAGACATCAACCAGTAAATCGATAATTTAACGATACCGTCGCTCCTTATCAATACCACTAAATAGCAGTACATTTCAAATTAATTCCTTTTCTTACTTTTCAAAAGCAGCATAAAATTAGAATCGGTTTGCAAGAATCTTCGCTTTACTTTATGTAATTATAAAATATAATTAAAAATATCATTTTTACCTTATTTATTTATATTTAACCTAATAGTTACTAATTAGTGTTGGTAAGCCTTTGTCGTTATGACGTAGTCGATTTGAATCGTGGTTAAAGTAACTAATATTACATTGAAAGTGGTGGTGTGTTTCGAAGTTTGGCAGACCGCTAGCCGGTCTGCACACTAGTTTGTATGGGCAACGGTTTGCCCTGTACCCCATACTGAATTGGGCATTGCTCTTGCAGCCATTGCAATTGGCTTGGCCATACTGCAATTGACTGTTATCCCAACAATTATAACTATTGAAAGTCACGACAGTTGGCATTGAATTGGCCAACGCAATTGACAGTTCAACTAATTGCATTGCATGTAAATGATAAACGCAGTCAATTGCACTGCATGCAGTTGACAATACAGTTGACTGCACTGCATTTCGTTAACGATACAGTCAGTCCAGTCAATAGTAACAACAACAACACAAAAAACTTTTAATATTGCACCATTGTGATGACATGATATATAAAGTAATATCAATTATTTTACGCTGTAATATCAATGTATATTACATTCTTATTTAGGCTTAGTAACGTATAGTAAGTTATTTGTGAACATGACTATAATCTCTTTATATGTGGCTTAATTAACCTACATTATTAGCTCATTAGGTGAAAGCTTACTCAAGGCTCGCCATTGCTTAAAAATACATTCATTCCACTATTATTCTACATATGCCATACACATTGTTACTCAATAAACTTACTACTTATCGACGATTGCAACTACAGAGATATTCTTGTCAACGCTTGTGTTTTTCAATAAATTTGTTGTACTGCGATATTGCGAGTCTTATGTTGCACTGGGGTTGGCCATGTATGCCAACGGTGCACGGCGTATAATCGATCACGTACACGGTACGTGCCTGGTGCATACCCGACGGGGTCCTTGTTTTTTTTTAACTTCTTCATGTACTCTAACTCAAACCCACAGCGCTGGCACCCCCACAAAAAAAAAGTCGCCAGTGTTGCGACTATTGCACGTGACATGCAATGAGGCAGTCCATTGGTTTGTGAATGTTGTTGACTCAATCCAAAGCCGATCGTCGGCGATTGCCATTCCAAGTGGAAACGAGCGTCCACTCTTGCAAGGGGCACGCACCAGCGCTGTCACATAGAGAATTAGGTGGGAGCCGGCTAGCGGCTCCCGCAGTTGTCAACGCTATACTATGGTATTGTTACTTCGACCAAAACTCGAATAGACATCGTAGCTACCACTGAAGTCCTAACAACACTGATCAGGGGGGCAGAAATACCCGCCCTCCGGCGCGCAATACGGGCCATGCACGGTACGTAACGGAGGTCATTAAACGCCACCCTCTTTCTAACGAGGGGCATAACAGGGGTCTCTCAGCATGACTACAATTTCCGTATCTTGATTGCAACACTACGTAGTACTTTCGTATTCAGAGTCAGATGCCAAATTTTGTGCGTGGCTCCCATTGATTGTCATTTTGGTGCCCCTTATGTAGTCATTACTCTGCCCTCAGACTATATATGGCTTCAATTCCCCTTTTCCAACACCCATCTCACATATCCCCATTATCTTAAAGACATGCTACTCTTGCTACAGTCACTTGCACCTTGCATACATTTCGATCAATATACACGCTACATTCGCTGTCGACTCACTTCTAATCAACTTCAAATGGAGAGGTTACAACTACGCCAGTTGGTTACAAAACTGGCTCTGTTCATCATTCTATCATCAATCGTTTATACTGTTAGCATGACCTGCATGCCACGGCAGAACGATCGCAATGTGGTTGGCATAAGCTCCGAGATCCACAACGAAACTTCCTCGACAATATCACGACGACAGCCGGGAACGCGTCCACTTAGCTTTGAAGATTGTTTCGTAAAGGGAAGAAGACTCCGAGAACAATTTGCCAAACCGAGCACTGCCAGCCCTTACAAAGCTTACGATCAGCTTAAGAAGTATGGATGGGTTAAAGTCGAGCCTCCCATAGCGCGTAAGAACAAGTATTCACGTATGTTCCACGACGCCTACCAAACACTGCAGATTGCGAATACGTATACCAAAAACCTAGGGATGTCCTTGGGCGAGATACTTAAAAACGCGGGTCCAGATGGCAAACCACATGCCCGTTACCTAAGCCTCATGAACGTTCCGGGTGGTATGATCCTTGCATACGATAGCATGTCCCCTCCACATACATCTATACAGTGTCCTGATCTCAGCCACTGGTCAGATGTGGTCTTTCTGATGTGGCAACAGCTGGCCGGAGACCAAAACGTACAGAACATCAAATATATCATCAGGGCCAGTGTTGACAACCAAGGTACTCGGGCCCAAGTGTACCGAGCCTTGAGAAATAGAGGGCTCACGTGGTTTTCTGGGCAATGGAAGGCGAAGGTCGACATAACGATGGATGAAGACGATGGACTTGCCATTTTAGGATCCCCAAATGGTGCAGCCTGTGCTTATTTCTTAATCGACCATCAGGAGCAACTCGGTCGAAAAAAAATTACGTCTGTGACAATTTTTACTGACAAATCTGGGGACATTCCTCACGACCAAGACGACCTTATGGAACGCGAGCAAGCCCACTTGAATCTAATATTCACTGTTGAGGACATTGTGGACAATTTAGTATAAGCTCTACTAGTGTTGGTAGGCTTTTGTCGTTGTAACGTCGTCGATTCAAATCTCTAGTTGATGTAACTGGTATTTCATTAAAAGTGATAGTGTGTGGTTCTAAGTTTGGCAAACTGTTAGCCGTCCTGCACACTAACTTGTATGGACATCTGTTTGGCCCGTGCCCTATGCCGAATTGGGCATTGTTAATACTGGCGACTTTTGGTTTTGTATATAGGTGTTAGTATACACCATTATTAATCTACGGTAACGGCGGAAGTTCCTCCAACCTCTAGCGGGTATTACTTTATTCATTCTCGTCCGTTTCGTATCCAAATCATACTACAATTATAGGCATTCAACCTATGACTTTAAGTATTCATTTCCTCTGTTTCCGCACCTGAAGCCTTCGTTAAACCTATACGTAGCTAATTTTGTAAATTTTGCCAGAAGTTTTAATTAAGCCTTTTATTCGTATTATCCCAACAGTTTTCTGGTTTGCCAGGGTATCTTGACTGGTTTATATCATGTTCCGGCCGGTTCATATATCCCTCGACGCGAATAATTAATTTGTCATTGTTAAATAACCTTTTTAGGGCGCCGCTGAACCTGGTTTTGATTATGGCGTTCGCGGGGTTATTTTCATCAGTTACTTATCTACATTCATCTATTTCTCGAGTTTTATATGTTTATTTCAACGTAATTACATTTATTATTAAATGATTCTTAGTAGTTGTTTTGAATCTGGAAAAGAATTCATCAAAATAAACGAATACAATATGAATAATTACTTGAAACTGAAATATTTTGAATTCATTGATCGCAATCTTTAGTATTATATTAGTTATGGACATAATGTCAAATTTTTTTTTATCGTAGATTTGAAATATTTATATACTTGTTGTTACACGTTCATACTCGATGAATTTCCAGTAGAAAAGGTTTTTATTCATAGTAAATTGCATATCGAATTTGTTTTCGTTGACGAATATTAAAAGGAAGCTGATTTATAAGTTTAGTTCGAAGTTCTTAGAAGATAACTCTTTGTAAAACTATCATTTTATATATCCTTAAGTCTATTCATATTATAGTAATAACTTTTTTTCATTTTTTTCATTTGTTATAGAATATGTTTATTTAGTTTGTTAATGTCTTCATCCTACAGGTCGTGGATTTATACTATAACTAATAAATTGTACAATGATTTACATTGATATAACGTTTCGATGTAAGCTACTTAAGCCTTTTATTTAAGGTAACGTTAGGTTTTAATGTTGTTGATTTTATCTAGTTTTGCCAAATTATTGTCTTGGTCTTTTAGCGTAGGTTTAAGTACGTATCGCAATCGTTATTCATATTATAAATGCGGATTAACAATTCATTAAAATTCAATTACGTAACTTTGATTAGATTTTTAATCGGCTTGCACTTTCAAAGGTCTCAACCCTTAATAACACGTTACTTCTTTACTGTGAAGCCCGCTGTATCTAGGAAAAACGTATTGTTAGGGTGTAGGATAATTATTCTAAAGTTTCTACCACTTGTAGTGAAGAGATACAAATGAAATATTTATGGTTTTATGTTTAACACCGATTTGAAATGAATCTAGTACGATAAGAACTAATAGAAGTTTGCTTTAACTCATTTAGGGAGAGGTTTAACATATCGTATGACTGTTTTAGGGAGGAACTTATCTGGTGTTTTTTTTTTTTTGGTTAATTTTAATAGTATTATTTTTTGAAAATTGGTGTCGGATTGAGTATACTATTGACTAATGTCACGGTTATTACGGGCAGACTTACCGTTTATGCCAACAGTGGAATTGGTAGCAATTGAGACGATTAAGCGAAATGTATTTTTAGACTGTGAGCTATTTAGTATAGGTTCAGTCTTTACCTTTGTTACTGTATTTAAACGATTAAATCCGATTTTTGAACGGTTTATCCATGGTTCTACCTTTTACTTCGTTATTTTCTTTTTCGATTTAAAGATCGTTCAATTTTTTTTTCTTTTTGGCATATGCTGAATTACGCCGCGAGTGAGGAAATCATTGATTTGAAATAGGTAAATTTTCTTAAACAGATTATTAAGCGTATTGGTGATATTTTCAGTACGTAGTTTGATGGTTAGTTCTTTTTTGTAATTTCTATTTCCTTGTTATGACCTAAGCACGTTGGTGGGTCAGGAAACAGGCCAGCATGCAGCTGAGCTACCGAGAGCCTGAAGTTCAACAAATCAGGCGGGGAACATCTCTTTGTCAGCACCAGACTAGGCAATCCTCCAGGGTTAGGGTTATCTAGATCACAAGTGCTCACTGAGCCTCAGTGAGCACCGGTGAGCCTTAGTGAGCACCGGTGAGCCTCATTACTGAAGATGGTATGAAGTCCATGGGATATAAGGACACGGTCAGCACCACATAGATAGTATTTCCTTCATAGCTCTTCAGTTGTCAATCTAAGTATTCAGTCTATATATCTGAATAGCCTAACGGTTAATGATCATCCTACAGTACAAACACACATCTTCTTGATATTGCACCTTTGTTACCTCTACTACCTTACTGCTAACATAAACCCTCTAACACCTTCTATTTACTCATGGGTATTTAGTGTGATCATTACATTCCTGATAATCAGTCTGTAATATATCTTTGTCCAGGTTGTCTTTATTTATTTTTGTCTTTCTTTTTGTCAAATATTCTCCTTTTGGGCGGTTGTTCACGAATTTATGATTTTATTAGATAATTCATGACAGGTGTAATAATTTTATTGGTTAAATTGTTTTCCTTGAGGATTTCAATATCGAGAATTGAAAGTTTTGGATTATCTTCCAAAGGTATAAACTGTATGAAACGAAAATTAATAGGGCCGTTAACGGCTTTTATCCTTAAGTTTGAGTTTGTAACATTCAAAATTTTGTAAAAACTTTAGTATCTACATTTTTTTTTTTCAAAATATTTTTTTTTTTTTTTTTTGGATCAGTAATGATAAAACTTTCATCATCAACAGTCCGTTTTTAATGTTAAGTGCCTTGTTTCTCTGGGATTTAACATATTTTTCCTTAATTCCTTTAAAGCTCTACTGTATGTTGCAGCCTTTTTCCGTGATTAGTGATAGTAGTTAATTATTTGTCATATATGGATACGCGTCGAAGAGTAGTAGTGTCAATATCAATCCGTTTTGGCTAATAGTATCGTTAAAACCTTTTATTTTTATGTGCAGTTTTGCTGTCAAGTTTCAAATTTTTTGACTTCTAACGTTAAGATATCGTAGGTTTTTCGTAAAAGAGTATTTTTTTTTAATTTCATGAATACTGTTGGTAATTCTCCATTTTTGAAATGTTGTCGGTTCGAATCGTACTTAAAGTAACTGGTGTATTTCATTGAAAGTGGTGTTGTCGTTCCATCCAAATTTGGTATACCGCTAGCCGGTCTCCACATTCATTTTTATGGTTAACTGCTCAGCTCATTCCATAATCTCAATTAGGCACTCCACATTCTTCAATTTCATATAGTTAAGTGAACTATATTGTACTTAGTTGCTATTTGACTACTGATGACTTGGAGTTTTTATACGTATATGAGCAAATGGCTAATCACTAATTTATAAAAATCATCAAAGTTCCTCTAACCTTCATCTACAAGAACCCTTTCAATTTCACTTTTCTTCGCGCCCAAATTAACTACAATTGCAGTTCTTTTCCTTAAAGTTTCAGATGTTCACTTTCTTAATTTCCGTATATAAGTTTTTCATTGCAGATTTTTATGCTACAAATTATCTACATTTTGCCAAAAGGTTTAGACATACTGTTTTAAAATATTACTACTCTGGCAGTATTCAAGTTCACTAATATATCCCAATTCCTTCACGTTACATACCAGCTGATTCACATAACCCTCAATCTTTGCGATTAATATATTACTATCCATAAACCTTTTCAAGGCGTCATTAGGCGTAACCTTAGTTGTGGCGTCGGCAGGTTTGTCGTTACCGTTAATTTTCTTAAATCTATTAATTTCCTAGGATTCATATCCTTCTCTTCTACCTATTAAATTTAGTGTTGGTAGGGCTTTGGAATTTATAACATTGTCGATTCAGTGTGTCGAAGTAACAGTAGTATTGCAATAATCAAGTGGTGGATGTATTGTTTTAGTTTTGACAGACTGCTAACCGGTTTGCATAGTAATTTGGATGGTTAATTGCTGAGCTCCTGCCCTAGTGTGTAATGAGCGCATACTATATTTGATTTTCAGCTAATACAGTAGATCTACAAAAATACACTTAATTTTCAGTTAGTACAATTAACGTTACTGTAAGTAAAGTTGATCTATTGTATTTCAATTACTATTATTCTAACACTGGCGGCTTTTTATTTTTTGTTCGTTCGCTAGTATGATTGACCAAACTTTTCTGGTTACCTCCGAATTATATCCTCATCAACTGGCTATACCTCTGTCAATTACAGTTGAATTTAGCATCCAAATTAACTCTGATTACCTTTAATTTCCCTACGGCTTCGAGGTTCGGCTTTACCAACTCCCGTGTATGATTCTTTCGCTACAAACCTACGTATACTGGCTTACCGCCGTTATTGACCTTCTTAATCCACTTGGTTTAAGCTGTGTAACACTTTAGTCAACCCACGTGCGTTAAATTAAGTCACTACTACCATTACTACCCCTCCACTACTACTAGTATTACCCCTATTTCCCCTAACTATTTCAACCAACGTAAGATAAGCCATCTTGTAATTTCATTTATCCCACGTGAGTTAATTGACTCATTACTCCCTCAGATTTAACCGTGAAACTCAAAAAAGTCGTCATAGCCATTTTCCCAGCAATTTTTAGTTTGCTTGTTCGTCCTTATCCATTAACACGTATTTTTTCCTTGTCAAATAGACTCGAAACATAGCTCACAATACATATAGTCAGCCTATTACCGTCTACAAACTTCTCAAAAGCCTTGTTTAACAATGAATTCATTAGAACGTCAATAGAATTATTTTTTCTATCAATTCATTGAAACTTTTCGATTTTCCTGCCTTCATATAATTTATAGAATGTTATTACGTTGATTATCATGCGTTTTTTACTAGTAGTTCCAAACTTTAAAAGACATTTGAACAAGCTTTTCAAATCTGTTAAATTACTACCAGGATAGAGAGAATCATTAGTTGCTTGGTAACGACGTTCAAGGTTTCTTATAATGATATGCCTATATCAAAGGTAGCTATTATACCGTATAATTTGAAAAACAACTTATTATGTGTAATCCTTTTACATTTGACAAATATCTAGTAAATTAAATTGAAGATAATGATAAACTGGTCTGCCCGCCTGTTTTCGTTAATAAGGATTATTAAAAAGCCGATCTATAAGTATAAGTCTATATTATGAGCAAAAAGGATGTCCGTAAAAATTATCAATTTAGCCCTCGAGAGGTTTATTAGATTTATATTGATCCCTTAGTCCATGATACGCATTTTCCACTAAAATTTTTTATTTAGCCGATCGAAATATTTATTCGTTAAGTTTTGCGTTTGTGTGTTAATCAATGGGTCGTAGCACGTTTTCGGTTGGCACAGGGTAGTAATATAGTTACTACGAGCGTATTATTTTAAATATCGTTCAACCTTAGCTAAGTTAATCTTGTCAATTAAGGTCAAGTTAACGCTCTAGCCCTTTTGGCGAAACTTAAGTCTAGTATTAATACCAAGTATTCGGATTGAAAATCTGTTAAAGTTAAATCAATTGCCTTTTGTAAAAGTCGTGACCTATTTCTAATGTTAAAACTGAAAGTTTTTAATCGCTCGTTATTCTGATTTTATAAAGCTAACTATTCTATGAAAAGGGTATTATCAGTTTGCATGCCTATTATACCGAAATCCATTTTTTACGTTATTAATAAGTCCAGATAGTAATTTAAAGACATCATGCCTAACTATAACGTAAATTATGATTTTTTGGTTAGGAACCAATGGACGCCTACTTTAGGTAGTCCATAAAGTGGTTTAATATATAGTATTACCATTCCCGAAGGGTACTTGGTACATAGTTTTGATAATGGCTTTAACAATACAATACATTGTAAAACGGTCATTAATTACGTATGTATTTAAATTATATTACAACTATTCATTTTTAAATTAACTTTAGTATTAGTTAGCAAATTTGTTATTAAAACGTCAACTAAGCGCTAGTTGATTTTCTAAATTGTTAGCAATTACGTAAAGATCCAATCTTTTCTTTCATTACCGTATACTTAAGCGATTTAGCATAACTTTTTGTATAGTTATACTATGTATATTACTATATACCCCCACAGCTAGTATACATAAACTAAGTAGCAGTGCACTGTATTGCAGAGTGCACTCCAGTAGAGTACACGATAACGTGTCACGCTGCAGGCTGCACTCTTACAAGTCGCAAAGTGCATCATGCGTGGAGCAGTCTGGAATGGGTATTCCAGAGCGCACGGAAAAAGAGTCACTGCTCGGATAAAAGGTTTACAACCTCCTATCTATAGCGTACACTCTCTGTGATACTTCTTTTGAAGCTATTTATATTTTAATATGACATTAATAATGTTATAATTTTTTTTTCATTCTTTTTACTTCACTTGAAACAGGTAAAGACCTTCCCAACACTAATTAGTAACCGATTAGGTCGATTATAAACAACGAGGGAAAAAAAAGATAAACCTAACTTAAATACCTATAGCGGAATATTATAACGGTCCCAACTATTTGAGTTTTATCACTACACCTTATAAAAATAATACGGAAGTGTAAAATTACGCGGAAGCGCCGTAAAACCCGAAACTTAGCAAGACTATAAAATCCGAAATAACTTCAAAAACGACTACTTTTAATACGATATTATTAACCAGTCGATATCCTATCCATTAAAAATCTCCGTTACGTTAACCGTCAACTTGTTTTTAGCGCTTCAACTATATTTGAACACTTTTTAAAAAGCTTCCTATTACGCATTGGGCCACGTAAGCCAAAACCACCAAATTTCGAAACCCTTCGTTAGGACTCGTCCGATCTAAACTCGACATCCAACCCTCTTAACATATACAGGAGCGATTACGAATACAGTATCCAAAACGCTTACAAAATCCAAAATCGGTTATAAGCGGAATAACTAAACCGTTCACTTTAGCAAAAGCGGCCACAAAACAACAATCCGAACCGCTCGCTAAACACGAACCAAGATCTATACACTGTATTACACAATACACCTCCTCACGCCCACATTTCTTTTTTTTTTATGTTCGCCCTATCCGCTTTCCCACGTTCACCTTATGTAATTTAATTTTAGTATTTACGAAGTTTAAGTTTTCTTAGCCGCTTGGCTAATATAATGTTACCAGACACCAATAAAACTAATTGAAACGACTAACTAATCTCTAATTATACTTCGTTTATATATTATTTCAAACCTCATTTATATTTGTTAACGCTCATAGCTTGCTTTTAACTGCTTTGTTCATTTTATTTACTTCATATTTCCCGTTTATAAAACGAATGACTCTAAACCTTAAAATCTAGATTCATGCAAATCTTAGTACGGCGCGAAATTGCCAATTTACGCCGCTCCAAACATTGTATGTACATAAAAACAAATTATCATAAGCATATAATAGATATATCAGTGACAAATATGAAAAAAACTAACGAATACATAAGGTACCTTTTAACATACATATTGTTTCGTAGTAATATTTTAAAGTATTTTGATATTAATCTATATGATAATAAAATCGAGGTATTAATAGAGGATTTGGACCCTTATACATTAAATACGTATGTTATTAACATAATTTTTAACTATTGTAACGGCGAAATTTAAAAAACGCTATTTATTCGAAAATTTTGAGAAGGATTTAAAGAACTAGACGCCGGACATATGACGAATAGTCGGTAGTACGATTTTAAAAATACTATGAAAATAACTAAAAAGAAAAGGTATTAATACGACCAGTGTAAACAATAGTAACATTATAAAAGCCTTATTAAAATCGGCCCAGCTTATACAAATGTTTAAGTAGATAGACTATAAAATAATGAAAGTAAAGTTTGTAAAAGAACATTGGTCAAAAAAACGCTAGGAATGTTTATTTAAGTTAACAGACCAGGGGCGATAAAAGCCTTTGTAAATGGAAATAAAACACTTTACAAGGCTAAACGCCCGCCGTAAAGCGAAAACGGAGCTGTAGGAATCTACGGAAGAGAAAAAAGCGCTGTAACAATCATTTATAACGAGGGTTCAACACGAACCCTCCCTAAAACGCAATTTTAAACAAAAGCTAAGATAAGCCTACGCCTTGGATACCGTTAACAACCAACTTAAATACGAAAAAATCGTCCCGAATAACGAAAACGCCCCGCTCTAGGAATTGACAAGCAGTACAAAACGCTAATACATACCTTATAAACCGATGCCTACCAACTACAACCCTTACCGTAATCTTCTACCACACCGCTTTCCCACTAATAGGAACGACCTTACAAAGCTTATTAATTTCGCCAGGCTTTAGGATAAAGACAAAAACTATAAAGGTAAACTATGCGATATATTTGACAACAAAAATCGTATTATACTTCATACGTATAAAAAATTGAACATTGAATTATCCTAGTTTTTCGTTATCTTACCAGGAATATGTTTTGAACAAATTAAAAAATAGCATATATATCATCTTACGTAAGTGGATATATTTGTAAAGTATTATAGTAGCCTAAAATCACACTTGAATACAAAGATTAATAACGAACTTTACGATAAGAACTAGATTAGTATAACTTGGAAATCCGTAAAAGCCAACGAGAAAACGCCGATAAAAACCTTCAGGAGGTTTTCACCACCCTATTGGCTAAATTCCGAAAGTATTAGGCAGCCCTTAAATCGGAATATATTGGTAACAAACTATTTATCTAAACAGTAACAAAAACGTGTCGTAAAACCCTAAATTTCGACTTTACGTGAATTCAACCGGAAAAAGACTTAAAATATTTTTATACAAGTCTCAAAATAACGATTAAAACTTTTATACGTAGATAGGCGAGCCTCAGATTAGTATCTGTAACCGATAAAGCTAAAAGCAAGCGCTAAATTAACAAAACAAACTACGCCAAAGCAATTCACCACATTTTGAATAGAAGGTTTAAAGTATATATAAAGTAAATTGAACGCCCTAAATATAACTACCAAAAAGACCAAAAAGAGAGATATCAAGGAGAAAGCCCTGTGAACAAAGGGCAAGGCAACTACAATCAAGGACAATCCTACAACTAGGGACGATACGTACTACAGCTATAGTAATACCAACAGAAAAGTATACGGAGCCCCCCGGGTTTTCAAAAGCGTTGTATCGTATACGGTAAGATCGGCTACTAGTTTATTGACCACCTAGCTTACGAAAAAATTCGAATTAAACGACATTTTAAAGCCTATTGTATATTGAAAGACCAGATAAAAACAAATTTTGCAATATACGTCACCTAATATGAAGGTCTAAGTAATAATCTTAACAACTACCCTTACTAATATACTTTCGGAAAAAAGACTTTAACGGT
This sequence comes from Anisogramma anomala, assembly GCA_038502455.1. Lineage (NCBI taxonomy): Eukaryota > Fungi > Ascomycota > Sordariomycetes > Diaporthales > Gnomoniaceae > Anisogramma > Anisogramma anomala. The sequence goes on from JASMMZ010000009.1 coordinate 3,168,625, forward strand.
AATAATGCTTACTTCATAGCTTAGAACGATAAAACCGCTCAACATATTTTCACAGGTTTACAGGATTCCTTTTTCCTATATATTAAAGGCCTGGATGTCGTGAACAAAGTGCTTAACGCTTACATAGCATTTTAATTTACGTTTTTAAACAAATACGGCACCTGTTCTTGGTCATTAAACCTAATAATAATGTAGTCGAAATCTCGACGGCTGGAAAACGACAATTTGAGGCGTTCGCGGAGAAATTCCCGAAGTTTTAGTTAAACCGAATAAAAAAATACCGAAAGGTCCTGTTTCATGGGGAAAAAACGTCGTTATTTAAAACGTTCGTTACAAATACGCGATTTGAACCAGTGAAATTTTACTAATAAACTGTAAAATACTATTCCTAAATTTATTGACTTATATAAACAAGTTCGGAATTAAGGTCCAGAATACAACCAATTAGTTTATCCGCGCCTCGGATAACGTATTCGTACCTTCGGCTTAGGTTCTACCAATTATAGTTTTCCTCCAAAATACGTATAATTAAGGTTATTTACCTAACTTAATCAGAATTACGGATATTATATCAATGATTTAGGTACCCGGTTACAAAACTTCTTTTACAACTACTTGATTCTGCAAGCCATACGAATATAGGAAAAGACGTATTTAAAGCTAGTACAAAGTTTTGCCGCAAATATAATTATACTTATAAGCTCTACAACTATTTAAGTTCCTTATTTAAGACGAGATAGACTTTAACTACATGGTGATTATGAATATTATATATTTAAATAGCTAACCGGTTTTTTATGTCGTCGATACGACAATATTATTCTAAGGCCCTAAGTTTATACAAAGCGCTTCCGCTACAAACTATTAAAACGTTTTGATTGACGGCTAGTTAAAAATTTACCTAAAGCCTTTAAATTGGATTATATACGACGTTAGTAAGGCTTTTAACTTTACGAAATAGCGTACCAAATCTTGGACAACCGGTAATAAATATAAGTAAATATTAGTAAAAGCCTTATAGGATATTGGAAAATACAAGCGGTATTATAAACTGCTCAAAAAAGCGTATACAGTATAATCTAAGGAAATGAGGGGTACTATTTCCAAAACAAAAAAAAAAAAAATAAATAACGGTTAACACCGTTAACAATACTTTTAGCCTAAATAGGTTTATCCCTACGCTTTTTTTTTAATACCTACCTAAGGAATCATCCAAATTTAGTGCCATTAACAATCATAGTATAAGAGCAAATGTTGTGATGAAGACCATAGCTGTATTCCGTTTCTTATAGGGAAAAATAGACGTATTCAAATTGTTGGCTAAAAGAAATAGCCCACGCGAAATTAAAGTTTTAAACCTACCATTACAATATGAGGTTTTGGTTGAGAAAACCAAAAACGGATAAATTAGTTTTCAAAAAATTTAAGGGTTGAAAGGCTATAATATATTCGTTAATATATTAAACAGTATAAATTTGTTTCGTTCAATAATAGTATAAAAGTACAAAAGAAAGATGAAAAAAAGCGGTTTGAAACCGTAGTCCGACTAAAACTACCGATGTGATACCCTATAAAACAACGAATCCAAATCTCTTTTAATTTGAGCCTATCCCCCGATTTACGTATCCAGCCCGCTACTATCAAACGAAAACAACTCGCCTATACTAACCCTACTAACACCTCGTCGCCGGAGCCGCTCCTTTAGTCCGAAAACCCAAAAACGCTCCGGAACCTTTACCAAAAACTCCTTTATTACATAAAAGGAAATAAAAAATCGCGAGCTTAACCTAAATCTTCGCTACAAAGATATTATTATTAATACCACAGGTGCCTCGTTCGAACAATCAACCAAAATAAAAAAATACTTAATTAACTAAGGTGTATTTCGCTTTAAATTATTCAACCTAACGATTTACGACGTCGAAAAAAAAAATCCCACTCGCCTTATTTACGAAATCAAGAATAAAACCACAAAAACTTACGAAAAGACATGTCTAATTATTAAATGTTATAATAACTATGGTAAAAAAGGTATTATAACTTAGTCGCCTACTTTACAACAGGCTATCTACCGCTTAATTTTTATGTTCGCAACCTCCCTTAGTACGCCATATAGCTTATATGTTGAACTTTGTAACATAACATAAGCATACACCCAGTTCAAAAAGCGACTTAAACGATATATTTACGTTGATATACCTACAAATATTCAAAAACACTGCTTACCTAAACGATTTTACGTATTATAAAGCCGTTTTACTGTCTAGTTAAAGTTGGTATTTACTAGTATAACACCTATCATAGGCACTATAAGAAACAGTTCGAAATAACCAGTTAGACTTTTGATCCGTATTTATTACTATTAACGGCCCGTTTCAAGGGATTTATACTAACGGTTATATAAACGGACTATATAATAACGTTATATAACGCCTCGTTTTCTGTATTCAAAAAGAAGAAACTTTTGAAAGCCGGCTTAAAGGAGAAACCCAAGATGTATCTAATAAAGGATTATATAATTGACTTTAATAACGCTACCAATACTTTCCGGAACGTCGTTTTGTACCTTATATAAAAAAGGCAGTTAAATAAAGTTGCTTTTGTCGTTTGAAATAACGTAAAACGAGCCGACAAATATAGATAAAAAGTTGCACATGGCGTTTAGGTTGCCATAATAGCTTAATTAAAAGCGTCATTTAACTTTTCGGTCGCCACGTAATATGAAACCTCCCTGTAGAATAGTATATGTAAAGCGTTTCATAAACACCTTATATGATAAATAAATAGTCCAAAACGCGGTTTGTAATTTATACCGCTTAATGTATATATTATAAAGCTGTTTGTTTTTACTAACAGCTCCTTCTCTAATAATATCGATTTAAATTCGTAAATAAGATTCGTTTTTGTCCTAGGCAACGAAATACCAACCCGAAACGGCTTTACGTTCCGTAAAAATATTATTTATAAAAGCTTTACCAAGTGTAAACGGGTAATAAAAAGAGTTTCGGCCTCGGAAATCTGTAATATAGTCAAAAGATTTCATTGGATATTACTATAGTAATAATGGTCTAGGTAATTATTTTTAACTTCAATTTATAACCTATTCCTTTAGTTATATATACTAACTTCTTTTCGCTTTATAAATGTCTGGTTAAACTGGGTATTAAGAATGAAAAAGGTTTAATAATCGCTATTATAGCTTTGTGCTAGTTATATGAATGTCGGAAAATCGAGGAAATAAAATAAATCGATAGCGAATCCAACCTAACAGACGTAATAACCAAAGCTACCACGAACGAAACATTGGAAATACTAAGATCGATAAGTATAATGTTTTTTAAGGTTATTAAAAAGGTTTTACGATCCTAATAAGTTATTACATTACTTTTACCGACTTGAACCGGTTCGAAATCCGCTATGCATGCCATATTCCGTATTTTGTTATGGTATAAAAATTATCTTTGTACTAGCCTTACGAATTTGCATTTATTTAATCCTACTATTTTACACTGTTCTTAATATTTTGTTACTCTTTGTTATACATATCTTTACCTTACAGAATTTCTTTTCCTTTTCTTCTTTTGTTTGGATTTATTATTTCGCGTCGCCCCTAATATACTATTATACTTTGTTTTAAGAATTTTAGCTTATTGAGCATTTTACTATTTGCTCTTCTTGATTTTAATTTACGATGTCGCTCTGATTTTGGAATATTACGTCTTTTTATTTTATACACGCTAAATTATATTTGTGATTTATAAACGATTATTTTTATAAAAAGCAAAAACATTACTTTATAACATATTATATTATAACCGGGCGCGCTAGCTCATCCCGAGGGGTAGCTATCTATTGCTAAAAGAAGAGGAAGATGGCGACGCTATCACGTCTCCACTATCCTCCCTGCTGCGATCCCCCTTTATATTAGTGTTACCGCCATTACCGCTGTCGACTTTATCGGCGTTAGCGAGGATTTGGCCCTATGCCTTAGGTCATATACTATTAGGTAAAGGCGTAGAGGAATCTTTACCTTCCTTACAGCGACGTGCGATAACGTTGTTAAACTCGCCTGCGTAGTACATACACAGGCCCCGTTTCCAGGTGGTAATAGCGGCTGTCGACTCCTTGATTCACCGGTTGGTGCCTACTACTAATTAGTATCGGTTTATTTTGGTTTTTTACAAACGAAGTTGTTTTTCGGAATGCCCCAAATATTGTTTTTTTGGGAAAAATAATTTTGGAAATCGGGTTTTACCATAAAGTCAGCGAGCTCGTAGTACGGTTTCGGTTTACGGCCTTAAAACCAACGGAATGGGGGCGTATCCGCTATTAGTCCATTTGTAATAGTAGTAACGGGCCGAATGACCCCCTCTTTTGTAATAATTGCTAACGGATTTACTCATAACCATAAACGCGATAAATAGTACGTAAAGCGTATTTATTAACGGCCCAGAGTTATGGATCCGGATACGACGCTTGAACGTTTTACGCGTTATAAAAGCCTCATGATGCGCCTTAATAATACGAAGCTTTAGGCGGCGAAATAGGTTCGCCTCCTACTCCTTATTTACAAAAACATTAAAAGTAAATATACGTGTGGATTTAGGGATTACAAACCGCGAAGGAACTTTGTAAAGCTACGTTTACGGTGCCAGGAGGCCCCCTCGAGTAAAATGGTTTTTACCTACGGGGAAAAGATAAGGTTTATAACCTCAAAAGCCTCCCGATCTTCCCCCTAGGAGTTTAAGGGAAAAGGGGAGGAGAAAAGGGGGAAGGTAGGGGTTACGAAGGCGACGGAAAACGGGGTAATGGCGGCGGCTGGGAAAAGCAAAGCCGAAAAAGGGGCGGTGGTGACGGGGCTTATCGGAGCCGAAAGGGAGACGGCGGCAGCAAAGCATAGCGAAACGGAGGTGGAGGCGGCTATAAATAAAATTATACCCGATGATGGCGAGCTACTAGTGATAATGGTGGTGGCGGCAGTAATAGTAATGGTTATAGCGGCGGTGGCGGCGGCGGCGCGGCGATGCTCCCACGCTAAACAGCGCCTAGCGAACATGTTTTTATATGGCATCTATTTAAAGGTAAGGTTAGTATATAGGTATTAGTCGAGTAACCTACCTATTGAAGTGGTTTGATTTAATTAATTATAATAAAGGTTAAATTGAAGTAAGGACTTGCATTAACTTTAACTATATGCTTTTAAAGAAAAAGAAAAAGAAGTTTTCCCTAAACCGATAACGATACATTTTTTATACTAATCTAATACGTAACGGCGTAATTACGCCTATCTAATTACACCATTATCAGAAATAATAAAAAGCGTTATCGATACCTATATAGTTACTAATTAATTATATTAACCAGACCCTTATTACAATTGCTATCGCGGCCAGAAATTACTAATTCGAACCTTTACAGTTAGTACTGTAACTACACTATTACTATAAAAACTGTTATTTTAAACCTTTACAATTAATACCACAACCACACTATTATTACAGGGCTACGTATACGAAATCTCTATAACTACACTATCGTTAATAGGTTATAGATACGAAACATACAAAAAAAAAAAAAACGATTACCTATATAAATATTACTATATACCCCCACATCTAGTATACATAGGCCAAGTGGTAGTGCACTGTATTATAAGGTGCATTCCTGCAGAGTACATAATAACGTGTCATTCTATAGGCTGTACTCTTGTAGAGCGCAAAGTGTATTATGCGTGGAGCTGTCCAGAATGGGTATTCTTTAGCGAACAGCAAAAGGGCCACTGCTGGATGAAAGGTTTATAACTTCCTATTCGTGGCGTACACTCTGAGATACTTCTTTCAAAGCTATCTATCTTTTACTACAACAGTACCAATCTTATAATTACTCTTCTACTCCTTTTACATCCCATAAAATAGGAAAAGACCTTACCAACATATCCCGTAGTTTGACCTTTAACCTTGTTTATAATCATCGAATTAAAGATTGTAATATTCGGGTCGTATATATTCAAATAATTCTAGGTACGAGTTATATAACTCCTCGAATTAATTTCCCGTCAATCTCAACCCTATCGCTTTCCATAAAAGGTTTTCTGGAGGTTTTAATAACGTTCTGTGACTGGAGCTTCAACGTAAAATCTTTATTAACCTTTTTTTTCTGCTTATATAAATAGTATTGTAAATACGACCCGATCTGTATTTCTCGTTCTTGACGTCCCTTCTTTTTGGTAGTTTTCCGTGTCGGCGACGTTTCAATACTTTGTCGATAATAAATGGAGGAACGTTTAATTAGCTTATCTGTTTAGCTTGGAGATATTCATCGTGAATTGCCTAATGTAAGGTTTCAGTTAAATTGTAAGAAACTTTGTAGTGCTGTCAAAAAATTTGAAAACTACATTAAAGTTGGCGATATTTAAAGTCTTTTATAGGATATCTCATTTTCCTGGATTTTTCTTCACGAAGACTTTATTTCGTAACACCGAAGCAAGTACATCAATTATCGTGGGGCAGTTCCTAGTATTAAGGTTATTATTGACTTGATGCTGTACCGATTCCTTCCATAGCTCCTTTATTGTCTTTTTGTAGGCCATAACGTTTTTATGAGTACTTATTAATAACGGAGATTCACTCTTTAAACGTGGATACACTGTAAAGACTAGCAGTGTTGACATCAAGCCGTTAGAGTCTACAGTATTATTCATGCCCTTTACCACTATTCAAAGACTTGCTTTTTAATCCGTAAGGTTTTTAATATCTAGCGTAAGGATATCGTACGCTAAGAAAAATAGCGCGTGTGCCTTCTCGACCTTTTCAATGCTCTAGTAGACCTTTATGGATACCTATTTGTACTAGATCCCACTTATCTAAACATTTATTTGAAACTCCTCCATAATAAAATTGGTACCGGTATCGTAAACAATGACGTGAAATAGGCATAAATGCGTGTTAACTCATAGTATTTTTAACATTTTGCACGTATCCTTTGCCGACAGTTACTTTGAAAACTTGGCTTCATGGAAAGAGGTTGCTGAGTTAATAAAATAAAAAATGGGCGTGTTATCAAAGCCAAAATACGTTAATAAAGATTTCGTAACTAATATTTTTCTTGTTTTTTAATATACACTTGGATTTTTAAAGGGTTTAGGTATGCGTTTGGCAGTAATGGCAACTCTTCTCGATTTCCTTTAAATTAAAGTATCTCATATTTTAATGCTTTGCGTATTTCAGAACTTTACACAAATTATCAAATAATGGGTAATAAAAACTTTGGTTTAATTAATTTATTCATAACTCCGTTTGGTTTAACACCATTACTTTTTGGTCTTAAACATAAAATCATAAATGCCCTCATTTGAAGGCAACAGAAAACATTTGACCGTTCTTAATTAACTTATTGGCCTCAACGATAACGTTAAAGTTGAGGGTTTTTATGTCTATTAAGCAGAGGATGAAAAGGGTTAGGGACTCAAGGATGTGGAACGTAATCGACCTAACAATAATATAAACTACCGTTGTCCTCAGTAACGATAATTGTTTGCCTATTCCAAAGCTAACTTTATCTTTGCCAACATTTTAACACTTGATTTTGGTAGTAGTAGTATTTCTCCTCTGTAATGCTACGTATTAAAAATAGCCTTTTGTTAAGTATCTTACTACCTCTGTATTTCATATAATACTTTAAAACGAGTAGTCCACATAACGATAGTGAAAATTGAAGGTATATAAGGGGTTAGGTGTTTATTTAAGGCAAGAATAAAGGTTTATGCTAATTAAACAGTACACGAAAGCGTAGTCAACTAGTTATTGGGCAGCTCCAAAAGCAGTATCTTTATACGACTTAATTTACTTCGAGTTATCATCGCCGTTAACGATTTTTTTACCCTCGAAGTTTACGATGTAGTTTCAATAGACTTACCCGAAAATAATAGGGTACTAAATTTAGTATATTACCTATTTATCAATATGCTGGGCTAAAGGATGATGGGTTAACTAATAGCTGGAATTTCTATTAATCCAAAAATTCTTGCCATTATTACGAAAATAATCCTAAAAATTAGTAAGTCAGCTTAAGTGTTTCCTCCGTTAGCCCCAGTATGGTTATGGCTTATATCCCGAAGTCATTATACTATATTTTGAGCGTGAAAGGCATCTATATTTACAATTAACGTAATGTACCAATGCGCGGTCTTTTTCATTCATATCGCGAAAGTTATCAGCTTAGGGGTACATAATAAAAAAATTTAGCGTACGTATCATCATAGTCTCAAACGAAAATCTCAATTGGTTAAAAAAGCTCTTTTAGGTGGTATTTGAATGCTATAGGGCGTATTTAAACTCGTTAACGCCTATAATAACTTCCCTTCCCTACGAGCTAAGCATAGTTTCGTTAATGTAAGCCTTTTCCATCGCTTACTAGCACAAGATAAACTTATAAAGCATTAAATTTGATACGTCCATCTGTATTTCCTCCTCTTTCTTTTTCCTTATTATTGTCTTCCACCTTATAGTAGCTTAATCCGTATAATATTATACAAAGTGGACATCATACTCGAAATAGATATTTATGCCATCTTAAATCTCGTGGAAAATTCGTATTCTCGCCAAGAAAGTTAAGTAATAGTCTCTGGTATACCCTATAATGATGCCAAGAAACAGTGGGTGAAAACTAGAAAGAGGGTCATTTATCTACTTACTAATATTTAGGAAGGGTATCATCTTCGTGTTAAAAAGATTTTACGTCTTTCCGTTATTTTTTTCTACTTTATTCCACATCTTGTAGAAGTCCATAAAAAGTATATAGTTAATATTGATTGTTTTAATATGTATAGGAAGAAAGTTACTATAGTCGTTACAATCTTTGTTGGTGTTTCCCGTCAATTAAAGACTCAAAACCTCCGAATATAGGTGTTAAAGGTTGAGGGGTAATGGGAACTTGACCATAGAAGGGGTTTTATCAGGATTAACAATCTCATTCGATCAGGTATTAGATAACTCTAACGTTAATACCTCTTGCCGCATTAACGGCCGTTACTTCATCTGCTCTAACGTCGCTAAAAGTGCACTCCACACTATTATGTAAAGGTGTTAGGCTTCCGGGAAGATTAACAGGTTCTTTATTATCAGCATGTAAAAAGGCTTAACTCAACTGTATAGGAAGTCTATTAAAACTTATATAGGGGAGTTAACAGTCCTTAATGCCTTTTCCTTTGCCTAGAAGGTCTTGAGGATTAGGATCTTATGGAGAGTTTTCTCGTTGAGCTACTTCAAAAAAGGGTTTTGCTAATCCTAATGGAATTATTTTCGAAATGTAAATGCTACAGCGAGTAACCTCCTTCTTTAACTTGACTTTTACCGTACGTTGAATTATTTTTCACATATTCATCATCCAATACTTAAAGAACTTACGAGAGTTTTGAAAAGCGTGAGCGCCGCGGCTATAATTTTCGTCAACATCTGCGTCGAAAATGTATTGGCTAAAGTAATTGGTCAAATATTCCTTAGTTAAGGTTTTGTTAACATCTGTAATCCAAAGCTGTTCGTCTTGGTAATTGTCTAAAATAGTTCCGAGGGCTTTAACTATCTTTCTATATTCTTAACTCAGTATCATTTTAATGTTATAGACTGTATACGACTTGGTAGTGGATAGATTTGGTAATTCTAGGTATTTTAGCTTAAATTAGCGATTTTGACGAATAAATTGGCTTAGGAAAAAAGAAAAGGAGTAAAATAGGTATAAAGTTCAACGATTTGTTAGAAGGTGGAGGCGAAGATTATTTATTATTATTGTTTAACGTGACACTTAGACGTTTTTGTAGTAGTAGCACCCGCAGTGGTATTGGGTTAACCGTTTCCATAACTTATCAATTTAAGACTTTTTCGCGGTTAATCCCAACGTTTTTCTTCATGAAGGATCTATAAAGATTTCTTAATGTTTTCGAATAGCGATAACGTTGCCATCTCCAAGCTGCCATGAAAACCGATGCAACCTAAAAGTTTTCTCTACTTACTGCCGTGAAAATAGATGTAGTTTGTAGGGGCCTTTCACAAGAATCTTTCCTCTATTCTAGTTGCCTTTTAATGTAAAGCGTAACCGGAAAGCAGATTTTTCTTCTACTTAGTTTATCTATGCTCAACTGAATAATCACTAATCAGTGTTGGTAAGTATTTAGATGTTACAACGTTGTCGATTCGATTATTCTAAGTAACAGCAGTATTACGTGGTCAAGTGGTGAATATATTGTTCTAGGTTTGGCAGACCGCTAGTCGGTCTGCACAGTAATTTATATCGCCAATTGCTTAGCCTGTACCCTAGTGTGAAGTGGGATTATACTGTACTTTACTTTCGATCAATACAGTAGCCCACACAAAACAATAAACTCAACTTGGAGTCAGTATAGTTAACTTTACTTACAGTAAAGTTAACCTACGGCACTGCAAATACTACTATTCTAACGTAGCTTTTTATATGTAATTGGTATTATTTGTATCTCATTATCAAATATATTGTATAGTTCGCCTTTATAGTTTTTATCTTTATCTTATAGTCCAGCGAAATTAGTAAGTTTTATGGAATCGCTTTTATCAGTTGAAAAACGGTATGGTAGAAGGTTACAATAAAGGTCGTAGTTAGTGGGTATTGGTCCGTAAGGTACGTATTAGCGTTTTACGCCGCTTATATTGTTTTCGGGTGAGTCGTTTTCTTTATTCGGAATGCTTTCATCGTATCTAAGCTGGTGGTAAATGGTATCCAGAGTGTGGTTTTATATTTATCTTTATTTAAAAGTATGTTTTTGAGAGAGTTCACGTTGGACTCGCATAGTAAATGATCTTTGTAGCCCTTCCTTTTCTTTCGTTCATTTCTCCAATTTCGTATCTACTTCTCGATGTACGTTTAGTCTTATTCAACGTTTAGTTTCCTGTATTTATGAAGTCTTTTCTCGTTTCCATCTGTTATTTTTAAAAGGCAATTTTGGCGCTTTTTAGCTAATGTCCCTTTATAAAATTTAATTTTATTACCTTATCGTCGCTTTACTTTAGCAGTTAAGTCAGTTAGGCTGTTATTAATAAGGCTTTTACAATGCGGCTATTATTATTACCGGTCGTATTAATACTTTTACTTCGTAATGACTTTTGTAGTATCTTAGAGATCATACTATCAACTATACGTTCTATATTTAGCGTTTAGTTTGTGAAGTTTTTTCTAAAGTTGTCGGATAAGTCGCGTCCTTTAATATCCTTGTTAGAATAGTTAAAAATTATGTTAATAACAATATATATTTGCTATGAAGGGGTTCAATTTCTTCAATAGTACTTCGATTCTATTGTCTCATAAATTAAAGTTCAAGTAGTCTAGGATATTACTGCGAAACTATGTATTCTTAAATAGGTAGATTATGTATTTATTAATTTTTACTAGGTTTGTTACTGGTAAAGCTCTAGTTATAGGAATTTAAAGTGTATTGAAACGGATAAAAGGCTGGTTTATACGTATACCTAAAATATTATAACGGTCTAAATGTCGTTTTTACGTAGTAGATATAATTTTTGTACGTTCAGAATATAGTGGTTAAAGCTGTTTAGTTTGAATATTCACAAATGAAAATCGTAAAAATACATAAATGAAAAGCAAATAAGGTGTAGTAAAGCGGCTAAAGTAAGGTGTTTAGCGTTTGCTAGTATAAGTAAAATCCAAATAAGGCGTAAATAAAGCATAACTATAAGTTAGTTAAGAGTTTTAAATTAGTTTTTTTAAACCGTTTACAAGAGTTATACTAACGTAGTGATTGGTAAACTTGAATGTCGTAAATATTAAACTTAAATAAGTAGTGTAAGACGAGTACAGGAAAGCGAATAAGGTAATGGAAAATGGGAAAAAAGATGTGGGAAAGTGTGTATATATTATCCGAGGCGGTATATAAGGTTCGGTTCGTATTTGGTAAGCGGTTTGGATGTTGTATTATAGCTGTTTTTGTTATTTACAAGCGGTTTGTATATTATGTCTTGGACATTTTTGGGCTTCGTAGGTGGTACGAATATTACATATTAACCGCTTCCGAAGTATGTAAGCGGTTTGGATGTAACGTTTAAATCGGATAGATTTTAACGAAAGGTTTCGAGGTTTGGTGGTTTTAACGTACATAACTTAATACATAATAAGACGTTTTTCAAAAAGTGTCTGGATACGTTTAAAGCGTCAAAACGAGTTGGTGAATAAAGTAATGGAGCCTTTAGTAAATAAGGTACCAATTAGTTAATAATATCGTATTAAAGATTTTTTTTTAAAAAATAACTTCGAATTCTAAAGTCTTGCTACATTTCGAAGTTTAAAGGCACTCTCGTATAATTTCACTCACATATAGTTTTTGTCAATTGTAATGTTCAAGCATAAACAATTGGAACCGTTATAACATCCTGCTATAGGTATTGAACTTAGTTTTTTTTCTTGTTTCCTAGGATATCTATAATCTACCTAGTCGACCACTAATTAATGTTGGTAAAGTTTCTAAAATTTGAAAGTAACAAAAGATTAAATGAAAGATTAGTATTATACTGATAAGATAAGTTATCAAAAGGAAAAGAAGAATTTGGAGAGTACACGCTACAGGTAAGAGATTATAACCTTTTACCCAGGTAGTGGCATTCTACCATGCACTTTGCTAATGTCTCTTTTTGGCAGTAGCACGCTATCATATACTCTGCAGATGCCACTTCTAGGCAGTGATACACGATCATACACTTTGAAGGAATGCATCTTGCAGAGTAGTACGTTACCGTGCACTCTGCAAAGGTGAATTCTGCAACGTGACCGCTTACTAACTATAGAGATATATGGTAATATGAACAGTAATAGGGTTTGGTTTTCCAACCCTTTTTTACCGGGAAGGTATTTGGTATAACAACAACGGTTATTATAACATTTTAGCTAAGGCTTTCGTCATTACCTTCGTAATATATCAACTTTTATATAAAGCCTGTATCATTTCTTCCTAGTGTTTGAAAAGTTGAATATATATTTCTTCTTTTCCTTTCGAAGTTTTCCAGGCATCAAAATACGTCGAAAGAATGTGGTTATAGCAGTGAAAATATTAAATTGGTGATTCTCAATATGTTAAAACATCAGTTTTTAAGGTAATCACATAATGAAATTATCAAACCAAATGTGTGTATCATTAATTTACATATTAATATTAGTAGCCCTTACCGTAAAACCAGAACCTATATTGTTTTTTTGTGGCCACCGTTTTTTCAATATTGTTGAATAAATGAAAGAATGGAATAAATTTTATGAGTGAAATAATTTAGTTTATGAAATTCGTATAATCCTTTTATTCATTCATCGATAGGTTGGTGTCAATCAATATCAACTCGGTTAAAATAATGATCTTGTTTTTATTACATTAAACCTTGATCAGAGTTTTCTAAAAAGACATATGAATTATTGGGGGTACTCCCTTTGCTAAGGAGATATATTAGAATGAATAAAACACATGAAAGGTGATTTTGAATCATGTTTTAAAAAGGTAGTATTGTTTCGACCAAAAGAAAATTAATTTCAACGGTAACGTTATTATAACGAATAGCAAACTTCGCAAAAGGTTTTCTACTGTTTTAATAATCAATGAATCTGATTGTATGCATTTAACGAAGGAATGTCGTAAGATATAGTTTTTGATAATGAGTTTAGGGCTTCTTAAAACCTTAACAAGGACACATAAGTTGTTTTGTTCCGCCGCCTCTTCAAAGGCGGTTAGACGCAAGGATTGCTATCTCGAGTGGTTTCGAACGACGTCCTACGGCTCCGACGTGGATGATAGGACGGTTTTCGAGGTTAAAATAATCTGTGTTTTATTTCAGTCTGTTACAGTAACTTAAAAAGCCTTTAAGGCAAACGTAATAAAAGGGCTCGAGGTAACGTAAAGAGTCGATGCGATGTAGAGAGCCAGTATATCGGCGGAGGATATTAGCGTAATAATGTATTTCAACAGGATATGAAAAGGCTTATATAGGACCCCGTAGGCTTATTCTCTTTAAGTTGGGAAAATTCTTTTAAATAGGGGTTCAAGCCCCTGTCCGCGATAATTTCCGCCGCTTGAGACGTAATATGTAACATTGAAACTCTTTACTTAGTAAATTCTGATCCGTCGAAACGAATTATAAAAAGGTTAATGAACTATTTTCAAGCCTAGTATACGTATTCACGAATCTTTAGGTCGCGTTTTTATAAGTCTAGGACTTTATATTAGGCTTCAACTTTCAAGTGTTAGGGTAGGTACGCAACCCTTTATTTCTTCTTTAGTAACGGATTTGTTGCCTAACGCTTTTACTAGAGCCTTTGGTGTTTTTGAAAAGGTCTATTTTCCTCTATAGGTTCATTAAAAACGCGTATTATCGATTCTTCCCCTTTAGCGTTGACCATGGCTAGAGCTATCTACAGAATTTTACGGTCATATTGAAAGATCGTATACAAATCTGGTGGCAACACTAAAAAATGTAGGGGAAGCCCGTGAATGTGTCAGGAAATATAGAGCTAATTAGTTGTGAAACAAGAAGTTGCTCATATTATTACATATGTCATACAACTAACCAAGTTATAATCTTCACTGTTATATAACACCAGATGATTAACAATGTTAATAGAAACAAATTTAGAGTTTTTCCATAATATTCTAGTTTATGTTAATCTTCTCGTTGATAATACTGAGGTAATATCGATTCGCATAATGATTGACCTTAACCAATGTTATTCTCTACCAATTAACTTTAATGGACACGAATTGTATTGAATTGTGATCAGAGAAAATATAATTATCTATATAATGAGCATATACCAACGCTATCTTATAAATGAATAGATAGAAACAAATCAACACATCTTATAACTTTAAAAACAAAATTATTTATTATATTCACCTATATCATATTCTTGTTAATTTGACAAATGGATTTCATTCAACAACACTACTGTATTCAGTCGTCAGAAACAAAACCTTTTACAATTTATATTGAATTTCCAGAAACAAACTATTTGTACTTTGCAATATTTGGGCATAAATAAAATATAATAAGTAAATAATATGAAAATGAAATATAATCATTAATAATTGCTTTATTCTAGTATTTTCTGTTCATCTTGATTAATATCAGAAAATATATGAGGTCAATACGGGGTAGATGTGAGATTCATATGAAAACAAATTATTTTTACATTTTGAAGGCTAAACTTAATGTGTATTTCTTACTATAATAGAACATAAAAAATCATTAATTTCAAGCTGTAACAGTTTAATATGCCATTTAAAGGAAGGAAAAAATCTTTTTCTTTCGTTTATAAATTATCTATTATTTAGTTTAGTTGCTTGTTTTTTGTCGTAGGCTCATTTCAACATGTAAATTCTTTCATTTAGTTAGATTTCACCCTGAATAACGCGATTTAAACGCTTAGTGTTGTTATAGACTTCGTTATACACTATTTTATATTGCCTTCATTAACATAATACATAGTAACTCCACCTTATATTAGTTATCTCGGGTTTTATTTTGAATATTATACATGGTTTTCATGACTTGGTCAAAAATTTATTTTGTGTAAAATAATGAAATTAAATCAAATTGAATTTAAAAGACTGTTCATTTGTAACGTATTGTAATAATTACATTTTTTTCTAAATTTTGGTTCAAGTGAAAACGAGTAGTATTTTGACGAATAAAATATAAGTAAATGGATGATAAATACAACCAGTTCTGCAAATTTTACAAGGCTATGAGTTCTCAATTTTTCTCTCATTTAAACACAGAAGAAAATACTAATGTAACGCATTTATATTTATTGAAACAATTTCACCTCGACTTTTACCAAGTTTAATATAGGTATGATGTTGGAATATCATTCAAATGCAATAAAGTGAAGTAAACTAAACTGTTAGCCTAGTTGATTGTACTGACTGCAAATTGGCTGCAGTTTGTGGGACTGCACTGCAAGTGCAGTGTAGTAGGTGCACACTTAAAGTAGTGCATAGGCCAAAGCATTTGGCTATACAAATTAGCGTGCAGACCGGCTAGCGGTCTGCCGAACTTGGAACCTACAACTAACCAGAACCAATTTTAATGTAGCACTAGTTACTTCGACCACAGTAATTCGAATCAACTATGTTGCAACTATAAAGGCCTACCAACACCAATTAGTGCTTATTAGATTAAGTACAGATTATCTAAATAGAAAAAGAAGCTGTTTTCCGATTATTACGCTTTATTTAGGTAAGGTAAAGGAAAGGTTTTTGCGAAGGGCCCCTATTTGCTATGCAGTTGTTTGCGGCAGCAAGTAGGGAAGATTTATAAACTATGCAGTTATTTGCGGCCGTCTATAAGTAAGCGACAGTATTGTTATTGAAAACACCAAGAAATCTTTATTAATACTTTTTGAAAGCGGTAAGATTAACCACTCAAAAGTCTTCAAGATTACTAAGTTGGTAAGTTGACAAATGGCTAAGTCAATACTATTACGGATACTACTATTGTAAATCGTAAAAACGACTAAATCCTACGACCTTTAACTTTAAACACCAACTTTAACGACAAATGTAAAATGTACTCATTTATACCACTTTTTTTCTCCTAGACATTTTACCCATCGTTATAATAACTTTAAAATATACTAAAATCAATAAAGTTACTAATCTTACCAGAAAGGAAGTAATTATAGCATTCGACGTCATTTTCTAAAAGAATTACGACAAAAACCTTTAGTTTACCGATACTACCAAAGACTCTACCTCCGAGAATTTAACCAACTATATCAGTCGCTTTATCCTCGACTCATACCTTAACGGATACGACTAAGGGCTTAACACTTTCGACAAATTGACCGAATAATTTAACGAATAACCCTTATCTATATAAAATATAATAGATAAAAAAGTAAAAACGAGGATGAAGATTAAACTCAGTAAGCAAAAACAATCTGGCAAATTTACTTTACGAATAAGCCACTGACGAAAACCCTTAATAAATCATTGATAATGAGGGAAAAGGAAAATAAGTCACTAAGGACATATCTCTTAATGTCTTTACACATATTCGTAAAAACCTATACAAGTATAAATAAGTTTTTTTAATCCCTTTTATATAAAGTATTTAACGTATTAATATTTCGAATCGTAAAAAAACAATTCACCTACGTATTATAATCCCTTAAGTTTACCAATTAATTGAGAAAAAACCTTGACATACCCCTTAATATTATTAAATGGATTACCACCAAGTCCGCTACGGCGGAAACCCTCAAGTCTCGTTCCCTCAAGCTCCTTAATACGTCCAATTTTATCAGCTAAATTAAAAAAGGAAAGGCTTTACACGCGAGCCTATTATAGGCACGACCACTGGATTTTTATCTTTAAACTCGACTAAAGGCAATTATCTTTCCCACTAATACACGTATTCTCAATACATTCTCCAACATTAGTCGAGAGATTTAAAGGGTTTCTACGACCAATACATTACCCTTCCCTTTCGATACGTACTCATGGTAAATACGGATTACGCGGTAAATACCTCGTTCGTTAAAACTTAGAGAGGAAAATAGAAGTAAAATGGTAAGCCTTACAACCTCATTGTCAAATTACGCCCGTTTTTTAACATTTGCCGCAAGATAAGGTTAAATTACCATGGTTTTACTCGTTGTTTCACAGTATCTTTACCGACTAAGCTGAATATTACTAACTCCGATACCTGACGAATAATTTCTCTTTCTGCGAGATCTACGACAGCCTTAAGGGTTATTTCGAATACGATGTTGATTTTACCTAATACTATATCGACTAAAACATTATTAAGTGGTTCTATATATTGGATTACTAAAAGTTGACGAAAAGTAAGATAGACTTTCTTGATTAGATGCTTCATAGGCTGATGCTTTGCCAACAAATAATTGGAAACGTAGGAGCTGGCAAAGATACCCTACACTAATAGGTTCGGCAAGCTATTACGGGATATAAAAAGTTTAAATGCGTTCTATAGTGTCCTAACGCTACGTCTAAAGGGTTCTTTCACCAGTTACGTTTTTCGCTGATAGCTATAACGGCTCGAGTCTCAAGTTCGACTAATATATACCCCCAAGCTTCAAAATTTAGTGATAACGAAGAAAACTCATTCTATGCATACTGCATCGATTGCAAGTACGGAAGACCCGAACCTAGGAATGTAACCAAACCTCGTATGAAAGAGGGTATTTTTCTTGATTAAGGGTTTTAAACCAACCATGAAAATTCAATTTAAACTCAAACACCAAAATATATTAGATTTACTGCAAATAGAGGTATTAGTAAACATTTATCAATAGTATCGAATAAAAAGTAAAGCAAATAATATATAATATACACTTCCTATCTATATTTTACTAGGACTACTTCTAACTCGTTACAAACTTAAAAGGAAATGAGGTTAAAGAGGAGAAAAATAAGCCTCAGGTTATTAACTGGTATAAAAATATTAATACCAGCTTAAAAGTAACGTGATAACTCGCCGACTGCATATTTTTATACCGCTTAATAAGTAAAAAGATTTATCGCCGATATAACAATGAAAACTCTAGCCTTATGTACCTTCTTTACACTAAAGATATAGAAAACCTCGACATTAAAGTTAATGTTTACATTAACAAACTAGTACCACTTAGGGCTAATCAAAGGTTTTTACTCAACCTTAAATAAGGGTATCACTGATTTCATCTCTAAAGGCTAAAATATATAATATTAAACTTAATGAAGTTGGAACTTCGTTAATTACATCATAAGTTTAACAACCCGACGACTAACAGGCTTTGTAAAGTTTTGAAGGCAATTAGTTACAAAAATGTAGATTTATCAGCGCTCAAGGCAATTTAAGGCTTTGCCACACTTACTAAATACATTCTAAAACCCCCATAAAGTTTAAGCTTACGTTTAAGATAGATGAAAACTTTAACGTTAAGGTTTTAATAGAGGTGTTATGCCTGGACAACAAGATAATAATTTATGTTATTAACTTTGTTACAGCTTTTTACGACAACAAATTTCTTAAACCCATGATAACAAAGGAAACGTAAAAGGTATTACGTACTCTGTAAATTAATACGTACTTGAGGCTACTTGACGTACTAATTTATGACGTAAATACCAATTTTACTACCATAGAATTTTAAGTTAATGTTAAGTTGATAGGGATTTAGTGTAAATAGATTCACTTTAACGTTTACTGAGGTATTGATAAGATCGAAGGCTTACTTTTTTTTTGCGAAGGGCTTACAATATCCTTACCTTGGTAATTAAAAGCTTTACACTTAAAAAAACATAGTTATATATAATAGCAATTTTTTTTAACGATACTATTATCTTTAACAACCTTATAATAATCCTATTGGTATTTGAGGCCTATCCATGAATAAAGACTGAGTTACTACTATTGTCAAATACTGAAAAACGAGCTACAGCATATATTAAATCCTTCAAGGAATTAAGGAAGGAATCAGCATGCCGTCAAATTAATAACGCCTTTCATATTAGGAACGAACCGTTAACAATAAAAGTGCTTTCCTTGCCCCTTTAAAGTAAAGTTCCAACGTGGAAAAATCTAGATAAATAGGATAAGCCGTTTAAAATATTGATTATTACTAACCTAAACGTGATAATTAAAATTTCTAATGGCCCTATTATTTTCTGAATTACAAAAATCAAGTTGTATAAAAAGAAACCTTAAGGTTAATAAAGATTACAATAATGATAACCTGCGAGTCGAACGAATAGGCCAATATAATCCTCTCGAACCGATGGTTGACAAGTTAATAAAACGTTGACAGCGCAAAAGAAAACTTAAAAGAAGGGTATATATTAAAGAGGAGGACGGCGAGAAAAAGTATAGGTATGACAAGGTACATATAATAGCCTGTGTATCTTCAAATGAAACACGGAATAGAAAACTTAGTTTCAAATTACATGTTAAAGATATTATTAATATATTATATGAGCTCTTCAAAAAGCAACTAGGTCAAGACGAATGGCCTTTTTATACGAATGGTTATTTAACTTGTGCCAATAAATCAATTCAAAGACTTAAACGTAACTATCCTGAAATCGATGATACTTTATAAAGTTCAAGGCGAAATCATAAACCGGCTGTATAAAAAGTTATGGCTAATTGTTTAAGGATACGATGATAAAGGAAAAAACATGATCCTGATTTAATCGTCTATAATTCAGAATATAAAATAAAGTTTAATTTTAGTAATTATTATCAATTGAAATGTGTTCGTATAAGGTTAATTTACACTTGACAACTGAGATATAACTTAAATATATGGGTAATTTACTACCAATCTTTAACAGATTATACCCTCAAAATAGCCGAAAAAACTCGGGAATAAATTTCCAACCGGTACGTTAATATATTATACTGTATCTTTTTACAGATTAACTGAAAAAGGCATTTATTAGGTTTCAACCTATTAAACGTACTTCAGAAATAAATTGGGTATAAAACCTTGAACGTTTAATTCATGTTTATCAATTACGGGGAGTAAAAATTCGGTATCGTAGGGATATAAATTAACGATACCTTTCCCTTCGGAAATACTGGGTTTATGTTGGCGAAATAGTATACTATCGAGAAGTTGGGTCTTTAAAAGTATAAGCTAATAGAAACGTTAGCAAAAGGTAAACGACTTAACTTTAATAAATTGTCAATCTGTATCATATGGTATTAATGCTGACAACGTTACTTACATTAATTTACGTTAAAAATTATAAACTACGAGACTAACGACGACTAACAAGGCGAAAAAGGTAAAATTACCAAAATACCTGATGCAAAGGGCCTATACAGCTTACATTGCCACACTATGTCAACCAGAAGCATCGTACAACCTATTTATTGCAGCGTAAGTACAAAATCTATAGAACGAGGACCTTCACAAGTTAAATAAAAGAATTTCATTTTATGTGGACTACTTAAAAGAAGAAATCAATATAATTTTGGTGAATTTGACAAAAGAAAAGTTAATAATCTTCCTGGATAAATTATTCGTTGATGATATTAGGTTTATATTGTAAATTAGGTTCCTTATATTATTCCTTCACGGGGAAAAATTCAAAAAGCAATTTAAAATTACCAGAAACCTCGTTTAATGGAAATCCGTTAAATATAAACGTGTCATACAAAGCGTATTATCTTTAAAAATCTACAATATAATAATGAGCTTTGAAATTAGCATAGGAATTAACGATACTTGAATAATTATTACCAAATAACTAGAATTACCTCCGATGCTTATAGAATCTAGGTACAACTAATAAAAAAAGCTTAATAATAAACGTAATAGTTTAAAGAAAGGTATACAAAGTACGAGAAATCAATGAGTTCCGGTAGATTAATGGTAAAAATAACACCATTGACTTTATAACCAATGTTATGCCTAATAGCGTTCTAAAAAAGTTTCTAAATAATAATACGTTAACTATACGAACTGAGAACTACGTAAACTACCCGATATGTAATCTAAAGGGATAGAGAGGCTCTGGAAAACTTAAAGACAGCTAGGGTAATAATATTAATAACAATAGTGGCAAAGTTGATGATAATAATACTAATAAGTTAAATTACTGGTAAAAGGTACGTAAATGTGGATTACGTAATACGTATAGGTTTATAGCAAAAGATATGAACACATCAGTTAAGTAATAAAGAGCTCAGAAATAAAAAGCAACAGACTATAATTAATATCAATTTCAGTGTAAATTGATCGGAATTGACAAGGGTTTGTCTTATTAATTAAGGAGAGATTTCCAAGATTACCACGAATTGATAGTCGGCTACGCTGGTATACAAGCATAAAACAAAAAACCGCTAGTGTTGGAACAACAGTTAAATACAGTAAAGTTAATTCAATTAAACTGTCAGTTTAATTGGTTATACTAACTGCCAATTGGCTGCAGTTTGTGGGACTACACTGCAAGTATAGTATAATAGATAGTCACCTCAAAGTAGAGTATAGACCAAAGCATTTCGCTATACAAATTAGCGTGCAGGTCAGCTAGGGTCTACTGAACTTAGAGCTTACAACTCACCTGAACCAATTTTAATGCAGCACCAGTTACTTCGACCACAGTGATTCGAATCGACTACGTTGCAATAATAAAGGCCTACCAATATATGAAGTAATGTTTTATAATAAATAACACATGTATTACCTAGTATACATTTGTATATACAAATTTATTTTGAATAAATTTATTTCTTAGATAAAAATAGTCGTGGGAAAAACACGCGCTTCTTCATTGTATAAAAGAAAATATATTGATTCTATTCTTTATCCGCTGACAATCAAAACCGTCAGTTAGATATGAGGCACTTTCCGAGAGATATTTTGGACATGTACTCACAATATTTCCCTCCCCAACATGGCCTTTTGGCGCAATGGTAGCGCACTTGTTTCCGGTACAAGAGGTTCTCGGTTCGAGTCCGTGGAGGGTCGATATATTTTTGCATGGACGCGGATTGAGAAGCGAAGCACTAGTGAAGTCTATTTTTCCCAAGGAACCCAATATTGTGGCAGAGCTGTGTACGTATGCTCTTTTATTCACCACACGCCCGTTGTTCGGTAAAGTCCCTCGCGGTGGCAGAGTGTGTGGCTTTATTCAATCACTCCAACCGCATCATGTCATGGTCTCCATAGATTTTGTATAATTCTGTCCCTCTCCCTCACAGTACCATTTGTCGCGGCAGTGAATGCTTTTTACTTAGTTACCCCAGACTGAGATGTGTAGGCAGTGGAAACCGGCACCAAGTCTCTAGAGCCTGTTGGGTGCTTTATCTTTTGACAGAGCGTACAAGAAGTCCTGCCTCATGAGTGAGAGTAGATAGTTGTTAGAGGCTGAACAGAAGAGACCAGCAAGGGCCATGTTATGGACGGTGATTCGGGTCGCATACTACATAACATAGTATGTAATACTGACGACGGCTAATCTGCGGCTTGTGGAATCGGAGCCTCGATAAGCGCCGCGACATCCTACACCGTCCTACCTACCGTCTACCAGCAGCCAGCTCGGCTACATTCGATCATGCCGGACCATACCGACGAGACGGCGCAGATGGCCACGTTCCCCGGCTCCACAGGCTCGCGCAAGCATCCCAAACCAGCCATTGCGGTACTCCTCGCGCTGCTTCTGCTGGTCAACCTCGCCGCCAGCCTGTACCAGCTGCCGCTGAACCTTGTGATTGAGCGGCGCCTCTGCGTGGAATACTACCGCCGGCACCCGCCGTCGCAGGTCGGCAAGGATGGCAGCATCGATGAGACGCTTTGCATGGAGCTCGACGGTGTTCAGCAGGGGCTGGGCTGGATACAAGGGACAATGGACACGCTCTGGGTTGTGGGCGATTTCGCCGTGACGATACCGCTGGGCTTCGCCGCCGAGAGGTATGGGCGCCCGAGGGTGCTCTGGCTCAACCTCGTCCCCAGGGTCTTCATGTTGACCTGGGCCATTCTTGTTGGCTACTTTGACCGTGTGCTGCCCACCAAGGCCATCCTCGCTGGACCTGCGTTTTCCTTTCTTGGAGGGGACTGCGTCTTCAACTCGATTGCCTACTCCTTGGCTTCCGGAATCACCGACGACGATGTGCTTCGGGCGTCTTACTTTGGCTACATGAGCTCCGTCTCGTACGTGGTCAACCTGCTAGGCCCCGCTTTGGCCTCTTTCTCCATGTCCATAATGCTATGGCTTCCGTTCTGGATCGGCACCGGCCTCCTGCTGACAGCAGTCCCGGTCATCCGCATGCTGCCGGACCAGACTTCATTCCCACACTTCCCCGGCGAGCAGGCACGGCCTCTCCTCTCCGTCTTATCTCCCCTCCCGAAGGCCCAGGATGCGAACGCGCCCCTGCTGTATTACGTGCTCGAGCGCTTCCGCGTCTTCCAGCAAGTCGTGGCAAGCCACTCGCAGAACTTCACCTTCATGCTTGTCTGCTTCCTGCTCACGTCGCTCGCCGGCGCAGACACCAAGCTCCTCGTCCAGTACATCTCGAAGCGCTACCACTGGACTTTTGCATCCGCTGGCTACCTGATCGCAGGGAAGGCCGTGGTCAACTTCGCCCTGCTGACGTTCGTGGTCCCTCGCGGCCTGCGCTTCGTGGCCAGCGCCCCGCAGCCTGGCGGCGACGCACCGAGCGCGGCCGCCCGCCTCAACATGCGCTTCGCCAAGGCCTGCTTCGCCGCGTCGTTGGCCGGCGCCCTGGCCATCGGCCTCGCGGCGACCGTCTGGATGCTTGTGCCGGGGCTGGTCCTCTACGCCCTCGGCTCGGCGCTGCCGGTCTTCACGCTCTCGCTGCTCGGGTCGCCGGCTGTTGCGTCGGGTGCCACCGGTGACGGGACCGGGAACGGTGCGGGAGCGGCGTCTGCCGCGGAAGGGGAGCCGCATATCTTTTCAATTGTCATGCTGGTGAAGACGTTGGGCTCGCTGCTGGGGGCGCCATTGATGGCGGTGTTGTGGGTGAGAGGCATTGGGCTTGGGGGTTCAGCGTTGGGGCTACCGTATTTTGTTAGCTGTGCTTGCTATGGGATGGCTATGGTGGTCTTCAGCAGGGTGGTAGTGCCATGAGAAACGGTAAAGTGGGATGCCAGCGTGTACTGACTGTCCGGAAATATAAAGTCACAATGATGGCAAGTGTTCCATGCTTCCAACATCATATATCATTTGATTTCACGGGAATTACGGATGCCTTTAGTTACAATATTGGCGTGTCTCTAGACTGTGTACCAGAAAGCTCTCGGGGTACTTTGGGCATGCTCCAGGGCTCATGGCTCATTTGATGATGGGCTGTTCACACCTCAACAGCTCCAACTGTTAGAACGCATGGTGATACGATATATATATACTATCACCGGGCAGTGACCACTATATAGCCAGTATCGTGTGACCCTCGCTAATGTAAAGATACATATGCCGGCGGGAAGACTCCCAACCCGAGTTTCCTCACCTTATAACAACCACCACCCTATTCAATTCTCCGCCTAGGCTATAAATACCCTTTAACCTGTTAAACTAAACACCCTACTTCTTTTCATACCAATATATTAAATTGAAAACGTATCCTCCACACCTATAGCCAATTTCTCAACAATGTATAATATGTAGTTGTTAAATACCAATAGGGTCTTATATCAACCATATAAGTCCTCACGTCATGATATAAACCTACCCGCATGGAAAATATGGATCGCATTTGTATAAGTTTTATCCATGCTATCACATAAAAAAATACGATACACCATTTGATATGTCGAATAAGCTCCTAACTTATTATATCTGTAATTGTTAATAGGCCTTGCCTGATAGGCCTTTAAACGTTACAACATTGTGGATTCGAATCGTGGTCGAAGTAACAGTAGTATTATGTGGTTAAGTGGTGGATGTATTGCTCTAGGTTTGGCAGACCGCTGGCCGGTCTGCACATTAATTTGTATGGCCAATTGCTTGGCCCGTGCCTTAGTCTAAAGTAAGTACATATTATACTAAACTTTACAGTCAATATAGTCAACTCATAAAACAATACATTTAACTTGCAGTTAGTATTGTTGATTTACTTAACAATATAGTTGATTGATTGTATTGCAATTACTACTGTTTTAATACTAGCGGCTTTTTGTTTTGTACGCGCACGACGCCAGTGTGGTCGACCATTTATTTCCGGTAACCTCCGAAGTGCCTACTCGTTAACCAGCCAGACCCCTGTCAATTTCGTACCTAAATTGGCCTCGATTACCCCTTTCGCCGCACAGTTCCGAGTTCCGACTTTATCAACTTCCACATACAAGTCTTCCATTACAAACTTATACAAACCTCCAACTTAACCTTACACTTAATCAACAAGTTTAGCCGTGCCAATTAATCAATTCGCCGGTTTTAGTTCACTGGCAGTTTTTTAGTCTGTCAGGGTACCATTGTTTCCCTCCTTACTTATCGGCATGTAATTTGACTCTGCCAGGTAGCCTCTTGACCTAGTCCTCGATACGTATAGTCCAACTTATTGCTGTCTACAAACCTTTTTAAAGCTTTGTTTGATGCCGATTTCGTCATAATACTAGCCGGATTATCTTTACTATCGATTCACTTGAACTTTTGAATTTCCCTGTTTTCGTAGGTCTCGCAAAATGCTATTACTGTTGGTAGGCCTCGCGAAATGCTATCACTGTTGGTAGGCCTTCATCGTTGCAACGTAGTTGATTAGAGTCACGTAGTCGAGGTAACTGGTGCTGTATTGAAATTGGTTCATGAGTTAGTTGTAAGCTCTAAGTTTGACAGACCGCTAGCCATTCTGCACACTAATTTTTATGGCCAATTGCTTTGGCCCGTGCCCCACTTTGAAGTGGGCACCTACTACACTAGAATCGCAGTTAATCCCACAAATCGCAGTCAATTTACAGTCAGTATAATCAACTAACTATAAGTATAGTTGACTTGATTATACTGTATTTGACTGCTATTTTAATACTGGCGGCTTTTTGTTTTGTGCCTGTACGCCAGCGTGGCCAGCTACCAATTGGTGGCAACCTTGGAAATCCCTCCTCAATCCACAAGCCAAACCCCTATCAATTCCAGTTAATTTGTATTGAAACTGATATTAATTACATCTTTTCATTATATATCTCAGAGCCTTTCGTTTTTTAACTCCCGTGCATAGGTTTTTCGCCAGACTTACGCGTATCACGCATTTCACCAATTACGTACCTTTTGCTAGTAGTTCTACCTATTATAATCATCACCATTATCATCGCTATTATTACCCTGTTAATCTTTAAGTTTGCCAGGGTATCTTTTCTTCTTCACGTTACGTACCGGGCGATCTACGTAGTCTTTGATTCGTACGGTTAGCGTATTGCTATCCACAAACCATTTCAGGGCATTATTGTATGTGGCCTTAGTTGCAATGTTAACGGGGTTATTTTTTGCCGTTGGTTCACCGGAATTCATCGATTTTCCAGGTTTAACCTACCTTTTGTAATGATCACACTAAATACACGTAAGTATATAGAAGGTGTCAGAGGGTTTATGTTATCAAGAAGGTAGCAGAGGTGCTGAGTGAACAATATCGCAACCGTGCAAGTAATGATCAAAAGCCGTGAGGCTATTCAGAATATACTAAGACTGAATACTTAGATTGACAACTGAAGATCTATGAAGGAAATACTATCTATGCGGTGATGACCGTGTCCTTATATATCCGTGCCTTCATACCGTCTTCAGTACTGGATCCCTTGGATCAGTGCTGAGCCCGCTGATCCTGTATCACTTGGATCAGAACTGATCCCGCTGATCCTAATCACGTGATTGGCTTAGTCATTTCCCTGCTAACAAAGGAGAGGTGTTCCCCACCTGATGTGTTGGACTTCAGGCTCTAAGTGGCTCAGCTGCACACTRGCTTGCTTCCTGAACCGCCATCATACTTGGGTCGTAACACCTTTCTCAAAGTCATTACACTTATCATTAGATGTTTTTCATTAGTTATACTCAACTTAATAAACATTCGTAAAAGCTTCAAAAATCTGTATATATAACTATCAATATCGAAGGCAATCCCAGCAATCTGTTGATAATTTTTAACGTATCGTTAATTACTATACTAATATTCAAGTCTGTCATTTTACCATAAACCTCTAAAGCTAATACGTTTATATTTAATAGATATCCAGTATATAATATTTTTAATGATAGAAAATTACCTATTAAACCTCTCCTCGTTGAAGAGTATCATAAGGAATCCTATTCACAATATAAGATTAGTATTATTAGTAAAGAAGCCGTCTGCAAAAAAATATCAATTTCGACATTGTTAAATTTACCGAAACCATATTAATATCTTTTTCGAAATTATCCATTTGTTACATAATCCTTCCATTTAACTTGTTAACGTTCTTGTCTTGTATATCCTTTACTTTTACTATAATTGATAGGTTGTACAATACCTTCAGTTAACATAGTATAGCAATATAAACCGTATAGACCCTCTACTCCAAGTATCGTTATATTTTTGCCTCGTCAGCCTTGTTAATCGTCGTCAGGTTCGCAGCTTACTCTTTTTAACGTCGGCAAATATTCGTGCTATTAGCGTTTTTAACCTTAATATTATAAATGCGGATTGATAATTTATTAAAGCTAATTTATATGCTTTTACCGAACATTTTCATTAGCTTACACTTTCAAAAGCCTAACTTTTTATAACACGTTATTCTGCTACTACAAACCTAGTATTTCCGAGAAAAGGGGTGTCGTTAATTTACATATTTACGATATCAAAATCTTTTCCCTAGGTAATGAATAAATACGAGTCGAACGTTGAAATTTTATGCCTAGTGTCGATATTATTAGATATTCTTATAGTTAACAAGCGTAGAGAACCATGCTTACAGAGTGCATAATAGCATGCCACGCGGGAGGATGCACTTTTGCAGAGTGTATGATAGCGTGTCACGCCCTAGGAGGGACGTTGGCAGAGTGTATAGTAAAGTGAAACTCTCTAGGTGAGAGCTTATAAGCTTTCACCTAAGACGTGCACTCTCTAGATGCCTCTTTTTCTTTTTGTATCCAATTACTTACATTACTACTTGAAATACTATACTATTTTCTTTTCATATTGATATACAAAGACTTTACCGATATTAATTAGTATCCAACTTAATCGATTACTAATAGCTTAGAAAAGAAGAAACGAATTTTAATTAAATACCCAAGGTGGGATATTATAGCAGTTCAAAGTATTTCATACTTCAATACTACGATTTATAAGAAATATACGGGAGTATGAAAAAAATGTAAAACTCGGAGTGATTTTGAAAATAATAGCTTTAATACAAAATTATTAATTCGGTTGATGCCTTTTAACTATTGAAAGCCACGTTAAGCTATCTGTTAACGCGGTGTGCGCTTTAAATATATCTGTGCACTTTTTGGAGAACGTCCTATCATGTATAGGTTATGTAAGCTATCAAGTTTCGGACTCCTTCGTTAGAACTTATCCGGCTAAAACACATCATCTAAACCGCTGATGCATACTTCGGAAGCGGCGAAAACAACTTTTGGGACACCCTTACCATTACCCTAAACCCTGAAAGCAGCGTCCAAAACACTTACACAAAAATACACCAACCGCTTAAAATACCTTTTGAAACACTCCGGTATATTTTGCGAGCGCTCAAAACAACATTCGATGTACTTACATATTGAAAGCGCCCAAAGCAACACCTGACGCTCCAACACCATCTCAACTCGCTTTTACATACCATCTCAACCCTTACAAACCAATTCTCCACTCGAAATACCCACTTTTTTTTCGCTCGTTTACCTTGCTACATACCGTTTATTCGAGTTGTCACTTACGATGTTTGAGTTTACTAGTATAAGCATTAAACAACGAAGTTAGAACGCTTAACTAGTTTTGTAGTAACACTTTATATACATTTTCATTTGAACTATTTTATTCAGAGACCCCTTTAAATATATTATTTCAAGCGTACCCAATTCCTACTTATCATTGTATTTGAATATCAGAACCGCTTTCAGATACTTTTGAAGCCATTCAACACAGTTTTTGAGGCGTATATACATTTATTCCAAGTGCACAGAATGGTCTTCGATACGCTTTAATTTGTTTCGCATTTCTATTATTATAAATTTATTAACATAAACCGTATTTGATGCTAATACATATATAAACATTTCATTCAAATATATACTTCTTCAAAGAAACGTCTGAAATTCTGTTCAAATAAATGTGCAGGATAACAAAGTTAAGTTACCGGTAAAATACTTTGATTTTTAGGGTATAAATATATATATTACAAACGTAATATTTTACTATTGGGATATAAAAGCTTTAGGTATTAGAATAGTACTACATGTAGTATAGTAGGTCAACTTTACTTACAGTCAAGTTAACTGAACTGCAAGTTGAGTGTATTGTTTATGTGGACTTATCGAATTGGGTATAAGTCGAGTGTAGTACGCTGCACTTTATACTAGGGCACGGGCCAAGCAATTGACTATACATATTACTTGTGATGGTCCGACCTACAATGGTAAGCCAAATAGGTACCAAATTGGATTTACTATTGAGGTGCGGAGGAAGACTAGAAAAGGCTACAGTGGCCCAACATGTAAGACCTTTGGGTAGGGTTAATGCCTATCCCGTTACGTGCTTTTATACGTGCCGCATACGGACCGTACCCTATCTATTTACGAACTATGTCCGGCCTATACCCGGACCGTGCTTTGTCCGCACCTGGGCCAGGCGTAGGCCGAGTTTTGTTTATCCTGTTACGTATATAGTTACAAAACCTATAGGCTTAATAGCTAACAGCCTAAGTTTAGAACATACCCCCTTTTCCCAGATGTTTTAAGGGTTACGACGTCTTTTTGAATAAATAACAGATGCGGGCCGTACCCGCCTAATACGCGGGTCAAACGTAAACCGGTGATATTATGTTTAATATATCGTATAACTCTTCAGCCGGCCTACCTTTAGGTCGTCGGCGCCATATAACGTACCCATCAACGCGTCGTGTAATACATTCTTTTTGCTGTCAGGGCTATATAACGTACCTTTTAACGCATCGAATAATATAGTCTTTTCATCGTCAAATCGTATAATACGTTATATAAAGTTACTTTTTTGCCTTTAATACCGTATGACGCGCCCCGTATAATACATAACCCTTACCGAATCCGGTTCGTTAGTTTTTATAAATACGGATGTCCATCGTAATCTTTAAAGCTTTTTTCTTTTCCCTTTTATATTATCTCTCCTCTTCGTTAACTGCCCCCTTTATAATCTTTTTAATTTTCCTTTGTATGTATTAGCCATTTATTTGCGTTAATATATTTTAGCCTTTTTTCCTTACTTATCATTGTAACCGATGTATATAACGGTTTTAACTCAGGTGGCATTACTGCCGCAGCCTTTAAAGGGGATAACAAATCTCACCGTAAGGTGTATTACCCTATTCTATACTATTATCCTCCTACTTATTACATGTTATAGTCTTTTTACGTTATAAGAAATCTCTTTATCCTTAAAAATAATAAGGATACAAATAAATTTCCTTTATTATAAGTTGAAGAATTCTATATATTATACATTAATCATCTTTTAAACTCTGACGTTTCTTTATTTTACGTTCGGGTTTATTGGACGTAAGGGTATCGCGTATATTAAAATGTTTCTAATAAGGTAAACTTATGAATGATTTTTTATAAAAACTCCCATTATTAATTAACTCCTTTTCCTAGTATATTTCAAAGATAAATTTATTTACGACTTTGCCCGATTTATATGTCGTTTTACGCAATTTAGTTATTATAGTAAAGAATAAGAACTATATATTATCCCCTACGCGTAAGTATTAGGAAAATATGCTACATTATCAACCCGTTTTTACCCCCGCTTTTTCTACATTAATCAATTAATTTACCCGGCTTTGTAATATCATTCGAACGTAAGGGTTTTCACTATACCGGCTGTATAATCCGTTACTCCTTTAATTAAACGTTTACGCCGCCCTTTTTTTCTGGGTCCGTTTTTACCCCAGACTTTTCCGTCGCTTTTTACTATATCGCCTATTTATAAAAATAGGACGTTCTCAGCCAACCGGGTTTTAACACGTAACGTTTTCGTATCGGCCCCCTTTAGATATCGTTATATACCTTTACGTGATTTCAACCTAAAAATTTCAAATAATATAACTACCTAGGTTATATTTTTGAAATTAATATAAGTTACAGCTTACAAAATATTACGAACAATGTTTGCAGCTTAACTATACGATCCCCAATTTTACCCGTGTCCTATTTGCTAACTTTAAATAAAAGCGAGTTAATCAGGCCGACTAAGAGCGGGCGTAGGATTACGCCCGGGTCGACCGCGTTACCCGGACCTAAACTAACGTATTACAGTTTTTAGTAACCCGTTTAAAGGGTTACCCTCTTCACTTTGCCCCCCGCCCTACTCCTCGTTAACCGTTATCGTCGGCCTCCTTTAACGCTCATCCCTTTTAACGTTATCCTTTATCGTCGGCCTATCCTAACGTCCGTCCCTTCTCGTATTATCCGTTATCGGCTTCTTTTAACGCCCGCTCCTCCTCGCGTTATCCGTTATCCTTCACGTCGTTTCGCATCCGTTCCGCCTTTGACCAGCCCCCCTTTTTGGTGCCTACCAGTTTTCGCCATAACTTCTACCGTCTCCCTCCCCTAATATTACCTAATATTAGGGGCTGATTATAATAGGGCTCCTAACGTTAATAACGCCGGTATTTGTTAAATTCAAATAAAGATAATAATAAAACGTAGGTAAATTTTCGTTAAGTTGTAATAAAAGCCGCTTTACGGTCGGATACGTATTCGAGATAATCGGTTAGTATTTACCCGACTTTACCTATTATATTATAACTTTATTTAGTAATTAATTCTTCTTTTCGTCCGTAAGTAAAGTGTTATTCCGGGGGTATAAACGGTTCGCCCCACGTTTATCACTTAATATAAACTTAATACAAATGTTGAAATACCGGATTATCATAAACTTAAATATCGTTTTATTACGCTTTAAATTTATTTAAAGTTGTAATATGCTGATAATTTTTCAATAATTCTTACTTCGGCTTATTATAATCTTTTTACTTAACTAATACGTAGCGAACCTTGCCTCTCCTCGTCTTTACCACGAAAATATCTTATAGTTTAAATTCATCGTATTTACCTTTTATATATCGTTAGCTATTAAAATTTGTCTTGGAAAAATATCAGATAAGACTTATAAAAAAGGGGGTTTAAAGCTACCAGCTTAATTAAACATATATAAAATACTAAATATTTGTTAACAATATTGAATACGATATTAAACGGGTTTAAAATACCGATTACCCGATATTAGCTTTAAAGTTAATCTATATTTTTACTCAGGCAATTAGTTTTAATATTATAAAAGCTTAGTTAAATTTAATCCCCCACTTTATTTCGTTTCACTGAACGTCGTTTACGATTCATCGCCATTTTTATTTTTCATTAGATATAAGCTATCGTCTTATAGGTCAATTTCGTCCCTTCTATTAAATAAGATAAAAACGTAATAGTTCGTCCCGACCGACTAGTTAACAACTTCATATCTCTGTTTATATTTAAGACAGATAATATTTCGTATTTATTTATTGAATGCTTTTCATTAAAGCTAATAATCATTAACTTTCGGTCATTCAAAGTAAATCAATAAACGAGTAAATATAAAGTCCAATCGTATTACAAAAATTCGATAACAATGTGTAAGTACTTTTAACCCTTTTAGTTTACCCGTTTAATACCGTTATTTGTTTATAAGTAATACGTTGTAAATTAAAGTTATTAGACTTTTACTAGGGAATTAAAGGTCGTTTAAAATACTTTTACCTAATTCGAACCGCGGTTATTAATAATGAAAGTTGGGAATCTATAAAATCTCTACTATATATTTTGGAAACGTTTCGCGTACTTATTGGTAGTTATAGACTATTTAACCTTTAGCTAGACAAATTTAAAAAGGCGATTCGTACTAACTAACAAATATTAAAAACCGTTATTGATAACTAGTAATTCGATTATGAAATCAACCGAAATATACGTTTAGTATTAGTCGGTGATAAGAAGAGATTAAAACAGGCTTTACCATGAGGTACGACGGGTTTTCGTTCCGTTATATTATATATATATTTAATATGAACGTCGAATATTTACGATTATGTCCTTATAGTAGTAATCCCGTTAAAAAATGCGAAACAAAATGTTTTTGCCCGGATAACCTATAATAGGCGAGTTGTAGGTTTATTATAAGATCCTCGTTATCAATAATTTCTATTTCGGTAACCATAAGCGATTACGGTAACGTGATATATCTCGTGGGTTAATCCCACAATTTATTATTTATACTAATTATCTTATCTTAAATGGGAAACGTCCAACGCTTTTGGAAACCGTTAAAAGGCGAACCTTATATAACGGTTCGTTTGTTATTCTTTAGTTTTATAATTCCGTTAACGTATCTAGGTCGAAAATAAGGGAATTACTCGATATTGTTGATATCGATGGGCCTAATATGGGTTGGACCCGCGGAGATACCACCGATATTACCGTACTGTAATCCTCTAATATTATTCCCGATAACGATCCGGACGCGAGCCGCGCTTAAAGCGATATCGCCCTCGATAGCCCTTCGAAGGCCCCCGACCCACCTTTAAAATATATGTCGTAATTTAACAATTAAGGTTTCGTCTCATTAAACTCTTTTATACAATCCGCTGCAATCTATATCTCTTTAATATATAAGTTTACTAATATTAAGTTTAACATAATCATGCAAATAGGCTAAAAAAACCCGCGCGCGGGTTTTTCTAACCTTGAACTTATTTTACAACTTACGGGTTGAATTATCTGGGCGGATGCCTTAAGTTACAAACCTATACTATAGATGGTATTTAAAAAGAAAAAAGACTTCAGTTTACTTAGCTTAATATTTCAAAATCAACTGTAGTAAAAAAAAAACTTTAATACCTTATAGTTTATTAAAATCGTAAACGATATACGAATATTACGCAACTTGGAAAACTACATCTTTAAATAAAAAAATTACCGCGAAAAGCTTTTTATTATAAATGGTATAATTGCATCTCGTATCTGTTAATTGTACGAAGTGATAATTTATTAGCTTTAAAATCTTATTCTTATCCAGTTACGACAAATAAACCTTTAACATCATTTTCGAATAGTTGGTTTTTATAGTTATTAACCGATTGAGATTTTAGTATACTAAAATCGGGACTGTAATAAAAGTATTTTTTAAGGTTTAAAATACATGTTTTTCCCGTTTTATCCAAGCCTAATAAATACCTTACTTTGTTAAGCGGACGAGATAATTCGTTAGCTTCAAGAAATTACTAATAAAATCACGATAAAATTTAGCAAAACCTAAAAAGTCTCGAACCTTTCGAATCGTACGTAGTAACTCCTACTCGCGGATTACCCAGAATTTTTTTGGGGTCGGTCCGAATACCCACCCTAACCGTTATAATAAAGCCTAGGTATTTTACCTTTTGAACTACGAAGTCGAACTTTTTTCAATCCAAATTTAGACTCGTATTACGAAAACGTTTAAAAACTACGCGATTTTTTATTATATAGTTTTATTTAATTCCTACAAAAATACCAAAAGGTCTTTTAAATACATTATGAAGAATTTTTTTAAAATATTAGCTGTTATATAATTAATATATCGTCAAAACGTCGCCGAGGTTCCCGTTAGCTTGAAGTAGGTAACCAGTTATTTAAATAACCTAAATCGAATACGAAAC
Organism: Anisogramma anomala; assembly: GCA_038502455.1. Lineage (NCBI taxonomy): Eukaryota > Fungi > Ascomycota > Sordariomycetes > Diaporthales > Gnomoniaceae > Anisogramma > Anisogramma anomala. The sequence goes on from JASMMZ010000009.1 coordinate 3,204,004, forward strand.
GCCGTTAATTTTTTTACTTAGGTACCATCTGAATACGGTAAAAAGCCATTAAATATCCAACTTCATAAGCTATATCGACTTTGATAATATATATAGGGTCTCCTCAATTACAGGTAAAGGGAAGCGGTCTTATTTCATAATTTTATTTAACGTCCGGTAATTGATATAAAACCCTTATCCCTCCTTCAGCTTACGAATAAGGAAAACCGACGTTACCATCTGTAAGGATTTTACCCGAACTTAAACCTTATTTATTAACTTTATAACTATCGTCGAAATTTAAAGGATTGATGCCGTAATATCGAGTATAAAGATCCTTAAAGTCGTTTTAGTAAAATTTTATCTTTATTCGGTTTAATGTAAATATATTAATCGAGTTTCCATTTATATAAAGGTAAGGTTATAATTTTATCTTTATCGAATGGATCGCGAAATTTAGCTAATTCTGGTAAAAATATAACTAATCCTTTTCCTTTATAATCGTAGTCGTCGTTATTATTTATAAAGTACGTGTTATTTCTTAGAAACTTATAATATAAGTTATTCGAAACGGTTCTTCTATACATTATACCTTTCAGTACGAACGTTACGTCAATTCGAGAAAAACCGAACTTATTACGCCTTATATATCTTCCATCTTAAAGCATATTAATATTACATCGATAATTGAACCTCCCTAACTTTAAACTACTAAACAACTATCACTCGAGTTTGAAGTCACTTGATAATATCATATCCAAAATATTCCAAATATTCTATCCCGCGTTTTCCGGAAATAATATATATTGATATTGGGTTCTACTATTTATCAATATTTATACGAAACTTGGCTATTTCGGTAATACATCTATTTTATGGTAACCCTAACATCGAACCGAAATTTTGTAAATTTTATAATTGAATTTACTTTAACTTTAAACATTTCTTTAAAGCCTTGTTTCTAAAATAATATTAATTATAACCAAAATCGACTTAAATATACAAAAAGTAGGTATTATTAAAAAACAAAAGGATAAAAATAGTTTTTCGCTTATATGTATTTCAATTAAACTAAATTCATTTTTACTCGATTTTACAACTACATCGTTAAAGTTATATGACCCTTAAATAAAACTGTATCCAGGAGTTAAATTTTCTTTGTTGCCGTTAATGGGGAACCTTTCTCTACCTTTTCGACTTAGACTATAAATACTTATATAAAAGGTAATACCGGACGGAAATTGTAATCACATTAATAATAATCCGATAAGTTGTAACATAAGTAACGCTCAGAAATAAACCTAATTTAACGTTTCTTCATTATCGCCTATATTGCCTTACGTCCTTAATTTTAAACGCGTACCGAACGAGTTTGTTAGGATAATTAACCGCGGTATCGAGATAATTAACCGCGATTACCACGGTGTTATGAACTCAGGCCGTTGACTATTAAGCCTATAGATTACATGACTGTGCATGTAACGGAGTGGGTAACACCAGGCCTAGGCCTAGCTTGGATGCGGATAGAGCACGATTCAGGTATAGGCCGGATACGGTTCGTATACAGACAGGATACGATCCATGTACAGCACATGTAAGGGCACGTGATGGGCTGGGCATTGACTCTGCCCAATGGCCCTGTATATTAGGCTACGGTAGCCTTTTTTAGTTTTTTTACGTACCTTAATAGTAAATCCTATTTAGCACCTATTTAGCTTGCCATTGTAGGTCGAATTATAATATGCTATTAAAGTTTTATTTCCAGAAGGAATATTACTTATAATGGACGAATCGATAATAAACATTAATAATTTGGTATTATACTTTAGCGTTATCAGGGAAAATGGGCCGTTGGCGAATACTCAGTCCTCTACTTTTATAAATACACCTTCGGCTCTTTCGGAGCCGATTTACACCGATATATTTTATTTATAAGATAACGTAAGTTATATCGCGTCGGTTACCAAATAACTGTGATAACCGGGTTAATCGACTTTAATTATCGACTTTACATCTGACTTCACTTATGTCGTTGCGAAGATTTAGCAATTTGAAATCGAATTAGCCGCGACTTACGTTAGGTTTTCACCGATTGAAAACGGACGAAAACGATATAATTAATCGTAATTTGACGGATTGACTTTTATATAGGTGGTAAAGCGCCAAATAATCGAATTTATATTAAAAGGTAATAGAATATTAATTGGAAAAGATCGGTACGCGTTTCTTCACGTATATGGATGTTATACGGCGGCGGTAATATAGGCGATTACGACTTATTATGAAGCCGTAGAATATAAGGATAGGTATAAGATAAGGAAATTTTTCGATTATATCGAGACGGTTTTCGATGACTTTTATTACGCAGATAAAGTATTATTATAATTCGAAGGTTTAGTTATAAATAATAAAGACTTATAAGTATCATTCGTTATTAGGTTCGAGACACTTTTGGTTTAAATAAGCGGCCTAAATTGGCCTTCGGTCGTAAAATGTAACTACTTATATTTTCGCGTATCGTTACGTATCTACAATAAGTTTATTACGATAAGTATTAACCGGGTAAATTATATCGCAACCTTAAAAAAGTATCGTGAATTTGCCGACAAGTAAAAGTTTTTAAATTAAAAATGACGTTTTGGTTATTGGTTAATAAGATCTATTTAAGTCTGATGGCCGGATAATAATATAGTTATAACGGGAATTTACGTTTTTAAGCGTTTTTTTTTAAAAGCCGTAATAAATCGTAGCTAATTATTTCGATATCACGGTTAATTATCTTAGTAATCCCATTCGATACGTATTTAAAACTAAAAATGTAAGGAGACGTAAATAATAATAAAAGAACGTTAAACTAGGCTTGTTTTAAGATGTTACGTATGTTATAGTTTACCAAACCATTATTAACGTAATTACGACCTCCGCCAGGTATTAACTTTTACGTAGATATATATGGCCTAAATTAAAAAGATATAGAAAGGTTTCCTATTAACGACGACGGGGAAAGTCCAACTTTTAAATATAATTTCGTTTAGTGGTTATATTAACGTAATGATATAATTACGAAATCGAGTAAAAAGAAATTTAATTTAATTAATGTTGATAAGCCTTAGACGTTGCAACGTTGTTGATTCTATCGGTCGAAGTAATAGTAGTATTGCGTGGTCAGATAGTGGATTTATTGTTCTAGGTTTGGCAGACTGCTAGCCGGTCTGCATTATAATTTGTATGACCAAGTGCTTGGCCCGTACCCTAAAGTGAAGTGCTACGTACTGTACTCGACTTACACTCAATGCGATAAGTCCGTATAAAGCAATACACTTGTAATACGGTCAACTTTACTGTAAGTAAAGTTGATCTATTACATTGCATATAATACTATTTCAACACTGACGGCTTTTTAGTTTATACGCGTACGCCAATGTGGCTAACCAATCGTTTTAGTTTACTATTAAATTTTCTCCTCGTCAACTGGTCAGACCCCTGTCAATTCCAGTTGACTTCCATACTGCATTACACCCAATTACATGCAAGTTGACCCTATTTGGCCTCAATTACGCCGTTGCCCCCAAGGTCCAAATTTATCAACTCCCACAAAAGATTTTTTTCGCCACGACCCTTCGCAAGCCTTAATTGTGTCATTTAAACAGGTCGCCATCATCAATCCCCTGGCAGTCTTTTAATCTGCCAGTATATTCTTATCTGCCATCATGTGATCAGGGCTTTCCGGGCGGTTTATCCACGTATCTCTCAATACGTATGGTCAGTTTATTACTGTTTAAAAACCTTATTAAGGCTTTATTTAACGTTGCTTTCGTTATAACATTTGAAGGATTATCTTTGTTTTCGATTTATCGGAACTCCTTAATCTCCCTCCCTTATTAAGCTTCACAGAGTGCCATTATGTCGATCATCAAGCGTTTTTTGCAAATAGTTCCGAGCTTTAATAGGCACTTAAAGAGACTCTATAGGTCGGTACAAATTACTACCGGGATAAAGGGAATCTTTAGCTGCCTGGAAATAATATTAAGGGTTTCCCACAATGCTATGCCTACGTTAAAGCCCGCCATTATGACGTAGATCTCTAAAGCCAACACACTTCGTATAATCCTCTTACACTTAATGGAGGTCTAGTAAATTAGGTTACCGGTAATGCTAAACTGATCTTTCCGCATATCTTCGTTAATAATGGTTATTAGGAATCCGATTTATAAAGATAAGTCGGTATTATTTGTAAAAGACCCATCCGTAAAAATCATTTACTTGGCTTTTAAAATGTCGATTAATGCTATATTAATCCCGCGGTTCAAGTTACGCATTTACCACTCTAACCTTTTATTTAATCGATTAAAGTTTTTATCTGTTAGTGTTTATACTCATACCGCAATAGATAAATCGTATATGGTTTTCAGTTAACATAAAGTAATTATATAATTACCCTATACATGTTATTACAAATATCGTTAAGCTTTACTTAGCCTGATTAATATTATCGATTATAATGAGAATAGTACCCTACTACTTTTAACTAAAGTTTAGGCCGGCATTAATATCAAATATACGAATTAATGATTAATTAAAGTTAAATTAGTTGCCTTCCGTTAATGTCGTTACTAGCTTACAATTTTAGCACTTAAAGTCCTTGATAGCGTGTTATTCTTATGCTACAAAGCCAACCGTTCCGATGAAAAGGGTATCATTAATTTATATGCCTATTATACCAAAATCTTTTTTTACCGTTACTAATAAACAAGAGTCGTATATTAAAACCTTTATCACTAATAGGGTCTTAAAGTACGAATAATAGGTTAGAAACCAGTAAACGCCTACCTTAGCTAATCTATAAAGTGGTTTAATACACCGCATCACCGTTCCCAATGGGTAAATGGCGCGGGGTTTCTGTAGTAGTTCTAATAGTACAATCCGCTATAAATCCGTTACTAATTATATATAGGCTTACATAATATTACGGCTATTAAGTATAAACTTACCCTTAATCCTAATTAACAAACTTAGTACCAGGACAATTACCAAGCGTTGGCTAATTTTCTAAATCGTTAACTATTACTTAAGGATTTAGTTCTTGTCTTTATTACTGTATCTTTAAACGATTAGCCGTGACTTTTTATACAGCCGCCCCGAAATCTTACCCTTAACGTTGTAAATAATCCTCAACTTAAAGATCGTAATATTCGAGTCTTAGGTGTTAAAATTATCCTTCAATACAAATTATACCACACTTCGAATTAATAAGCCGTCGATTTAGATCTTATCGCTTCTTTTAAAAGGTTTGCTGAAGGTTTTAATAATCCTTTATACCCCAAGCTTCACTAGCAAGTTTTTATTATCCTTTTCTTTCCTGTTTACACAAGTAATATTGTAAATACAGTCCGATGTATATTCCTCTATTTTAACGTTTTCCTTTTTTTTCAGTGATTTTTCGCGCCGACGACACTTTGTCGACTTATTAATACCAGGTAAAAAAGGGTCGTATCAGATGGGTCGTTTTACTTATAGAGATTAAAAGTCTTTATCTTGAATACTCCTAATGTAGGGCTTAACCTGAGTAGTTCGAAAGAATATAAAGCCGTTAACAATGTTAACAACTACTTTAGAGTTTGTAATATTTAATATCTTATACGGCCCCTTTCATTTACCCGACTTCCGCCAAACGAAGACTTCACTTTATATTGGAAAAGTAAATACGTCGATTGTTATAAGCCCTTTTCTAGTATTAAAGGCGTTATTAATTTAGCGACGTGTCGATTCCCTTTTCAGTTCCCTTAAAACTTTTTTATAGGCCGTAACACGTCTTTAAGTATTTGCCGAAGGCGAAGATTCACTCGTTAAATGTAAATACACTCCAAAAACCAGTAACGTTAATATTGGGCCATCAAGGCCTATAGCATCGTTCAAGCCCTTTACTGCTATCTATAAGCGTACCTCCGGATCCATAAAACTTCTAGTTTTCAATATAAGGATATTATACGCTCAGAGAAGTAAGGCGCATACTTTTTTAACCTTTACAATACTTTAGTAGGCTTTCACAAATACTTATTTATACTAAATACCTATTATCTTAATATTTTCCTGAAACTTCGCCGCCGAAAAGTAGTTACTGGTATCGTAGATGACGACGTTAGGTAAATCCAGGTACGTATTAATTTATAATATATTTAAAGTTTTCCAAGTATTCTTTGCCGAAAGGGACTTTAAGAATTTAGTTCCGTGAAAAGAAGTTACAGAATCAACGACGTGAAAAATAGGCTTATTATTAAAGTAAAACATATTTACAAAAATCCTACAATTGAATTCCTTATCGTTTTTTAATATATACTTAAATTTCCGGAGGACTTAAGCATACGTTTAGCAATGGTAACAAAGCCTTTTAATGGCTTTTAGGGAAAAGTATTCTATATCGTTATGCCCTACAGACTTTAGGACTTTATATAGTCTATTAATGGCTAGGTAATTAAAACGCTGGTAAAATTAACGTATTTCCGGCTCCGTTAGGTTCAACACCACTATTTCTGAACCTTAGAAATAAAACCATAAATAACCCTATTTAAAGGCGAGTGGAAACCTTTAGCCGTTTTTAACCAGCTCATCTACGTTAACTTCTACGTTGAAGCTAAGTGTTTTTATATCTTTTATAAAAAATAGGAAAAGAATAGAGGAATGAAAGATGTGGAACGTAATTATTTCTATAACGGTTTAAATTACTATTATCCATAGTAACGATAGTTATTTTCCTGGGCTAAAGCCAACTTTAACTTTACTTGTATTATAACAATTAATCCCAATATTTATAGTACTTTCCCTCCGAAGTGCCACGTATTACGAATAACCTCCCATTAAGTAACTTACTACCCTAATGTTTAGTAAAATACCTTAAAATGTGTGTTTCACGTAATGGTCGCGAAGGTTGAAGGTATGTAAGGGGTTAAACGCATATTTGGGATAAAGGTAAGGGTTTTAACCACCTAAACGGTATAAAAAGATATAGTCGGATAATTACTAGGTTACCGTGTCGAAAATAGTATTTTTGTATTACCTAATTTGCTTAGGAGCGTTAACGGCGTTAATGGGTTTGTTGCTTTTAACATATGTAACTTGGTCTAAGTATTTTTATTTCAAAGCAGTAGGGTACTAAACGTAATACATTGCTTTCCTATTGTTACATTTAGCGCGGAGAGGGGGGGTGACGAATTAAACAATAACTGGCTTTACCACAGATCCAATATCTTTTACCATTATTACGACAATAATTTTTGTAGTTAATAGGTCCGCTTAAATTTTGATAACGTTAACATAGGTTTTGCCTTTGATTTGGAATTAATGTTAATAAATCTAACTTTAGACGTTTTGAATGTAAGTACTTACGTTAGATGTAGTTAACCATCGTAGGGTTTTCCTTATTTACGTTAAGGAAGTTACTAGCTTGGGAATATATACCGAGCGAGTTTGATATACGCGTTATTACAGTGGTGAAAGAAAAGAGTAACTGGTTAAAAAAGCCTTTACAAGTGGTATTTGAGCGTTGTAAGGCGTATTAGAACTTACTAACGCTCGTAACAGCTGCTTATACCTGTTCGTGAAGTGTGGCTTTGCGAACGTAGGTCTTTCTCATTTCTTTTTGACACATTATCATCTTATTAAACATTTAATTAAGAATATCCATCGGTAATTCCTCTTCTTCCTCTTTCATTATTATTGTAGTTACTACGTGGTAACCTAACCTATATAGTATTGTTTAAGGTGGAAGTCTTGCTCGAAGTAGCGCTTTATGCCATCGTAAAGCTCGCGAAACGTGGTGGCGTTCGTTAAGAAAGTCAAATAGTAGTTTTTAGCGTAACTTATAAGGATTCCGGGGAATAGTAAGTGAAAATCAAAAGGTGGAGCCTTTATCCACTTACAAATATTTAGGAAAGGCATTATCTTGGTGTTAGAAAGGTTATAAGTTTTTCCGTTATACTTTTTTATATTATCTCAAATCTTAACGAAGTCCGTTATCAAGTTGTAGTTAATGTTAACTATTTTCACGGGGTTTGGAAAAAGTTTGCGATATTTATCCCAGATTTGATTGGTGTTTCCTGTCGGTTTAAACCTTAAAAGTTTCAAGGTACAGTGTTAAGGGTAATTGCCAGTCGCCTGGCCCAATAGGTAAGATCCTATGTTAAGGCCTGTAGTTAGATTTCGTACGTAGGTAAGTCCGAAGGGAAAAGATTTTTAATGTGTTTAGCGATTATAATACTAAGGATTGATAGAACCTTGTAGGTTTTGAAATAATTAAGGATCTTGATTAATTAATTGGTGTAAAGCGCCAATGTTGATACCTCTAGCCACGTTGGAAACCATTGCTTCGCGTGTTTTTCCTCTGCTAAAAGCTTACTCCAAGCTGTCATGTAAAGGTATTAAGCCATCAAACAGGTTACAAGATTCTTTATCGTCAACACGTGAAAAGGCTTAGCTTAATTAAAGCTAAAGAGGAGGTCTCCTAAATTGTATATAAAGGAAGTGAGGTTATTCGACGTTTTTTCCTTTGGATCGTAGGTCTTAGGGGTACTTTTTAAGTTTGACTAAGTTGGAGAGAGCTTAAGTTAACATCGTATTACCTTATATTGAAACTAGTATTCCTCGTTTTTCCAATTTAAGCTTATACCTTAACTTAACCCTTTTTTAAACTGCTTTCCATATATCCATTATCCAGTTTTTGAAAAAGTCACGGTATGTATAGAAATTACGGTCGGGGTTGTGGTTAATATTGTGTTTAACGATAGATTATCCGACGAAGTTAGTAAGGTGTTTTTTGGTTAATTCTTCGTTAACATCTAATGCCTAAAAGTCTTCGTCGTAAAACTTAGTAAAAGTGTATCTGAGGGCTTTGATTGCTTTTTTCCGATCGAGGTTGGTAAAAAATTTAAGCTAAGCGTTGGCGGTAGATATCTTGATGTTTTGGCAAGGGACTTGGTAACTTGGTGTAAGATCGCACGACGTGGCTTTCTTGGCGCGACTTGGTGTTTCTCGGTGATTTCGCTTAGGGTAGCGAATTTGACGATTAAATTTATATAAAGGGAGTGAAAAAAGTGAAGTATGGGCAAAGATTTAGTGTGGAGGGTAAGGCCGAAAGTCGTTGTTGGTAGTAGAGGTTATTTAGCGTAAGGAATTAGTCGTTTTTCTTGTAGTAGTAGCATCTATAGTAATATTGACTTAGATATTTGCTAACTTGTCATTTAATACTTTTAGCGGTTAATCTTAACGCTATTCATGAATGATTAATAAAGATTTCTTGGTGTTTTCGATAGTGATACCGTCGCTTACTTCCAGATTGCCGTTGAGGACTAACGAAACCCAAGAAGTCTTCTCTGTTTTCCTACCGTTGAGGACTGACGCAGTATCAATAGAGGCTCTTTATAAGAATCTTTCCTTTACCCTATTTGCCGTTGTTAACCTAAAGCGTAACCAGAAAATAGCCTTTTCTTCTATTTAGCTTATCTGTACTTAACCTATAATCAGGCAAGCACTGATCAGTGTTGGTAGGCCTTAGACGTTATAACGTTATCGATTCGATTAGTCTAAGTAACAGTAGTATTGCGTGGTCAGATGGTGGATGTATTGTTTTAGGTTTGGCAGACTGCTAGCCAATCTGCACAGTAATTTGTATGGTCAACTGCTTGGCACGTGCCCTAGACTGAATCGAGCGCTCTACAATAGACTGACTTGCAGTCAGTACAGTCAACTTTACTGTAAGTAAAGTTAACTGACTGTACTGCAATTGAACTGCTAAAAATAGCAGTCAATATTGTTTCAACAGTAAGCTTATACATAATTAATAACGGATTTAAAATAGATCGTAATGTTAAAGTTCCTAGATAAACTACGTAGTATTTATCCTTTGAAAACAGTATTAAAATATATTAAGCTATTATACAAATGAGTTAAAGTAGGCGTCTATTGGTTACTTACCTAGTAATCACAATTTATATCACGACTGGCGACAAAGTTTCTAACAAATAACCCGTATTTATTATTAACATAAAAGAGGAACTTCAACGTAGTAGCTATATAAATTAACGATACTTTTTTCGTCGGAACGGTTAGCTTTGTGGCATTAAAACAATAGGCGATCAATGACTCCGAGTTCTAAAATTATAAGCCAATAATGACGTTAATAAAAGGCAGTCAACTCAACTTTAATGGATCGTTAATTCGTATACTTGATGTTAATACTGGCCTTAATTTTCGCCAAAAGGGCTAAGACATTATTTTGGCTATAATATAATGATCACACTAAATACCTGTGAGCACACTGGCGTACATGTACAAACTAAAAAGCCACCAGTTTTGTAATAGTATCACATACAATGTAGTAGGTCAACTTTACTTACAGTAAAGTTAACTGAACTGCAAGTTGAGTGTATTATATGTTTGTATTTACCGCATTGAGTATAAGTCGAGTGTAGTACGTTACACTTCACATTAGGGAACGAGCCAAGCAATTGACCATACAAATTACTGTGTAAACCAGCTAGCGGTCTACCAAACCTAGAACAATAAATCCACTACTTGACCAATGAAATACTACTATTACTTCAACCACGATTCGAAACGATACCGTTGTAACGATCTAAGGCCCTACCAAAATTAGGGTTTAATATATTTGACGATTTCTTAAATAACTAGAGGGATTGAATGTTGGAAACATAATGTATAGTATACAATTAGATTTCCAAAGTATTACATATATAATTACGAAGTGGAGGGATTTATCCTCCAGGGGGTAAAAACAGTAATATTGAATGGGCCTTCTTTTTCATGGCCTAATTTACCAAAATACCAGATTAAGAAGACGATGAGATGTTGGAAGTGAATTTTGTGGAAGAATATTGGTTTATAGAACATGGAAAATATTTTATTCAGGATATGTGAAATAAATTATAATTCAAAAACAATTTACGGATTTCAAACTAAAGACTTATGAAATATGAGAAAAGACTGTAAAAATCGTCATTAACTTAAGTTTAAAAATTGGAAGGGCCGTAAAAGTTATTCAGCGTTTGATTTGGAAATGAAGAAGTATCGTAAAAGTTATCTAGTATTTAGATTTAAAACGAGGAAAAGTTGCACGTTACTTCTGTCATTTGGATTTAAGAGAAGGAAGGGCCGAAAGTATTATCCGGTACTTGAGTTTTCCCCATTCGGTTTCAAAAGACGGAAGGGCTGTAAGAGCTATCTGGTACTTGAGTTTAAAAGAAGAAAAAGCTGAAAGTATTTTCCTTTATTCAAGCTCCAACGGAGAAAGGGCCGAGAGTATTATTTATTATTTTATTCTAGAAGGAGGATGTGCCATAAAGATCACCTTTTATTTGGGTATATAAGATGGAAGAACTATAAAGATTATCATTCATTAATGATATATCGGGTTTCTCGACGCCGAAGGAATTTAGTATTTACGAAAGCATTTACTTTTTAGGTAGTGTAAATAAACTGTTTAGCTACGTTAAAGGCGTCTTAAGAAAAAAAAACGGCTTTTCCAGAGATATTAATAGCATCGTAACAGATAAAGACAGCTTTTTCGATTGTACCGAGCATAGCTCACACCTAATGAATAAGGAATTCGATATTTATATTGGTATTTACTCCTTAGCCGAGAAAAATATCCCATTCGGCAGGGTTAAAAGCGGTACGAATAAAAGATCCAGCGTTTTCGAGAGGTCTATAAGAAATATATTTTCAAATCATGAATTTTATAAAAGCGCCCCAAGAAAGGAACAACGCTTCCGAAGGATATATAAACAAGACTCTATACAGAATTAAGAACGTCCTAGACGATAAAGATATTGTTTTTGAAGAATATATAAAAGATCCTTTTTAACTGCATTAATAAAGCCCCAGATGACGTAAACAATGTTTTCGAAAGATATATACGGAAAGTGAATACTCCTGAAGTATATATTGAAAATAGCTTTTCAGCCCGTAATAAACGCGCTGTAACAAGGGTAGACGGCGTTTCTGAAGCAAACATGTGGAATTGAAACTTCACAAAGAATATAAGGCTTTCGAAAAAAATATGAGAAACGATAAAGAACTATATACACTTATACATATTGGAAAACTGAAAGAAACCGATTTAAAAATTACAAAAACGAACCTTATATATATATATATATATATATATTAGGGTATCGAAAGTCGAATCGAAACGTTTGAAATAGTGAATTAAAAACGCTTTTGTTCAAGTAAATTGTTATGAAAAACGTATTAAGAACGCTTTTACCAAAGTAAAAAGTTTTGAAAAGCGTATTAAAAACGTTCTTTTTCACTATTATTGCCTTAGTCAACATCGTTGAATAAATTATGTAAGCTAGCCTTAAAGAAAAAGTATTCACATGTTTTTCTTTGTTTTATACCCTAGATCTTTAATTTATTACTTCAATTGTACATATTTTTTTTGAAATAGGTAATTTGCCGCTTTAATGGTTATTTCCACCTCTCACAATAAATATCGAATGTTTTATTAGTAAATGATTAATATTTTTCGTTCACTATTAAATACTCTACCAATATATAGTCATCTTTTTCATTTTTATGTTCCGTTTTCCTGGGATATCATTATTTTTTACATTTAGTTTTTATTGTTGTGTTGGCATATTATTACTACTTATGTATATTATTTTTGATTCATATTACGTCGCAATTTGTTTACAAATAAAGTTTTATTATGCCGTTTTTTATATATAGGCTGATTTAACGTGTAAAGAATATGAAGTTAAGGTATTAAAGAGTTATCAAATGAAGAGGGATAGGAGGAGCGTGTTGCATCTTTATCGCCGTTTTCGTCTTTCTTATTATCGCCGTCGCCGTCGCCATTAACATTACCTCTACCGTTAATACCATTATCGGTGTTGATATTACAAGAAATTCTAGGCGCCTTTCCGCGCCTAAAACTATATACCCTTAGGAAAGGGGCGAAAAACGTGTTTTCTTTCCTTACGATTACCCAAAATAACATCGTTAAACTTATTTACGTAATATATATACAAGCTCACCCACCGAAGGATAATAACGGTCGCGGTGTTTATGGATCGCCAAGTAAAGCTTAGTTAAAATATTAGCCTCGACTTTGTTTTAGGTATTAAAAGTATAATTATTAATGAAATGAGATATACAATATATTAAAAGAGGTAATGTTAAATAAATAAGTTTTGAATGTTATATTGGAAAAATGAATAATAAATAAACTAGTTCTGAATTACGTATTAAAAATTAGATAGGTAATGAACTGTAAAAACAGAGGGCGGATCATAATTCTTCAGCTTACAGCCTTAATAATACCAAAATAGAGGCGTATCGATTACCGCACCATTTGTAACGGTAGTAACGGAACGAGGTACCTCCACTTCAACGGTATTTGCTAGTAAAACTAACTGCGGCGGCGAACGTAACGTACAACAAATAAAGCCTATTTATTAATATCCCGAAGTATTGAGTTCGGATACGCTGTTTTAATGTTTTACGTTAAAAAAGCCTCGTGACATACCCTTACAAGCCGCACTTTTAGGTATCGATCTCGCTGCTTTATTTCAACCTCGTTTAATAAAAGTAAATATTTTGAAAAGGAAAATTGAAGAGGGAAAATTTACGTACCGCCTTACAATTTTGCGATATTATGTTTACAATCACAAAGGGAGGAAAGTGTTACGGGTAGAGGGGTTTTCACCCATAGAGAAAGGGTAAAGTCTATAACCTTAGGAGACTCCCGCTTCAATCTTGGTGTGGTAATAGAAAGATGGTGTGTAATGGTTAAAATGGCGGCGGGAAAACGAAAAATAAAAAAAAGGGAAAGATGACAGGATTTTGGTACTAATATTGTCAGAAAAACGCATTATAGCTACGGTGACCTCATCTCCACGCTGTTATCATACTAAATGATGCCTTTAAAACCTGTTTTTACGAGGTATCTATTGAAAGTAACGATTAGAATATAATATTAATGAAATAATTCATCTATATAAAAGCGTCGAATAGTCAATTATAAATTGGAAGTTAAGGATTATGAATACTGAATGGTTCATTGAGAGCTTACTTTGAAGGTGAAATCGTTTCATTAAAAATATTTTTTTTACTTAAACCGATAACGATATATCTTTTCAAACTAACTAAAAAACACGTAATATCTATAGTAAACAATTAAATCATCATAATTATACCATTATAAATATAAATAATCTTTAAAAACGACGTACCAAAGCATATAATACTATTATTACCAAAACAATTGATGAAAAGATTAAACTAATTGGTGGTTTCAAGGAATTATACTGTTATTAATGGATCATGAATACGGAGCACCTTAATTAAGAAGGAAAGATTACTTGTGTAGATATTATTAGATATCCCTATAGTTAATAAGCGTAGGGAACCACATTTTCAGAGAGTATAATAATATGCTCCGCTGCAGGATATACTTTTGTAAAATGTATAATAACGTGTCATGTTGTAGGATACACTTTTACAAAGTGCATAATAGCGTATCACACCCTAGAAAAGACATTGAAAAATCGTATGGTAGAGTGCCACACTCTAGATGAGAGCTTATAAGCTCTCACCTAAGGCGTAAACTCTCAGGATGCCTCTTCTCCCTTTTGCATCCAATTATTTACCTTACTACTTGAAATACTGTATTTTCTTCTTCTTAAGTTTACGTACACAGACTTTACCGAGACCTAAACTATTTTTCAAGTGCGTTCGGTACGTTAAGAACCAATAAATATCTACTTCGGATAGTTTGTATGAAAGTTTCATATAAAGTATTCATTTTTTGGTTGGAAACTTATCACTTATGTTTTTCGGTAATTTTAATAGTATTAATCACTGAAAATAGGTGGTGAATTATGTGTAGGTTTATGTTATATTATGGCTATTAAGGGTAATTTTACCGTTCATGCTATCATTTAAACTAGTGATAATTTCGACGGTTAAACGCTGGCTATTGTTTTGAATTATGGGCGATTAAGTGGAGATTTGGTTCTTACTATTATCACGGTATCCTTGAACGATTGGCTGTAGCTTTTCTTATAGCTAGTCCTTTGTTTTGCCTTTTATTTTGTAATCTATCATTGATTTGAAGATTATAACATTTTTGCTTTTCAATTGCGCGAACGGTATAAGTTAAACATCACTTTATATAAAAAGGACGTTGATTTTAAACTAAGCGTCTCTTTCAAAGCTTTGTCCGGTATGTTAATAATTCTTTAAACAAGTAACTTAAATGTAATTTTTCGACAGATTTCTTTCTTTTTGGGACATCTACACCATTATGGATACTTTCTTAGGCCCGTAATCTTTGTTACCGTCCTTTTTTTTTAATGTTCATTTTATTTTCAGTGATTATTTACGTCGTCGACGTTTTATTGGCTTATTAACGATAGGTTTGGAAGTATTATGTTTGTTAATCCTTTCTTTTCGAGGATTTTCGACATAAGTATTTTTCATAGAGTTAAAGGTTTTTTTGGACAGCTTAACTAGTATAATCTGGAAAGTGAAAGTGCCTTTTACGGTTTTAATTATTATTTTTGGGTTGACGATACTTAATATTTTGTAAAGTTTATCCCATCTACCTGGTTCTTTTTCATGTAAAGACTTTACTTTAAAATTCTAAGGATAGTACATTTATTATTGAGAGTACAATTTTGGTGTTAAGTTTATTATTAATTTTTCTACATTTAAATTTTTTCTCTAGTTCTTTTTGGGTTTTTCTGTATATTATAACACACTTTTAAGTGTTAGGAGATAGTGATAATTTTGTTTTCCATGTGGATAGATTTTAAATACTAGTAAAGTTATTATAAAGCTATCAAAAACAATAATATGGTGTATTTTTTTACAATTATTCAAAACCGTTGTTTTCAAATTCAGAAGCTTTGAATTTCCTGTGTAAGGATATTATAGGCGTTTTAAAAGAGATATAGTTTTTTAGATCTTATTAATACTTTAGCAAGATTCAATCGAAATACATTTTTATTAAATTACCATCCTTTTTGTATTAATTTGAAAATTCTTACGGTCAGATCAATACTAATATCGTAGATTATTACGCTTAGTGGTTCTGTGTATGTATCAATTTATAAGATATATAATATTTTCTACTTTTTTTTGCCTCAATGGTTTTGAGAAATTTAGCGCCGTGGAACGCCGTGAAAAATTTCATAATATAAATTACCGGTTTGTCTTTTAGTTAAAATACGTTTACGAAAATTTTAAAGTTAAAGCTTTAGTTCTTTTTCAACGTGAATTAAAACTTAAAAGGGGTTCAGGAGTTTTTTTGGTATTGATAATAAAATCGGTTAATTATTTTTGACGTTGGTATGTTTATATTTTTAAAATCAACCGCATTAAAGACCTTTTGTAGCATGTTGGTTGTTGAGTGGTTGAAACACCGATGTATTTGAAAAAGTTCTGATTTCGTTGGGTTTAGTATTATTACTTTAAGCTTTTAAAGAGATAACAAAAGGTGCCCCTATTTCAGGTTAGGTGGAAACCGTTTACCGCTTTTAACCCGAACTAGTTCATTAATTTAAATGTTAATGTCAACGCTATGGGATTCTATGTTTTAATTTAAAGAAGAAATGAGGTTGAGATTTTGAGATGTGGAAAAAATTGAGATTAATAACAGTATTTATAATCGTCGATCTTAGTAAAGAGAGATTTTTCTCCGGGTTAAAGTTAACTTTAGCTTGATCGGTATCTGTATAGTTGAGATTTGTATTAGTATTAGTATTCCTTTACAATGCGATGTACTACAAACAGTTTTTTATTAAGTACTATATTAACCTAATGTTTCGTATAATACCTTAATTGACTTGTTTCACATAATCGTCGCGAATAGTAAACAGATACATGGAGCTAAGATTTTCGTCATTGTAATGATAATAGGAGTCTTTGCCTATTAGGCGGTATAAGAAGGCGTGGTTGGTGAATTATAACGTTTCTTTTAAACTAGTACCGGTTATTTTGTATTAATCGATAGTTTGAAGCTAACTTTACTCTTTTTAAACCTCTTTTGCCTTAGAGTTTGTAATATGATTAGAGTAATTTTGTTGAGATATAGTATAATATTAGGCCCAATATATCGCTCATTGTTTATAACGTTTATCTGGAAGGTGGTGTGTAAATTGATAGCCGGATATATTGAAAAATCAACATTTTTTGTTATTTGAAGTGAATCTGTCTAGTTAACTTGAAGATTTTAAATAAAATGAATACCCCTTTTCGTAAATAATTTGATTATCTCATTTTTATGTTCAGTTTCTTCGTTAATCGTATTATCCGGGTTTTCCGTATTTATGGTTGATGAAATACGCATAGAAGGGTTTCTTTTCGTCGTTGTTGAATCTTGGAGTTAAAGGGTATGTACCAGTGAAATTTAGAACCCATGTTATTACGATTGTGAATAAGAATTATAACTGGTTAAAAACTCTTTACAAGTAGCATTAAGTCATTATAAGGCGTATTTATTTTTTTGTAGCATGTCATAGCTTATTCAACCTTTTAGTGTAATGTTTGTTCGCTAGCTTATACATTTTTTATCGTTTTTTCGGTAAAGTATTAGTTTGTGAAATATTTCATTGAAAGGTTTTTTTTGTTTTTCCTCTCTCTTTGTAATTTAATATGTAAGATTTCTTAATAATGTTCTATTTCGTGTGATAATGGTAGAGTTTAATACTATATTCGAAGTAACTGTTAAAATTGTCGTAAATATTTTGAAAAATAATAATAATTAGTTAAATACCAACGGTAGTAGTTTTCGGTTCGACTTGTGAGGATATTAAGAAATAACAAGTAAAAGCCTGGGAATTTGACTTTTATTTAACGGAAGATGTTGGAAAACGGGCGTAATTTGACGTCGAGAAGGTTGTATATTTATCGTTATACTTTTCTTTTTTCAACCCATATTTTGACGAACATAATGATTACCGCGTAATCCGTATTTACTATGGGTAAATTTAGAGAGGGAAAAGTGATTAACTAGATGTAGAGATCCTTTAGATTCCTCAAGCGGTATTAGGGAAGGTATTGGTGTATGTGATAGGCAAGTTAGTGATCTTTTGTTGAGTTTAGAGGCAAAAAGTCAATGGCTGTGTCCATAATTAACCCGCGCGTAAAGCTATTTTTTCTTTTATTTGGCTATTAAAATCGGACGTGTTGAGTGGCTTGGAGAAAAGGAACTTAAGTGTTTTCACGGGGGATTTAGTAATACTTCTTTGGGTATTAAGAGGTAAGTTGAAGTTTCTACTTAATTGATTGGTAGACTAAAGGGTTTCCGACGGGTAGGTCAATTGATATTTTATGGTTAGTAATACTGACTATTTGAAGACCTTGTGTAAAAGACTCTGGTAAACTTATTTGGATATGAGTATGGTTTTACAAACGTGTGTAAGGGGTTTGAGGAATGTTGTCACCAAAAATACCTTTGCCCTTAGCTTTATATTAAAATTTATAATTTGTTGCGTATTTGTAATATACGTTTGTCAGATTTTTTTCCTTTACTTTTTTGCAGAGAGTTTAACTTCTCAATTGTAGAGCTTAGGTTTCGTCCTTATTTTAACCTATTTGTCTACCCTTTCTCATATGTTTAAGGTTTATATAACGAATTTTTTTTAAAAGTCTTCAAGTATTCGTGGTATTTAAATGGTTTTGGTAGGGTTTAAGTCAAGTATAGAACGTCCGATTACGTTGATAAAGTGCTTAAGGGTAGATTTTTAGTTATCATCCATATACAAAAGATCGTCGTAGTGCTTTTCGAAAAAAACGTCGAAAGCTATTATTACTTCATTTCTGATAGGATTGGTAACGGAATCAATTTCAATGCGTTCTATAGCCATCGTGATAAAAGTTGAAAGGTATATGAGAAAAAAGAGTAGTGTAAAGGGGTGGGTTGTAGGTTTTCCATTAAATTTAGTGCTTGTTAAAGGTTGTATGACTTAGTCGTTTTTATTTTGAAGTTTCTAGTAGTAATACCCGTAATAGTATTGACTTATCTATTTCAAAATTTAATGATTTGGAGATTTTTAATACTTTCAGGCGGTTATGTTCAACGTCTTATTTTTAAACTAATCTAATAAAAGTTTTCTCAGTGTTTTCGATAGTGATACTATCTCTTGCTCCTGAACTACTGCGAAAACTTACACAATTTATAGGCCTTCCCTACTTACTACCGCAAAAACTGAAATATTATTATAGGGGCACTTCGGAAAAACCTTTACTTTATCTTGCTTAAACAAAGAGTAACAACTTGAAAGTAGATTTTTCTTTTACCTAGCTAATCTTTGCTTAACCTAATAAAGACTGATTATTATTGGTAGGCCTGTATCATTGTAAAGTGGTTGATTCGAATCACTGTAATTGAATAACTGGTGCTGTATTGAAATTGGTTTATGAGTTGTAAGTTCTAAGTTTAGCAGATTGCTAGCCGGTCTGCATACTAATTTGTATAGTCAATGGTTTTGGCCCGTACCCCATTTTGAAGTGGGAACCTACTGCATTAGACTTGCAGTCAGTATAATCAACTAACTTTAAGTATAGTTGACTTGACTATAATGTATTTGACTATTATTCCAACAATTACGTTGATTATAAAGCGTTCTTTGCTAATTATTTATTATTGCAAAATTTATTCGAATAGACTTTTCGAATCGGTATAAATTATACTAGAGATAAATAGATTTTTGAGCTGCCTGGTAGCAATGTTAAGGGTTTCCCATATCGATATACCTACGTTGAAACTGGCTATTATGCAGTAAACTTTCAAAGCTAATACTCTTTGAGTAATCCATTTACATTTAACAAGGGTTTAATGAATCATGTTTTAGGTATTATCAAACGAATTTTCTTATAATTTATTTTATTGCCGATATTTATAAAGATTCTGATTCATAACAATAAATTCGTGTTATTTGCAAAGGAATTTTTTGTAAAGAATACGAACTTGGCTTTTAAGAAGTTAATTGGAATTATATCAATCCTGCGGTCCAAGTTTTTTATTTGCCAATGCAACCTTTTTTTTAGTTAATCACAATTCTAGTTTATTAGGTTTCAAATTTTTACCGTAATCAACAGATAGTAGGATGCCTCCAGCTGGTATAAAGTCGCGATGTAGCTGTTAAGAGCGCATAACTTAACATCTTCCTAAACCTTGGTAACGGTAATCATATTAATTTTAACCAGGTTACCGTATTAACCCAACTTTCAAAAGTGAAGGAAAATGTAAATATCGTTAACATTGTGATTATAGATTAAAGATTTATCAAAGTTTAAGTAATTTTTTTTTTGCTAAGATCGCTAGCAGCTTACGATTACAGAACTTTAAGTCCTTAAAAATACGTTATTCTGATATCATAAACCTAACAATTCCTACAAGAATTGTATCGTTAATTTACATACCCACTTAATCTAAATCTTGATCTGTCGTAATAAGTAAGTATAGATTATATGTTAAAGATTTTATGCCTATTTTCGACTTAAAATACAATTAATAGGTTAGGAACCAATAAATTCCCATTTCAAATACTATGTATAATACTTTGACTTATCATATAATCGTTGTTAAATAGTATTTATTGCCAAATTCGTATATTGATTGAAATAAAACCGTCATTTATCAATAAGCTGTCAATTTCGTATACATTTGGGTAATATCAAAGCTGTTAAAGTTAAACTTACTATTATATTTAGCTTACATGCTTCTAATTAAATTGATCATTAGAAGTTATTCATTTTTAAATTCATTAACGATTATATCAAGATTCAATCTTTACCTTCATTACCTTATATTGAAACGATTAGACATGCCTTTTATACAACCTTCTCATAAATTTACCTTTTACCTTATACATAATTCTGGATTTGAAGAATAGCAACATTTATATATAAAATGTTATGTCGTGTTTAGACATAAATTATACAACTTTCATGATGAAAATCTATTTATTTAAACATCATGGTTTTTTCCAAAAAATGGTTTGCCCATGATTTTAATAATTTCTTACTTACGAAGCTCAATAACCAAGTTTTTCTTTTCCTATTAAGCTTAATAGTATTGTGAATCCAGCCCAATATGTATTTCTTATTTTTAATATTCCTTTTTTATAGTCTGTTACGCCGTTGAATTTTTATCAACTTGTCGATTTCACGAAGTAAAGGATTGTATTAGTCAATTCTCTTAATGAAAGATATTTGTAATCATCTTTACCCATTAATTGCTATTGTGTAAGATTTAACCTACATTATACGAAATATCTCTGAACCATTAATACCTGCAATAATTACTTTAGGATTGATGATACTTAAGACTTTCAATAGGATATTCCAGTTGACTGGCTCTCTCTATACCATCAATTTTCTTTAGGATGGTAATAATAATATATCAATCGTTATAAAGTCGTTTATGGTGTCAGAAGATTATTTATTTGACCCCGTTATAATTCCTTCAGTAATTTCTTTAAGACATTTTCTTACGCTATAATTCTTCTATAGATGTTTTCTAATAAGTAGAACTCATTAGTAAAACAAGAATCTACTCCAAAAACAAAAAGAGTGAGCATCAGTAGGGTCTAAAAACCTGTTCACGTGAAATAAGGTAACTTAGAAGAGTAATCAAGATGATTGGTATTTGTAGTATAAAAGATAAAGATGTATCAAGAAGAAGTATCCAGAGATGTACGTTATAGGTGAGGGCTTATAAGCCCTCGTCCAGAGCGTATGACTCTGGAATACTTCTTCTAGACTGCCCCACGTATTGCCGTCGGCTTGGAATAGAATTCCAGACCGATTTATACATGGTACACCTTTGCGTCTTTCAAGAGTATCGCCTGTAACGTGACACGTTATCGTGTACCCTGTAGGAGTGTACCCTGTAATATAGTGTACTACATTTTGGCCTATATATACTATCTGTAAGGGTATATAGTAATATTTACACAAGCAATCTTTTTTTTCTTCCCTGTATATTTTGTACTTATAGCTCAATAGTAACAGTATTATTATAACATTAATCGTAAAAGGTCCAAATCAGTAGTAGTAATAGTGTTTTTATTAGCGTATTAGTCATAAAAGGTCCAAATTAGTAGTAGTAACAGTGTTGTTAACGTATTAGTCACAAAAGGTCCAAATTAGCAAGTTCGGCGGGAATTAGCAAAGTTTAGCCGCGGTAGTAAATGTAAGTCAGCCCTAGTTCGTGTAATCAAATGGAAGCGATATAGTTAGTAATAATGCCCTTCGTTGTTTTTAACAGAGGTAGTTACATAGTGGTGATTATATAGGGGTAATTGCACAGGGTAATTACATAATGATGTGGTAGGTCAGTATAAAAAGATATATCGCTATCGCTCCAGGCAAAACTTCCTTTTTTTATTTTCACTTAAAGCGCGTAATCCTAGCCAATGTAAGTCCTTATTTTAGTTTAAATTTTAGTTTACCTAACCAAACCAAGCCGTTTTGATGTGTAAGTTACTTGGCTTATATATATATTAACCTATTTCCTGAATAGATGTCGCGTAAGAATAGGACTGTAAGGCACCGTTTGGCGCGAAAGCGTCGGCGCCTCGCCACTACCATAGCTATCGTAACCGCCGTCCCTAACACTACCACCACTACTAATAGTAACAGCCCGCCCTCATCGGGCTTAATTTCCTTAATTTCTACCACGTCGCCCGCCCCCGCCACGCCGTTCGCCATTACGCTATCAAGCCTCACCGCCGCCACGTTGCTTAGTTTTACTACCCCTACGCCGCCCAGATCAACCGCTACCTTCGCCTCACCCTTCCTTGCCATCGCCGCGCCGACTTCCTCCTCTTTCTTCCTCTCTCCCTTCCCTTTACCTAGCTCGAGAGAGGAGCGAGGAGCTCCCAAGATTATAAACCTTACTCTCTCCCTATGGGTAAAGACCTCATTACTTGTAGGGGCCCCTTTATACTGTAAGCGCAGCCTGATATAGTTGCGTTAAGGTATGTACATTACAAGCCTTTTGTTTGTTAGTTTTTAACTTCTTTTTTTTATAAATAATGAGTGTGAGGAGGATTTCCTCCATCGCCTCAAACTCCGTATCGCCAGGATACGCTGTAAAGCCTCTTTAATGCATTAAGCATTGGAATAACATACCCCGTTCCACAGCCTTGAGCTGTTAATAGATATGACTTACGTGTCGTGTATTACGTCAGCGGCCGTAGGTAAGTCTGTTGGCGATTGTTACAAAAGCGGGGGTCATTCGGCGTGTTGCTACCGTTACGAGCGGATTAGTACTTCGTATGCCCCTATTCCGGTGGTTTAAGGGCCGTGGGACGAAGCCGTGTTATGCACCCGCCGGCTTTTTGGTAAGTTTTACCGAATCTTAAAAACATTTTCTGGCTAAAACACTTGTTTGGGGCGAATCGAAAGAAAAATCGCTGTAAGTAACCAAAATAAGCCGATGTTACTTAGTAATAGGCGTTCACCAGTGGATTAAGGAGAAGGCAGCTGTTATCGCCGCCTGGAAACAGGGTTTACGTATGTACTATGTAGTTGAATTCAACAATGTTATCGTACATCTTTACGAAAAGGGTAATCCCTCCCCTGTACCTTTACCTAAAGGTATAGCTAACAAAGTGTAAGATTATTTCTTTTTTAGCGTTAATAATGTCGTTAGCGGTAATAGCGGTGGCGTTAATATAAATGGGAAAAACGACGGGGAGAATGGTAAAGATGCGACGACATTGCTCTTTCCCTTTAGTAATAGATAAATACCCCTTTAGCCGAACTAGCGTACTCGGCCATAGTGTAATACGCTACACAGTAATTATATAGCTCTCCATAAACAAATATTCAAAGTGATAAATACAATAAAAAAAAGTAAAACAAAAGAGGTAATATACCATAATCGGTGAATAAAAAGCGAAATAAAAGAAGCAATATACCAAAATCGGTATAAATAATAAAAAAGGTAATACATTAGAATCGGTACGAATAGTTGTATTAGGTGAATACAATATATGGATCAGTGCGAATAATATCGATAGGTCGATTTAAGTTATCGAAAATGGGTAAATGGGAAAAAAAAGAGATAATACGCCAGAATCGGTGCGAATAGTCGTATCTAGCAAAAGAAAAATGTAATTCGGCGCAAACAACATTAATAGGCCAATATAAGTTGTAAATTGGTGAAGCGGAATATTAGGGTTGTAGGACTTTTCCAACTACCTTAATAAATAACGTACTTGTCGATATAAGTGTTTTCAAGGTGCCGTTCGGTATTTCTTTTATTATTACGTTTATTAGGTTTAACTTACTATTAATTTATCTGTTTTTTTCGATTTCCCGGCGTTCGTATAATTCGCATAAAGCCATAATATCGATTATTAATCGGTTCTCATTCGTAATACCTAGTTTAACCAGGTATTTATAAAATAAGAAAGAGTTAGTGTAAACAACTAGAGGGATAGGGCGTAAAATAAAGTTGAAGATAATTATCCGGACGGTAATCTTTATATTAATACCCGAATTGAAACCTCTAATTATGCCGTGGATTTCGAAAGCAAGGACGCTCTTCGTAACCATTTTGTACTTAGTAAAGCTTTAATAAATAATCTTTTCACGAAGCGTAAAGCCGTTTTAAGCCGGTAATTCATTACCGAAAACGAGAACGAAGCCGATTTGTAAGCTATAATTGCTATTATTAGCAAAAAATCCGTTAGTAAAAACAAATAGCTTTACAATACGTATATTTTGCAGTATATATTGTAATCCTTATTTTGGATTATGTATTTTCCATAAAAGGCTCTTATTAAGCGCTTTATATACATCATCCGTGAAATAGGTTTGGTATTACGCTACAACCGAAAGGTCGAATGTCGCTTCTGGTTATATCATAAACGTAACCAAAACTCCGCATACGCGCTGGTATTTGTATTCATCGGCCCGTTTTACGTTATCTAGGATAACAAAAGCTACCTTATCCAGCTATCCTCTTGACGTAAGTCCCAAAATACCGCTTCGAAGTGTAATCGTGGCTCTATTAAAGTCGATTACATTATTCTTTGACAGGTAGGTTTTAAGTTTAGCTTTTAAATTGGCCTCCAAAAAATTCCTTTCCTTAAACACAAAAAACGAAGCATTATATAATGTTAAAGTGTCATTTATTTATATTCCTATAAGTGCAAAGCCCTTTGAACAGGAAGTCAATATTAATAGGCCAGGGTTAAAGGTAAAGTTAGTTATCCCGAATCGCTTTTTATAATACTTTTGTTAAGTATTATACCATTACATCCCGGTTTTATCTAAGCCATAAAAAGTCTTTAGGATACGAAAAATTATTTCAAGCGGGTGGTATTATTTAAAATCATTTAGTATATTTGCGTAAATTCGCCGTTTTAGCTGTTTTCAAAATTATATATAGGCTTGTATTATATCCCGGAATTCGATATATAACTTATATGGGTCGTTAAAGGAGGCTACGAATATAAGAATTAAGTGGTAGATAGCTCGTTATAACGTGGGTAACTAGTTTATAATGTTCTTTTTACCTTTGTTATTGTAAATTTTAACAATTAGACGTATTTCTTCGTAATGTTCTTTAGTTTTATCTTTTATCTCGTGGACGAAACTGGTAAGAAAAACCCTATATATATCGTAAATAATAGGGTCGAATTATTTAAAGCGAAAAACGACTTATTCGATTATGGCTGAAATTTCTATTTAGGTAGATTATTTGAATAGAATATCTAAGATAGTGATAATACCTTTGTAACGAAGTTTTAAGCTAAGTTCGTGGTTTTCCAATTTCTTTTACGTAATCAAGGAATCTGTGGTAAAGGTTTTAGGGCGTTTTTTTGTTTTCTAGCCAAGGAGTCGTCTTCGGCAGCGAGGTTTTGGTAGGATTTGCGTAAATGTGTCGTTTTTATTTAATATAGTCTGGGTAAAATTGGGTTTTGGGTCCGAAACTAGATACGGATTCGAGTTAAATTCATTGTTCTGGGGGGTGGCGTATAAGTGGTTCTGGTCGTTTCTATTATTATAGGGGGTGGTATATAGGCGGCTTTGGTCGTCCTAAGGATCCTAGCCGATTCCTTTCACTTTTCTCCTATATCTACGTACCATTGTTGATCGGAAAGAACTTATACCGTCTGGAAAATTAACCAACATATTATAACCTTTAAACCCGTTAATATTTTAAGGTTTAGTTTTTTTATCCTTTATTTTTTAAACCAAAACTTTAGATTATAGTAGTAAATCTAAAACGTTGGTACTACGTAAGTTATTCCTTATAACCAACGCTTTAGACACATCGTTCTTAACTCGTAGTAATCGCAAAATTGTTATAGCTTTTGTCACAGTATTAGCCCTTTATACCGTAAATAGTAATAGTATAAAATCTATATAAATCGTCGAATAAATACCGAAAGCGAAAAGTGTAAGGATAAACTCACTCGGGTTAAGAGTGTTATTAATAGCGTTAACCGTCATTTAAAAAATAGACTCCTTAAAGCTTCTACCTTTTAGCCTTTTCGATAACACTCTATACACTTTCTTTAACGATTAGTAATACCGTTTGTATTTTTCAATACCCTATAAGACTTTTACTAGGATTTGTCTACACTTATTACCAGCTACCCTAACCTTAATACGCTATTCGGTAAAGTCGAAGACCATATTAACGTCGTATATAATCCAGTTAAAAGGCTTGAGGTAAACGTTAAACTAATAGTTAACCAAAACGTCTTAATAATTTGTAACGAAAACGTTGTGTAAATTTGGCAGCCTAAAAAAATATTACTACGTTAATGACGTAAAGGACCGGTTAGTAATCGAGGTATATAATATTAACGATTGCTTCGTAGTTAAAGTCCATATAGTTTTAAAGGAGGAATTTAAACCGTTGTATTGCTTGTAAATATAGCTAATACTTATAGCAAAACTTTTCGATAGCTTTAAATTCATCTTTTCTTTTATCCGTATAGCCTACGGCATAAAGTAAATGTAAAAGGCGTTTTACAACCGGGTATCCGAATCGTAGGTATAATATACACAGTTTCGGCTATATTGAATAAACGGCCTCGATTATATGTAGTTTTAAAACAAATTACAAGTAGCCGAACTTAAGCCGGAGCGGTACGGATATACCATCTTAGGCGCAGATAAATTGGTTGGTTATTTTATGGACTTCGATTTCGAGCTTATTATATTAGTTATTAAAAGTAAAAATAGTATTTCAAAATTTATTACGTAAAACTTAAACGGCTCGGAACGTGTATTTATAACGATTGTTCCGAGCGAAGACTTCTTACCTTTACTAAACAATACTTTTCGGTATTTTTCCGTACGGTTTAGCTAAAATTTCGGTAACTTCGCCGTAAACGCGTCGAATTAGCGTTTTCCGGCCGTCGAATTTTCGGCTGTTTTAGTATTAGGTATAATCCCTTAAAATCTATTCCCGTACTTGTTGGACAACGTAAATTGTAAAGTTATATAGGCTTTGAACACTTCCTTCGCGTAATCTAATTTGGCGATATGATTAAAGGAGGCGTCTTATAGTTTAATAAAAATATGGTGGGCGGTTTCGTCGTTCTGAGCTAATAAATTGGTATTATCATTTTCGAGGTCGTTCTTTTCGAATGTATTATTGTAAATATAGGTATTAAGTCTGTTATCCATAACTTTACATTCGATTACGTATATTATAAAGTTGGCCTTTATCCGATATTCGGATAAGTAATCGGTTTAAAATTGTTATTTAATTCGAATTTATTCGTAGGCGAAGTGGTTTATAAACTAACAGCTAACTTTTCTGTTTATTATATAGCGCTTTTACAAACTTGTAAGATGCCGTATGTCTTTCTGTAAGTATTGTTATAGTTTCGGTACGCTTTTTTATTTATTTTTTATTTTTGAACGATTGTCCCTATCTTTTATTACCGGGGCTTTCTCCTTAATATCTGTATTTTAGGCCCTTGTTTTACCTCGAGTAGACCTTAAATCTACGGTCTAGATTATGGTGAATTGTCTTGGCAAAGTTTGTTTTGGTAATTTGAACTCTGCTTTTCATTTTATTAATTACGAATACTGATTCAAAACTTACTTACCGTCTTATAAAGGTTTCTAACGATGTTTTAACGCTTATATTCAAGGATTCTAAGTCTTTTTTCGGTTTGAAAAGTGTAAGGTTAAAATCTGGGTTTTACGGTAGGCTTTTGTTACTGTTTAAATAAACAATTTGTTGCCTTTGTATTCTAGTCTGAGGGCTGCTTAACACTTTCGAAATTTCGCTAATAGTATGATAAGGATTTTTAAGGGTTTCTATCGGTATTTTCCTACTGGTTTTTCACAAATTCTCACGTCGTGCCAATCTAGTCCCTATCGTATAGCTCGTAGTTAATTTTGGTATCAAAGTAGGATTTAAAGCGATTGTAACACTTGAAGAATGTATTTACTTATGTAAGGTGATATATAAACCACTCCTTATCTTGCATTAAAAGTATTTTAGGTAAGATAACGTAAAATTGCAATGGCTTAATATCCAGTTTTTTGTATGTGTTAAACATAACGCGTATTTTGTTGTTTAATACGTCGTACGGCTCGTCGCTAAAGTTATTATTCCTATTTTATAACCTAGTAAAGTTTGTCAACTTTATAGGGTCGTTTCTATCCATAGGGAAGTGATGTGGTATAAGGTTGTGGTAAAGGTCGTAATTAAAAGGAATTAATCCGTACGGCACGTATTGGCGTTTTAAACCTCTTATTATATTTTGGATCGGAGTATTTTCCGTATTCCGGCTGATTATTATTTCCTGGAGCGGGTTGTTATTTATGTTTCGGCCGATTTTTCCACAGCTAAGTAGGCTGTTTTTAGCGTTCGGGATGTATTTTCATTTTTACATTGGTTTAAATTTGTGTTTTAAACAGGTTTTGTATTCGACCCTCGTTGTAGATAATCTTTATAATGACTTTTTTTCTTTTTCTGATTTCATTGTTTTTATCCTTTTTTGGGCGCCTAATTTTGACAAACGTCGTATCCTAGTTTGTAGTGGTTTTTCAGAACTTTACTTTATCAGGTATTCTTTTCGCTTTTGCAGGTAGTATCCTTTTACAAAATCTCCTTTTATAACTTTTTTTTCCGTCTATTTGAGTATATATGTAAACTAAGTCATTTGGAATAGGGCTTTTACGATGCGACTATTACCTCTATCGGGTGTAATAATACCTTTACTTCGTAATTATTTCCGTAAGATTTTTACGACTTATTTATCCACCATTTGCTTCATATTTAACATCTCGTCCGCAAAGTTTTCTGTAAAGTTTTCGAATAGTTCGCGTTCCTTAATGTCGTCATTATAGTAATTATAAATCATATTCGTAATATATATATTTGCGATATAGGGGTCGAAATCTTTTACTAAGGTTTCAATCTTATTGTCCTAAAGATTATGGCATAAATATTTAAGGATAATACTTCGAAACAACGTGTGTGTAAAAAGGTAGTTTATATAGTCGTTAACCTTTGCCAGATCTATCACTAGTGGGGCTATTATGTATGTAAAAAGCACAATTTGTGGTAGTTTAGAGTTCGGAGCAACATGGTAAATGAAAAATAAAATAAAGTAATTAAAGCGGTTGGGATAAAGTTTACTAATACTTATTAATGTTAATAAACTTGAAATAAGGCGTGATTATAAATTAGTTACACGTTTGGAATTAGTTTCTTTAGCGTTGATAACATTATATGAGCCAAGCAGATAGTAAAACTTAAAACTTTGTAGTTACTAAACTTAGAATATATAGGGCGAACGTAGGAAAACTTTAAATAAATAAGGTGGATATGGAAAATTGGGCAAAGTAAGGGAAATGTCGAGTTATTGTACGTTTAGGTATGCGTTGGTTTGTCCATATTAGCGTGCCGTAGTAGAAATTGGTGGAGGGATCGGTTAGTTGTTTGGTTTACAACCGATATTACTAAGGCGATCGGATTAATTGTTTGTATGTAATCGATGTTAGCTAAGGCGGTCGGGTTAATCATTTGTGTGCAACCGATATTAGTTAAGGCGAAAATCGGGTAGGTTTTAACGAGGGGTTTCGAAACTTGGTGGTTTTAGCTTACGTAACCTGGTATCCGGTAGGTCCTAATAAAGGGTTCCAAAAGACTGGGTATTTTAGCTTACGTGGCCTGATGCATAATATAACTCCTTTTAAAAAAGACTCAGGTTAATCGTTTAAAGCGTTAATATAAGTTAGCGGTTGACGGAACGGGGCTGATCTTTTCAAAGTTATTCCGGATCTTATAGTTTTATAACGTTTCGGGTTTCTCGGAGCTCCCGCGTAGTTCTACATTCTCATATGGTTCTTATAAGGCGTAGTATTAAAGCACAAACAGTTGGTACCGCTATAACATCTCATTATAGGTATTTAACGAATGTTAGTCTCTTCTTTTTAAGCTGTTTGTAGTTGAACGAGTCGGCTATTAATTAGTGTCGTTAGGGTTGAAAGACCTATTTACGTTAAATAAGGTAACTTAAAGGAGTAATTAAAATTATTGGTATTTGTATTATAAAAGATGAAGATGGATTAAGAAGAAGTATCCAGAGGTATATATTATAGGTAAGGGCTTATAAGCCCTCGTCCAGAGCGTATAACTTTGGAATACTTCTTTTAGACCGCTCCAAGCATTGCCATCGGCCTGGAATAGCATTCCAGACCGATCTATACATGGTACACTTTTGCGTCTTGCAAAAGTGCAGCCTGTAGCGTGACACGTTATCGTGTATCCTGCAGGAGTGCATCCTGCAATACAGTGCACTGCCCTTTGGCTTATGTATACTATCTGTAAGGGTATATAGTAATATCCACAGTGAGCACCAAACCATTAAAGGCTACAATATTTTTTAGACCCTTCACTATCATTTAAAGATGTACCTCCTAATCTATAACGCTCACAATCTTTAACATTAGGATATTATACGCTTTACGAAGTAGTACGAATATGTTTTCTATCTTTTTAATGCTTGAATAAGCTTCCAACAAATCTTATTTGTCCTAAATCTCTATTATTTTAATATTCTCTTGAAATTCCACTTCTATAAAGTTAGTGATAACATTATAAATAACAATCTTTAATAGGCTCAAGTACGTATTAATCTATAATATCCTCAACCTTTTCCACGTATAATTTGCTGAAAAGAACTTAATGAACCTAAAATTATGAAAAAGTATAAGATATTTACAACGTAAAGAACAGATCAATTATGCAAGTAATATATATTAACAAAAATATTGTAAGTAAAATCTGCATCGTTTTTAAATGTAAATTTTCATTGTCGAATGGTTAATTTATACTTTTTGTAGTAGTAATAGAAATCCTTCATCTCTTTTATAACAAAGTATTCTCAATGTTTATTCTTTGCGAAATCAAATATTTCCTATAACTTTTGAATGGCTAGCTAATTAAAATACTAGTATAATTGATATATCTTAAATTTAATTGAATTCAATATCGTTTCTTCAAGCGTTTAGTGAAATAATTTAAAGTATCCTTACTTAGAGGCGAGAAAGAAAATTCAGTCGTTCTTAACCAATTTATTAACGTTAACGTCGACGTTGATACCAGGTATGTTTGAATTTTTTAAGTAGAAGAAGAATAGGGTTGTGACTTTAGGAAGAAAGAATCTCATCTACCTAATAACTATTATTATAATCGTCGATTTTATTAACAAAAGCGTTCGTTAGGGTGCAAATGAACTTTTTCTTTACTAATATTTTAGCAATTAATCTCCGTGGAAATAGTACTTTTTCATCGCAATACTAAACACTACCAATAGCCTGCTATTCAGTATCTTGTTACCTTTGTATTTGATATTATGCTTTGAAACCTGTAGTTCAAATAACGATTGCCAATGTTAAAGGTTTATAAAGGGTTAGGTGTATAATTATAGTAAATGTAGGAGGCTTTGTCATTTAACCAGTATAAAAATGTGTAGTCGGTTAGTTATTAAACCATTTCGAAAGCAATATCTTTATATCACGTAATTTACCTTGGCGTATTGTTATCGTTAACAGCCTGTTTACCATCGAAATTTACAATATAATTCAAGTAGTTTTACCTGAATGTAATATGGTATTAGGCGTAATATATTATCTGTTATTTATAATGCTTTACCGAAGGGTAGCGAATTAACTAATAACTCAACTTATTTTAAATCCAATACCCTCTGTCCTTATTAAAATGATAGTTTTGATGGGTCATAGGTTCAATTGAGTTGAAACCCCGTTATTATCATTTAGATAGCTATACATTTTATTTAGAAAACTTAAACTTGATTTGAAACGGGAGGTCCTTTCGTATTTACGATTAATATTATATGTTATTGTATGGTTTTTATTATCTTAGTCGCAAAAGGTATTAGTTTAGGGGTATATATTACTTTAGTTTAAATTATAGGTTATTATAGTTGTAAACTAAGATTATAATTGTTCAAAATGTCTCTATATATAGTATTTAAGCGTTGCAATTCGTATTTAAACTCGTTAACATTTGTGATGGCTACTCTACCTATTTGCGAATATAAACATTTCTCGTTACTTGCTGGTATAATATGAATTTATTAAGTGTTTAGTTAAGGATTTTTTTAAGTTATTATTATCATTCTCGTCAACGTTACCTCATCTATGTGGTATTATATAAGGTAGATGTTGGATTCGAACTAATTTTCATATTATCATAAATTTCTCGGAAAGTTTTTATCTTCGTTTGGAAGATTAGATTATAATACTTCGTGCAATTAATATGAATTTCAGGAAATAATAAGTGAAAACTTTAAAGAGGAATTTTCATTCACTCGCAGACGTTGAGAAATATCATCTTCTTTATATTTAGCAGGTTATAGGTCTTATCATTATACTTTTCTGCGTTATTCCAAATTTTAGCGAAATCCGTAAAAAGTTTGTAGTTAATATTAAATATTTTAACATGTCTCGAGGGAAGGTCGCAATAGTCATCGTAATCGTTAATAGTATTTCCTGTTACTCTAAAGTCACGATGATAGTAGCAGTTACTAGTTACTTACTTAGCCTAGGGGGTAAAATGCTATAGTAAATCTGTGGTGAGTTTACGTGTATAGACGTATTTACCGTAGAAAGCTTGGCTTGAAAAATTTGATGATATTGTGGAATAAATTGAAAAATTGAAGTGGTTTATTGATTTTGATAAAACACTTTAGGGGTATAGGGAATCTGATGATTTTATTTAATCAATCTATCGATAGCACTGATATCAATTCCTTTTATCGTGTTTGTAGCCGTTACTTTACGTGTCTTACTCATGCCGAACGTATAATTTACATTATCATCGAGATATGTTGGGTTGTAGAGTAAATTAATAGGTTTTTTGTTGTCAGTGTGTGAAAAATTGGTGTTGGTGGAGAGGTTCAATGTTTAACTTAACTCGGGTTAGAGGGCAATAGCCCCTTAGAGCATGTGTAAAAGCGTTAATGACCTTCAACACCTTTCTCTTTTCTTCGTAGTTTTAAAAGTAAGAAATTTTAAGAGCAATCTTCAAGTTGAGCTAACTCGTAGGAAGTTTTTGCCGGTTCTAATGGTTTTTTTTAAGATGTAAATACCATATTGACTAATGTTTTGCTTTAACCTGTCCTTAATTATACGTTAAATCATCTTCCACATGCAAATTATCTAGTGGTTAAAAAACTTATAGAAATTCTAGAAAGCGCGAGCGCTACGGTCAAATTCTTCGTTAATGTTTGTATCGAGAATGTACTGGTTAATGTAGTTAGTTGGGTGTTTTTTAGTTAAAAATTTGTCGGCGTCCTTAATGCTAAGATTTTTATTGTAATACTTAAAACCAATAGTTCTAAACGCTTTAATTGCTTTTGGGTATTTCTTATTGGGTGTTGGTTTAATTTCATGATTTAGGCGAGAGAACTTGGCGATTTGAGAATGTAAAAACTTAGCGATTTGGTGTAGGGTCGCGTGATATGGCTTTCTTGGCGCGGTTTAACGATTCTTGGTGTTTTCATTTAGAGTAGCAATCTTGATGTGTTTGCTGACGTGTCCGATTATTGATCTTGCGGTGGAGGAGAAAAGA
The DNA here is from genome assembly GCA_038502455.1 of Anisogramma anomala. Lineage (NCBI taxonomy): Eukaryota > Fungi > Ascomycota > Sordariomycetes > Diaporthales > Gnomoniaceae > Anisogramma > Anisogramma anomala. Next base: position 3,238,097 of record JASMMZ010000009.1, read on the forward strand.
GTGGTGTAGAGGGAAAAGTTGGTATGAAGGGTAAAGTTTGGTATAGAAAGTAGGATCGAAGGTTGTTTGTCGTTTATGGTTGAAGGCTTTGAGACTTGATCGTTTTTGTAATAGTAGTACCCGCAGCAGCACTAACTTGGCCGTTTGCCAATTTGATGATCTTTGAGACTTTTGATGATTAATTTCAATGTTTGTTTTCAAGAAGGATTCAGTAAAGATTTCCTGGTGTCTTCAATAATAGCGATATCCTCGCCACCTCTAGGCTACCGTGAAAAGCAACGCAGCCTCGAAATCTCCTCTATTTACTGCTATGAAAACTGATGAAGTTTGTAGAGGTCTTTCGCAAGAATTTTTCCTCTACCTTAGTCTTTCACAAAGCGTAATGAGAAAGTAACTTCATTTTTTATCTAGCCAATCTATGCTTAACCTAAAAAGCGCTAATCAGTACCGGAAAGTAACTCCATTTTCTACCTAGCTAATCTGTACTTAATTTAATAAGCGCTAATCAGTGTTGATAGGCATTACCTGATAGGTATTTAGACATTACAACGTTATCGATTCGAATCATAGTTGAAGTAACAGTAATATTGCGTAGTTAAATGGTGGATGTATTGTTTTAGGTTTGGCGGATCGATAGCCGGTCTGCACACTAATTTGTATGGTCAATTGCTTGGCTCATATTCTAGTTTGAAGTGGGTATATTTATATATCGTACTTAACTTCACAGTCAATACAGTCAACTCACATAACAATATACTCAACTTGCAGTCAGTACAGTAGACTTACTTGACAATACAGTTGATTGAATGTACTGCAACTATACTATTCCAACAGTTCAAAAATATAACTGTTAACTATAAAATATATTATTAAATAAATACTTTTGGCCGGAAACCGGACTAAAAATTAGCCTTCCAAATAAAGTTTTAAGGTATCCTATAATCTGGAGACTCATATTATTGTACGAACGTAAAAACTGTAGCTTTAGCCGGGCCGTATTATACGGTTATCACAGTCTTCATTCAACATCTACTCATACCGAAAATCAAACAACGGTTTTCAAAAAGTAGAAACACCTGTAAAACAACTCAAAGAGTGTAAAAAAAATGAAAAAATGTATACTACTAAGCGGGTGGTTTGCCGACAAAAGTCTTTTGTAGATAGCCAAAGAGATCCAAAGTAAAGTCGAAGGCGAAAGCCCCACTAAGCGGATGGGGTGGCGGTATAGGTGGTAACGGTTTAAAAATGAATAAATAAATAGAGCCGTCATAAAAAAACGTTTATAGTAAAGGTTTTTAAAACCTTAAAACGCAAAAGAAACCAGACTTTCTAGTTGCATCGTAAAGTAAGTCTAGAAGGCCACGTTGGCATAAGTAACGAGGGATGGAAGCATTGTTTGTAAGGGTTGTTCTTTGGATGCACCGATACGCGTGCAGTGCGCCGGGCTGACGACGACCTTCGTAGCTAAAAAAGAGTCGCTGGAAAAGATTCAAATAGTGCTAAAACCGATTAGTGATGTGTTGAAATGGGGAGCATGTAAAGTGATAGTGTTAAGAACAACTGAATTTGAATTTTTTTCTTGGAAGTGGGCACTGTTAGGGTTTACAGTGTGGGCCCTTTACCTTCCTTAACAAGGTGGTCCGTGCACCCATGCCAAGAAAGTTGATGTAAGGTCAAAGATGCGATATATTATGTTGTCCACGGGCAATGAGCTTCCATGACCATGTGACTTTTCAAACCATGTTGCGCTGAGCAGCAGTGGCGTGAATATTTGTTTGGCTCAAAAGAGTTCTGGGATCAACGGCCACCTTGAAATTCTAATGATGAGTTATTATTGAATTTTGCATTAGCCTCGTCAACAAGCTTGCTCGCGAGTCATCGATACCTATTCAGCAGCAATTGAACGGCCAGTCAACAGCCTGTCAGAACAAGGTATCCAGGGACCTGGGTATTTAGTACTACCTAAAGGTGCAGGTAGGCAATGCTCTCAATCCCTAGGTATAGGTTGCCGTCCATCCTTCCAAGGATAATGTTATCATTTCACCACGTCAACCACAAACACATTCGAGGCAATGGTCACAAAGCCCTCTGGCATTAAAATAAGCTAAATCTTGGGACAGCAGTCAATTGCAGTACAGTCAAGCTGACTGTATTGACTGCAAGTCAATTGCAGTGTGGTGCTCGATTCCGTGTGGGGCATGGGCCAAGCAGTTGCCCATACAAAACTAGTGTGTAGCCAAACTTAAAAGAATACATCCACCACGTACTATTGCAATAATGCCTGTTACTTCGACTACGACTCGAATCGATAACGTTACAACGTCGAAAGATTTATCAATGCTAATTAGTACTTGACGGTAAGTTAAGTATAGATAAGCTACGTAAAAGAAGAGTCGCTCCTTTTTAAAGATATTTCGTGGAAGTGGAAGGGTTTTGCGAAAGGCCTTTATGAACTACGTCTATTTTTACGGCAGTAAGTAGGGAAGACTTTTTAGATGGTGTCTGTTTTCACGACAGTTTCAAAGTAGCGATGGTATCGTTATAAACATTATTGTTGGAATACCAGTCAAATGCAGTACATTCAAGTCAACTATACTTACAGTTAGTTGATTGTACTGACTGCAAATTGACTGTAGTTTGTGGGATTTGGATTTGGTTGGACTGACGACTACAAGTGCAATGCAGTAGGTGCCCACTTGAAAGTGGGGCACGGGCCAAAGCGTTTGGCCATACAAATTAGTGTGCAAACCAGCTGGCGGTCTGCCAAACTTAGAACTTACCACATACAGAACCAATTTCAATGCAGCACCAGTTACTTCGACCACAGTCATTCGAATCGACTACGTTGCAACGATAAAGGCCTAACAACAATTATCAAGATTTTTTGGTTAAACTTATCTTGAAGAAAACGTTGAGATTAACTGTTAAAAGTCTTAAGACCACTTAGTAAACAACATAAATATTATCAAGTCCCTCAGAAAATACGTTAAAATCGTTATATAATCTTATGCGACAAATCGCTTAATCGTAGTATATAATAAATACGTTAATTTCGGCAAACAGATCGTTAAGTTGTAACAAATACGTTAAGTCAGGATGAACAAATAAATCAACAAGTTATAACAAATATACATATTACGTTAGACCGCTAAGTCTTTACCTTCTATTTGAAATTGATGTTGAATTGCTAATTAAAACGTTAAAATAACAACTGGGGACAAAAAATTGATAGGAATCAACATACTGAAGTTTTTTTTCATCAAAAATCATAACGAAGATAGGTGGTTTAACAAGATTATCGATAAAGATTATACGAAAAAAATAATTGATTAACTACATTAGCAAGTATATCTTCTATTAAAATATAAGCGAAGATTTTGGTTGTGGCTTTATTTCTCTTAAAGTTTTTCGTGTGTTTTTGAGCGACTGGTCTATTCACATGTAGGGGAAACCATGAAAAACAGTTTAAGTAAAAATAAAGGCGGAAACAAATAAACAAAGAATTTCAATTTGCAACAAACCTACAGGTAATTCGGTAAAATAACCTTTCTAATTATGCATAAATAAAGGAATACCCTCAGAGCCCCTAGGTTTGAAATTTCAAGCCTAAAATTTTCTAGACAAAGGCAAATGTATTACTAGCGATAACTAATACTTTGATATACATTTCAAATGCCCACCTCCTCATTCACAGATATATTCAATCCCTCACTTTTTAAGTTTCGATTCCTTATATTTTAGCGATGGGAAAGAAGCTATTGATTCATTGGGCAGTTTAATATTAGGGTGGAAGAGTGTTCAAGACGCTTTTAAGTAAGGACGAGCGTGTAGAATAGCTGCTATTAATGCGATTCAAGGAATTAATATTGGCGTGATTTAATGTTCAATTGATGAAGATCATTAAAATCGTTTAGATAGTTACTGAGATCGTTAAAACAGTAAAGGCGCGTGGGGTACAATTACGTGTAATATTTAAAACTTGTTGGATTATTATCATTTCGAATGATAAAAGAGAAAATACGTTTATGTTGGTTGGTACTCTGGGTTTATGTAATAGTGTAGTATTAAAGATGATAAGTCTAAGTTCTAACTCCTGCAGTAGAGTCTGCAACAGTAGAAGTAAGTGTGAAAACTGCAAAGGCAGGTGTAAGTACTCTACCTAGGTTCAATAAATGACCGGGGATAAAAAATCTATGATATCCCTATTATGTACTTGTAAGATAATATACTTACAAGAATAGCTACTCGCGAGTATTTCAAATCACATTTATTGTTATATATTATACCAACGTAAAACAATATAATAAATATAATCATTTCCTTCATTATATATGAAGCTAATTTTCAAAGTCTTTAAACAAATTCCTATGATAATATAAGTTCATAAGGTTTATCAAATCGTTGGTTTTGGTTGGAAACCCTTTCAATCCCATAAAATATCAAATTTACTAACCAAAAAATGGTGTTAATGAAGTCACTTATGAGAAATTCTCTTGATTTCCTATTTTTTTTTTATTGTTATACTTCACTAAAACAAATTAGGTAGCATTTTACCGAAAATATTTTCGTTACCCAAAGTAAATATTTTATAAAAAAATATAGCAGGAGGATAAATTTTAGAATTTATAGGAAAGTTTAGTGTAAAATCGAGTTTTCTAACCTTATTCACAATATCCAATCATTTCAAACAAAGAGATGTAAGTTTCTTTTAGCGATGAAAAGGCTTATATGCGCGATGAGTTCTCATCTAAATTAGGTGGACAATTTTGTAATTATATCATCGATAATTTGCATCGTAACGCTTGTAAGGCTTCGTAATTCCAATACTTATAGTTATTTACAAATTTCTTCTCAAATGTTCATACATAAAATATATGTTAGCTTATTGGAAAATCATAATGGAAACCAAACATTTGAAAGAAAATTGTAACTTCAAGTCAAAAAGAACCCCGTAAGAGCTCATATCAATAGTCCAAAAATGGGCATTATTTAAGTTTTATTATAGTATCAAAATAAATTTGATTCAGTACTATCTTGGAAGTTAAGTCAAATTATATCGTAAAACGAGATTAATAAACTCAGTTTTTTTTTCTTAAATTAACCGTTTACTTGCGGATGATATGCTGTTGTTATTACTAGTTTCGTTTCAAAGTCTGTTTGCAATCTTTGGTGAAAAAAAGAACAAAAATTTAGGATTGCGATTCCAAATAATTTCCCTATGTTATCATTAGTTGCATGATAATAACTTTTCTGATGGAATAATAGCTCATTTCGTAACAATATAGGTTATATACACTGAATAAAGTAAAGTTTTTTTCTATTTTGAAAGTTACCAGCATAAAAGTATTGAATTAGTCTCACGTAAGTATATATTATGATATAAAAAATGACGTGATTATTTGTTATGTTACGATAAAATCTATAAAAATGATTGAAATAAGCTCTTTTAAACTCAATATTTATTATAACATGTTTCGAGGCTTTTAATTATTAATTTATAATTCATATTAATATAAGTAGTTTTTATAATAAATCTTTACGAACTCATTTTTCAATCGTATGTGAAGTTCATTTCAAGTTATGATTTTACATTTCAAGCTCAATTAATGCCACTTATTATACTTATTGGCAAGGGATTCTTTAATAGAAAATAGTAATATCAGGCATTTTCAGTTAATAATATAGCAATAATATAACAAACAGTAACTAAAAGGAAAAGCGTACCCGGATTTCTAAATAAAATCTACGTTCTTATTGAACTAAAATAATAAAGTATTGTTTTCCAAATGAAATAATACAATTGCCTATTAAAAACAAATTTTTCATTCATCCAATATTTTATTTAAAACGTATATAGAGTAAAAATCGGTTTATTGATAACGATAAAACAATTGTCAAATATTTAGTCGAAGATAGGAAAGTTTTTTTTATTGCCATATAATCTTGTTCTATGAAGCTAATAATCTAAATACCGTATTTGAAATGAAGTTGGAATGATAAAGAAAATCAATGAAATCCAAGTTATAAGTGCTTAAAGATATGAAATAATTGATCAAGTTGTCATTATCCTAATCTAGAAACACAATATTGAGTGAAGTTTAATTGGAGATCATCATTATAAATTTGAAATCAATAAAAACAACAGCTGAATTTTCATTGTTAATGAAGGTAAAAATAAAGCCGACAAACTAAAATAAAAAAACCAACCTTATATTCCAAAAGCGCTTAATATAATTTTATCCCAGTGAGAAATCGACTTAAGAATATAATTAACTTAATCCAAATACATAGAACATATTTTCTAGAGACATATTTATTATATGGTTCTAGTTGAAAGGGTCTTATGCTAAAATCATATTTTTAATTTGTCTCTATTTAAAGTAAACAGAGCCTATTTAAATCAGAATAGTATAATCATAAATTCCTATATAGAAAAATTCAAAGATCATCTAACGAATATTATTATTTGCTAATAGGCTTTCTTCTTGTAAACTATGTAAAACTATATCGAGTTCCCAGGTGTTTCAAGTGAAATTAGCCGTTTTTTATACTCTACGTGAAAATTTGGATTTGAGTTTATTTGGTAGGACATTAAATCATTGAATATAAGATAAAATTATTCGGATAAAACAATCAGTTTATCTCAAATAGGTATCTGAAATCATCAGGTTTCTTGAAAGAAAAAAATCCTACAAGAGCCTTTAGTATATTTTGTATAATGAAAAGTCCTAAGCAATTATCGTAAAATTGGAACCAAATGAATTGAAAACCAATATACACTTTTTTCAAAAAAATAAAACCATTTTTTGCAGAAAAGAACACTTACGTATTAAAAGAAAGGTATTTGTATAATATATCATGAAATATGATTAAATTATTAATAAAGTCTTTGAAATTGTAACTAAACGACTTTGAAACTCAATATATATATTATTAGGCATAAAAAATGACGAAACGTTATCAGAGTAACTTCAAAATATTAAAGTGTTCTTAACTTACAATACTAAATAGATCCTAAAATTACATCTAAATTCAGAATTCAAAGAACAATTGAATAACGTTCATCATTATAATCCATTAGTTTTTATATAAAGCTCTAATAATATAACTTTTGAATGAAAAAAGATAGTTATTGAAAATTTTTTATACATAAACATGGTGGAAATTTGTTAAGACCTGTTTTTTAAGTATTTTAAATAACACACCAAACTACGAAAACGTGTAAGGCGGAAAAAAACCTCGTCTAAGCATTTCATATAGTTCTGGTTATATAGATTATCAAACTATTGATTCATGAATTACTTTTCCCATTTCAAAAAAGGGTAGGGGTAATTATTAAGCCTAATGTATTACCAATCTTTGACCAATGGTATCAATAATATTTATTTCTGTATATATTACCATATATCTCTATAGTTAGTAAGCGGTAACACTGCAGAGTGCGTCTTTGCAGAGTGCGCGGTAACGTACCACTCTGCCAAGTGCATTCCTACAGAGTGTATGATAGCATGCCATAGCCTAGAAGTGATATTTGTAGAGTGCATAATAGTGTGCCACTACCTAGTAGTGGCATTCGCAGAGTGTATGATAGAATGCCACTGCATGGGTGAGAGGTCATAACCTCGTACCTGTGGCGTATAATCTCTGAATACCTTTTCTTCCCTTTGACAACTTATCTTTACTACTATAATAACAATCTTTCTGATTACTCTTTTGTTACGTTAACGTATTAGAGACATTACTGATACTGATTAGTAGCTAACTTGGTCGACTATAGACAGCTTAAAAAAACAAAGATAAACTTAAGTTGAATACTTATAGCAGGATGTTATAATGGTCCTAACTGTTTGTACTTTAATACTACGATTTACAATCATTATACGTGAGTATGAAATTATGCGTGAGCTCCTTTGAAACCCAAAGCGTAGTAAGACTGTAAAACCTGTAGTAACTTTGAAAAGAACAACTTTAGTACGATATTATTAACCAGTTAGTGCCCTATTGATTAAAAGCCATATTACGTTATCCGTTAACTCGCTTTAACGCTTTAAATGTATCCGTGCACTTTTTAGAAAGCGTTTTATTACGTATCAGGCTATGTAAGCCAAAACCACCAAGTTTTGGAACCCTTCGTTGGGACTCATCTGATTGAAAAGTAGTATCTAGACCGCTTATACACTTTTGGAACAGCTAAAACATAACATTTATACTGTTTACCAAACCGAAAAGTGGTTAAGATATAGCACTCAAACCGCTTGCAAATAATAGGAGCGGCTATAACATGACATCCGAATCGCCTACTAAACGTGAACCGAGCCTTACATACCGCTCCAAATCACATACACATACCTCTCCATATCCCTTCCCTCCCTTTTTTTTTCATTACCTCGTTCGCCTTCCTTTACTCACCCTATACCGCTGATTTGAGTCTATTAATTGCGGCGTTTGAATTTACTGGCTGCTTGGCTAGTCTAGCATTTGTAAAGCGATAGAAAGATTAATTTGAGATGCTTAACTAGCTTTTGGTAACACCTTATTTGTACCTTATTTAGATCTCACCTGAACTAGTAAGCGTTAGACGCCTTACTTTAATCGCTTTTCTTTACGCTTTTTTCCCCCACTATTTACACTAAATCTCTTTCAATACTGTATTCTGAATGTACAAAAATCTTATTCATTGTGTATAACTGATATTTACACCACTTTAACATTTCTAGTATACGTACAAACCAACATCCTTACCTCTTTAGTATACTTTCTACTCCCAGAACTAAAGCTTTACTAGTAATATTTCTGGAAAAAACCAACGAATATATGAAATACTTATTTACGAATACGTTGTTTCGTAGTAGTATTTTGAAATATTGGGACCTTAACTTACGTAATATTAAGATAGAAGCACTAGTGGAAATTTTCAACAGTTTTATGGCAAATATATATGTTATTAACATAATTTTTAATTATTGTAACGAACATATTAAAGGACGCAATGTTTTTGACGATTTTAGGGAGGACTTTACAAATTATACGCCAGATATGTGTGTGGTCAATGGTATAATCTTCAAAATACTACGAAAACAATTACAGAATAAAGGTATTAATACGACCGTTGGAAAAAATAGCCGCATTGCAAAAACCTTGTTAGCAAAGGCTCTATTAGAAAAGGCTCAGTTTACTAAAATACTAAAGTAGACCGATGATGAAGTGATAAAAATGAAGTTTGTAAAGGGATACTAGTTGAAAAAACGTCAGAATCGCCTTTTCTTGAAATAATAGATAGGGAACGAGAAAAGAATTCGTAAATACAGAGAACGAGGCACTTAGTAAGGCTGAAAGCATGCTACGAAGTAGAAACGAAGTTGGAGGAATTAACGAAAGAAGAGGAAAGGCTATAAAGATTATTTACTATGTGGGTCAAGCGCTGATCCTATTTATAACATACTTTTAAATAGAGATAAAGATAACACTACTCCCCAGATACTATGAACAACTAGTTCGATTATAATAAAAGCGGTCTTAATAGAAAAAAAACCGCCCGCTCGGAAATAATATAAGTGGTATAAAACGTTAATACGTATCTTACGAACTAATACTCATTAACTACAACCTTTACCGCAACCTCCTACCGTACCGAATCCTAACGAATAGGAGCGATCTGATGAAACTTACCAACTACGTCAGACTATAGGACGAAAACGAAAAATATAACGGCGAACCATATGATATGCTCGATAACAAGATATTTGTAATGTTAAATATATATAAAACACTAAATATCGAGCCGTTATAATTTAACAATATCCTACCCGGCAGATTGTCTATATAATGGAGAAAGTAATATATATATCATGTTACGAAGGTAAATATATTATTAAAGTATTATAATCGCCCAAAATAGTACATCGATATAGAAATTTACTGCGGGATTTATGATAAAGACGGGATTATCACCTTATGGGAATTCATAAAAAGCTAACGTAACAATGTTGATAAAAGCTTACAAAAAGTGTTTATCTCCGTGTTAGCGACGTTCTAGAAGTGTTAGGCGGCCTTTAAAACAAAATATAAGGGTGATAAACTGTTTATCTAAGTAGTGACAGAAGTATACCGCAAAAACCCAAACTTTGGCCTTATACTATTTGAACCGGAAAAAAACCTGGAAGCTTTTTGTATAAACGTTAAAATATCGCTTAAAACCTTTATACGCCGATAAGCAAGCCTCGGATTAATACTCGTAACCGACAAAACCAAAAACAAAAGTTAGATTACCAAAGCAAACCTCGTCGAAACTATCTATTACGTTTTGAACCGAAAGTTTAAAGTGTATTTAAGGTAAAATAAGCGCTTTCAATATAATTATCAAAAAGAGAAATATGAGGTAGGAAGCTCTAAAATCCGAGGATAAAACAACCATTATCAAGGATGAACCTATAGCTAAAGGCGAAACTTACTACGTTTATATCAATACCTATTAAAAAGTATACGGGGATTAATAAGTTTATAGAAAATTTATATTATATACGGTAAGATCGGCTTCTAGTTTATCAATTACCTAATATACAAGCAAATTCCAATTCAACGCTAGTTTTAGGCAAATTACCTAATTAACAACCAAACAGAAGCCAATTTTGCAATATATGTAGTCTAATGCGAAGGCGTAAAGGATAAATTTGATATTTACCCCTATAAATACATCTGCGGAGAGGAAAATCTAAAGTTGATTATATTTTTCTTATAGCCTAGAATGAAAAAGGCGCCCAACGAATTTTTATAGGCTTACAGAATACCTCTTTTCTATATAATATCAGCCTGGAATACTAAAATAGCGTGTTAAACGCCTATATAACATCGCAATTCATACTTTTAAATAGGTACAGAAACCTATTTCAGGGTATTATGCTTAACATCAACGCGGCCGAAATCTTAACCGTTAAAAAACGACAATTCGACGTACTTACGACCAAATTTTCGAAATTTCAGTTCGACCAAATAGGGAACTATTAGGAAGTCTAATTCGGCAACGGAAAAACGTCGTTATTTAACACGGTCGTTGTGAATACGCAATTCGAACCGGTTAAATTTTACGTAATAAACTCCAAACCGTTACTTATATTATCGTTGGATAATATAAATAAGCTCTAGATCAAGATCCAAAATACGACTAAATAACTTATTCGTATTTCGGATAACGTATTAGTATCGTTTCAGCTGAAGTTTAGACACCTATAATTTCTCCTCGAAATAAGTTTAATTAAAGTTGTTTACTTAACGTAATTGAAATTACTAATATTATATCTCCGAATCAGATACCTAGTTACGAAACGCCTTTTATAGCTACTATATATTGTAAACTACACATATGTAAGAGAAATGGCGTTTAAAACCATACAAAAGTTTTTCTATAAGTATTAAATATACTCGTAAGCCCTATAACGGTTTAAACTCCGCCTTTAGGACGATATAAATTTTTACTACGAGGTTATGATTCATATTATTTATTTAAATAGCTAGTTAGTAATCTACGTCCTCTACTTAATATTATTATTTTAGGCTGCGAAGTTTATAAGAAACGCTTTTTTTATACATTGGTATAATACTTTGTTAAATTCCTGGTGAAACGTTTACTTATAGCCTTCGGACTAGATTACTTACAACGTAAGCACGGCTTTTGACTCGACTAAATATCGTATGAATGATATGATCGCCGGTAATAAGTACAAATAAATATTAGTAAAATCATTCTAAGTTATTAGAGAGTGTGAAAGATATTATAAATCGCTTAAAACATATATATTTTACTATTTAAAGATTTAAATGGTACCAGTTTAAAGGAATCTATACTATAAATAGCGGTTAACGCCGTTAATAATACTTTCGGCCTAATTAGGATAGTTTTAACGATCTTTGTTTTTGATACTAACTTAAGGGTTTATATAAACTTTATATCATCACGAATCATATTATAAAGGGCGAATGTTGTGGAAAAAGCTATGGTGGCATTATGTTCTTTATGGTTTAAAAATAATATTTCGAAAACGTTAGTTATAAGGAATGATCTATGTTAAATTTGCGTTTTGGACTTATTATTATAGTTTAAGATCCTAATTGGAAGAACTAAGTATAGATAGACTAGATTTTAAAAGATGAACGGGTTTAGAGGCCACGATATACTCGTAAACTTACTAAATAGTACAAGTTCGTTCCGTTAGATAATAGTACGGGAGTATAAAAGGGAAGGGTTAGAAAAGAATAGCCTGGAACCGTAATTTAACTAGTGATACCAACGAAGTTATTTTTACGATAACGAATCCAAGCCTCTCCTAAATTTTGTATACTTCCCGAATACTATTCTCGCACCTTTACTACTATACGAAACCAGTCTGCTTATACCAACGGTACCAATATCTCGTCGTCGAGGACGCCTACTTGGTTCAGGGAAAAAACGCCTCAGGATATTTATTACAGATCCCTTCGTTATTGAGAAGAAAATAGCAAACCGTAAATTTTATTGAAAGCTTTGTCACGAAGACATTATTACCGCCCTAGGTACGCCGCTTGAAAAATATAACGAGACCGAAATCTTTGCCTTAATCGAAGAAAACGTTTTTCTATTTAAAAGGTTCGAACTAATAACCAACGGCGCCTACAGAATTTTTCCTATACGCCTCGTATACGAAGTAAATGATAAGGCTAGAAAGCTATATAAAAAAAGTATCCTTAAAATAAAAAGGTACAATAACGACAGTAAAAAGGATATTATAACTTAGTTGCCTACATTATAAAAGATAAGCTACTGTTTGATTTTTACGTTTATCGCCCCCTTTAATATCCTTTACAACCTTTATGTTAAACTTCGTAATATTACGTAGACTTATATATAATCCGAAAAACGGCTTGAACAGCATATTTACGCCTATATACCTACAAACTTTAAAAAACAGCATTTGATAGAAACGATTTTATATATTATAAAGTTACTTTATGGACTAGTTAAAGCTAATGTAAACTGATATAATACTTACCAAAGATGCTATAAAAAGCGGCTCCAAATAGTTAGCTTAACTATCAACCCGTTTTTATTAGTTTTAATAGTACGTTTTAAAGACTTTAAATTAAAAGATATATAATCTAATAATACGTTGACGTTGTATAACGCATCGTTTTAGGTATTTTAAAGAAAGAAGATTTTAAAGTCCAACTTGAAAGCTAAACCTAGGAGTATCCAACAGAGAACCGTATGATCGACTTCAACGGCGCGACAATTACTTTTAGGAACGGTGTTTGAAACCTTATACAAAAGAGATAATTAGATAAAGTTGACTTTATCGTACTGGATAGTATAAAACGAGCCGTCGAATACATATATTAGCGCGTACATAGCGTTTGGATTGTATTAGTTATATAATCGGAAGCGGTATTAAACCTTTCAGTCGCCGTATAGTATTAAACCAACCCTTTGGAAGATATATAGAAAGCGTTGAATAAACGTCCCATTTAATAAATATATAGTTTAAAATGCGGTTTACAATTTATACCGCTCAACATACATATTACAAAGCTTTTTTGTTTTACTAACGGTTTCTTTGTTAATAATATCGACTATAACTCGTAAATAGGATTCTTTTTTATTTTAGTTAACGAAATACCTGCTCGGAACGGATTTACACTTCGTGAAAATATTATTTATTAACTTTGAATCAGATGTAAACGTGTTATGCAAAGCGTTTTAACTTGAAAGATTCTTAATATAGTTAAAAACTTCGATTCAATAATTATTATGGCAATAATGGTCCGAATAATTATTTTAAACCTTAGTTCAAAACCTTTTCCTTTTGTCGGTTATTCTCACTTTTTTTTCGCTTTATAAATATCCGGTTAAATTTTGCACCACGAATGAGAAACGACTTATAATAGATATTATAGATTTACACGAATCATATAAACGCCGCGAAATTTAGGATGCTCACGATGCTACTATGGTAGCAGCGTCTTTAAAGTTTTATAGTGTATCATTTACTCTACTAGACTTATTATTTGATAAGGCTAACGATGGTTTTTTGTCACTTAAGACCTTAGTCGTCGCTAGGTTTACTAACAGCTCATTAAACCTTATTATTTAGTCTTTTTCACCGTTATATTGTTACCTTCATCCAGATTATAGCCTATTACTAGTATTTTTTAGATAAAAGACTATATTTCCAACCTTAAAGCTTATTAAAGATTGTATGGAGGGATGTTCGTAACTCCTATCAGGCTAAAGAAGTATAAGTTTTTACGGTAGTTAATGTTGATGATAAAACTGATGATGAGGTAAAAGTTTGAAACCAATAATGTTTAGGACTACACTGACTAGGAACATTTTAAGTTTTATATTAGACTGTATAATCGATTGTTTAATTAATTAAAAAAGAAATAAGTCTCTTTTGAAGCTGGAGCTAAAAACGCTTGAACTAGAGCCAAAAATACTATTACTAGAGCTAAGGTTTAGAACCACCATTTTTAATATTAAGCATAAAATTTTATGATTAAAACCTAAATTTCAACCGTTTAAAGACTGTAGAAGGTTAATCCTCACCAATATCAACCCTTGATTAACAATTATCAAGGGTTGTATTATTAGTAACGATTATTTCAAAGTTTTCTATATATTTTTCAAATTATGATCGATATTTTTGTCTCTAAAACTAAATATTTGTCGCTGTTTAATTTCATTGACCATAGTTCTACAAAGGATTTTGATACCATACGTACCCATATTAGGGCGTATAAAATAATTAATTATTTTGTAACTTAGTATTTTACCGCGGTTATTGTTGGTATCGAAAACCCCTTTGAAGACCTTTTGAAGTTAATTGTAATACTTCAAGGAACTGGATTAATTTGCTATCCAGAAACATGTTAAGATCTTCGTTTTCATCGCTAATTTCACTATTTATCTTTGGCCCTTTTCGTAGCAGTATTTTCAAATACTAGAGGTGGTTTGATATATTAGAGTTGACATTTTGATAATATTGAATGTTCCCTTTGGTTTTTTATCTTTATTGAACTGAGATAATCTATTTCACCAGTTTAAATGAATAATAAACCAAGGAAAACTGTTTTCTCAACCATTTATAAGATTCAGTAGGATTTATAAAATGGAAAAGACTACACAGGAAAGAATCGATAAATTCAATCTTTTTAAAGAAACCTAAAAGAAATCTGTAAACCGATTTCAACGAATTAATAAGTTTAAAAACCCATATTGCTAACGCATAGGGAGGCTACTTGGTAAAGATTCACTGTATTTTTCATCTGAATAAAGGTATTTTTCACGGCAAAAACAGTTTATTAATCATACTCAAAAAGGAATGAAAAAGATGGACTCTCTTAGGATTCACAATAGTAAAGTTGAATCCCACTTTAAGACGTATCATATATTTATAGTATGACTTATCTAGAAAAATATTTCTATTTCATTAGATATCTTTATAAACTACGTCGCTGGAAAAAATAGCCAATGAGAGGCCGTATTAAAAGCGTATAGTACCGCTTACACAAATTCATTTCAAACGCTTAATTATCTGTTATTAACGTTAATTCACCAAAACAACCAATCATACGCCTTACTAAAAGCAGATAGTATTATTATTTAGGACCTACTTTCAATATCAGGTCTTCGAAATTCAACGAAAAATATTGTTGTTTTTTATCCTTCATTTTTACTATTATATTGTTTCATAGTTGATTATATTTAGTTTCGAGATATCAATAAAGCTGATTATTGTTCGTTTTACTCTATTTTTAATAACAAGAAATCTTTTCCCATACTCGATTTGTAAGGCAACAATTACTTTGGACTCCGAATAAGGGGTGTTATAGTGTAACTTTTAGGATAATGGAAAGTTTCAATAATAGTTAAGTTTAACGACGGTTACAGTATTTTGACTTGTGATAATACCTTTAACTGCACCAAGTTAATAAGAAAGGTAATTAATATCACAAGGCTTTATAGCATAGGTATCAAAGTTAAACACTTGTAGTTTTCTAGATTCAATAACTGATAAAACATTTATTGAAATAGTGAAGCATTACAATATTATTAAAAAATTGATAAATTGATTTTTAATTGTTTAAAACCGTTTCAAATCTTTCGATTTTTTCTTGTAGTATATCAAATCGGGTCACAATAATTTAAAATCAGGTATGAAATACCTTCAAGTGTTTGATAGCATTAAGAAATAAGAAAGGCAAGTACTCTTTGATTTTATCTATACCCCTTACGAGCTTTTGAAAAGGTTTAGATAACAACTAAGGTTCTAATTCGAAAACTAAGAAAAGAAGGATTTATCGAAATTATTGAATGTTTTCCAATTATGAATACTAGCCTAAAAAGCGAAAGTTGTGTTTTGATTATTATGAAAGTAACATATGGTTTTGAATTTAGAGATATTATGGTAATATCTCTAAAAGAAGAATTGAAAGCTATTTATTATATGTTGAATAAAATTATGAAGCACATCATCTATATTATAAATTATTTCTTACTTAATAGGCATCATTAACTTGTTTATTATTCAATACGAAAATGGTTATTGAACATGATTTGTTCATTAAACTTTCATTATTATACATCTCAGAAGAAAATAGTATTTTTAAACGCCGTAATATAGTGGTTTGAGAAAAGACAAATATTTGGACAGTTACTAAAAATATATTAACAGTAACCCTATTTTTTTCTGAACAATATTTGTTGTTGTTAAATTAATAGTTAACAATAGAAAAAAAATCCATCAATTTACGCTTTATGAAAGGGGTCATATTGAAACAAAGAGATATAGCAACTATTGACTCAATATTTAGTTTTCTTTCCCTCTCAGTTTTATCAATATCGTTCATATCACATTATAATAATGAATAAAAAGTTGAATGACTAATCCAAGTGGAGAACGAGGAATTGTTTTTTAATAATTTTCAAGTATTACTAAAATACAGTATATTATCACTGTTTACTCATCTAACAATATAAAATATTGAACTAGGAATATTGGTAGTCCTTTTAATTCAATGGTCTTGCGATGGATGATTATCAGTCGCTATGAACTTTGCTTTCAGGGTCTTATTTTGTTGGAGGTTTTGTTTTACTTTGTTTTGGGTACGCGACGCACTGGTCACTGGTCGAACAGGAGTCCCCAACAACACTTCACAGGGTTCCACAGCATACGCGACCACAACTCGTTCCACCTCTGCCCTTTTCACAACCTATTTCTCTGAATTTATGCTTTAAAGTATCTCTTTTCTAAAGAACCATATAGTCGTATCTCCGGTGCAAGCAGGCGCCGGGTGGGAACTGACTAGGCCATGCCTCTCTACTAAACCATGGCTATGGTTTACAGTCTTACGGGACTCTGAACTATAGGGTACCTTAAGGTCTTGATTGGAAGGATGTCTTCGGAACGCTATAGTCTATATAGAGCCTACTTATTAGGATTCAAGCTAGGGTTCTTCCTACCAGTATTTACAGGAGTATTTAGTAGTAGCAAGTGCCATATATTATAGAAGGTCTTGCCTGATGATAGTACAATTGAAGAAATAGAGTCGCTATAAATGCTCGGTTATAGAGAAGAAACAAAACATATTCAAATTTATTGAGAAAAAAATCCCTACGATACTTTACTAGTTGCGTCTAATAATAAGCGTTAAAGAAGACATCGTTGACTATTGAGAAAAACATCAAAGAATTAGCTTTCTGTATATGCTGTCGTTAAATACGATATGGTACAGTGTATACTCTTTATAGGTAAACAAGAGAAATAACTAACTATAAAAGAGGGTTTAAAGGGCTTTTATACCAATCATTAGAAAATGGCTTATTACAGTAAAGTACAAAGCCTATTATTATCAATGGTTTTTAAATCAGGTAACGGAAACAACTATCTCTATGTTTTAATTGTTAGAAAAGTTACTAGGGTTATAATAAATGCCAGTAGTTAGATAGACAAGTATAAGGTGGGAATTATTATATGAGAATTCGAGTAACGTGATAATTTTCATTACATTAAAACATTTGCTTCTGTTACAAAGGCTTGTATATGAAGAAACCTCTTTACTATCGTTATTTCTTCTGGTTCGGGTGTTATTCACGCCGATATTAATTTGTATTTTCTTTATAAGGAGCGTAAAAAAATGGCATCAACGTAAATCTTACATAATATTAATGGTTTCTTTTTAAAATTACCAGAAGATCACAATATGAGTGTTAAAACATATATAAACCAAGTTCTCCAACTTTGGACTTACCTATATAAGCTTCGGCAAATGTTACAATAATAGTCTAAAATGGTGAAAATAATTCCAGATACACTTAAATTTAAAATATGAACTTCCAATAACGCGGTATATAATAATTATTATCGTTGACTCATCTTTCCTACTTACATTAACGATATCCGTATTGTAGATCAAAATTAACAGGCTATGAAATCTTGCGAAAATGATACTCGCAAACATTTTAAATTTAATAATTTAAGAGTAGTGTTACAATTTCTATTGGTGCGTGTTTTGAAAAATAAGGCTAACCATATTACTTTTAGCCAAAAATGCTTATATTTAAGTAATTTTTTATTTGTAGTAGAATAATTGCCTCAAAATTCAGTCAAATTTTAATTATGAAATTACTCGTTTATGATATACTTCAAGAAAAATCTACTGATATTTTATAAACGAACAAGTATCTGTCCAATATTAAAGCTTTGAACTATACGATATATTACGTTGAAATTAGATATTTTGTTTTTAAATCAATAATTTTCGGTTTTAAACATAATTCTTGACATTTAAATAGTACTTTCATCAGTTTTACCTTAATAAATTGAAATGATATGAAACGTATCAATTATAAGTCAAAGTGAAAGATTTATCTGCAAAACCGTATTAGCACGTTATCAATTTCATTTAAAACGATTATAACAAGTTCAACTGAATTCAAATTGATAGTTCATGTGATTCAAACGCAAAGGAAGATAAAGCTATTAAGAAATAAACCTATAGATTCATAGTTCAAATTGTTAACAATACAATTAACTGTGTTTCCAAATGAGAGTCCAAAGTATTTCTCTCTTCAGTGAAAGTTAAATTCTTAGCAGTTATAAGAGTAATCCAAAATACTCTCTAGATGAGGAATGTCTTTATGGAACTTTATATTCCCATTGTTATCATAATTTTATACGAAAATAAAGCCGACAATGAATTGTTTGAAACCCGTAAATATTACTAAGGAAATTAGCGTATCACGTTTCATGAATACTTTGTTGGTGATTAATTTAAGCTTAATACAATTCAAGTCAAGTGAGCTTTTCTGGATAAATAATGAATTGTCGAATTGATAAAACCTTCGTTGAAGACGAAGGACGAAAAAATGATATAAAAGCTGAGATTGATTAAATTAAGTTAATATCACCATTGATGGTGTATATACCATTATGCTTTAAATCATGGTGTGGTAATATGTGTGTAGTATGGTTATGGGGTTGTTACTGTAGACTTTGAGGGAAATATTGATAAAAGACTGATGATGTAGGTTATTGGTTTAAATTGTATTATTGCACGTCTTCTTGTTTTTTATTCCATCTAATTTTCAACTCCATACTACGCATTCTTCACTTAACACCTTACACTATTTTTATTGTTTCTTTTTCTGCATCCAGATTGCATAGAGAACCTTTTTGGAGGGTGTGTTGAAATTTCAACAAATACAGTCTGTACAAGGTCTATACGCAGGACTTAAAACCAAGGATACAAGAACGCTCCGGAGATAAAAAAATCCACCGGAATACTAGGAAATAGTATTCTCAAGCAATAGGGGCATCGAGATGAGGATTACAGCTAGTTTCAGCTGTTTGTATTACTAGTATTTACTAGTGTAAGGTACCGATCGTAATGATCGAAATCTATGAGGATTCTCTTGATTATATATCAAGAAGTTCTCCGGGTAGATTGCTAAGTATACTATAATCTTCAAGCCTATACAATATCTTCCGGCATAGTATCTTCAACAAATCGTATATGGAAGGGCAAAGATACCCATAGAAATGTCACAACCAGAGAAAATACTCAACTATTCAAGAAGGCACGACTTTCGTGTTTAAAAAGACTGTGTATAAGACGGAAAGATTACCCGCAGAGCTTGCTCCCACACGTAGGCTGGTGCCCTTTGACATGAAATCGAATATGACTCCATCCTCCATTCTGTGGAATGCCTGCTTTGCCTGTATAAATATCGATCTTACCAAAGTATAAACTCTTGAGGTGTAGTACCGACTGCACAATTCTAGTGTACGTCAATGTTTCCTCAAGTCTTGATCGACAAATTTCCATGTTTTCCATGTCCTTCCCAGAAGCTACTACAGGTACAGTCATGTAATGCTGCCATTGTTTCAAAAACTCACGACACGTATATGTAGCCTGTATAAATTGTCCTTCTTGATTGTACCGGACAACAAACTCCTTTATTTTCGATGGTGGAAAGCCCGCCATTACCGTACAATTCCCAATGACATCCGGCAACATAAGTCGTTCCTTGTTTGGGTACTTCGCGTATTTTCTGTCGTAATTTCTGGCGAAGATGGTCGTTATACGCCCTATCTTTTGTTCGATGTGGACGATGATAAAAGGTGTTGCCGGACTCTCACGTTCTGCACTTGGCAGGCCATCAAAGTCTTTCCAGTAGACCATGAATTTCCAATGGTTTTTGCTCCACGAGGTCGTGACATTGGCTGAGTAGTCACTGCGTTGAGCGAAATTTTGGTGTAACCTTGTTCTCGCACCCTTCCGAAATTTCGCAGGTCCATGCCTCCAACTAGTCGAGTCGTCCTCAGGCTTTGGTTTGAAGGGATTCCATTTGCTGAAAATAGGGCTACCACCAGCAAGGGTGGCGCAAAGCGACAAAAGAAGGACGAGATAGTAGCGAAAGAACATTGGAGGGAAAAGGCAGAATGCTTTGGTGGTTGATTGAGCAGAAGAGCAAGCACTCCTACTTTAGTTCACCACATGCATCATATTGAAGTAAAGACTACAAATAAATCATGGTGTATTGTGCAAGTTTTATTTAAGTATGATTTTAAACTCTCAATTCATCAAAGACCCCAAGCCTCGTGGCTTCCAAGTTTTGGATTCTTTATGATGGCTTAGCGAGTCTCATTATGACTCCTTATTTCGAGGTCATGCCTTTGTATTGTATCACAAATATGTTATAGTGGGAGGACAAAAATGACGAGCCGAGGGATCCACACACAAAATGTTGTACATCCCAGCTTTATCAGCAAGGACGCTGTGTAGACCAGGGTTGTAAGAGCAGGTGTGAGATTTCACCGTACAACGAAGTATGCGTATTGAGAGCGATAATCGAAGAGTACTGTACAAGCTTTCAGAATGCAGCCCCCTGCTGTCCTAACCAGCAAAGTATATGACTCATGTTGGTGCAGTCTCATGATTATTCAAGACGTCATGTGGCACAAGGTACTTGTCACTTGGCGTACTATAATAATTTCATACGCCCCTTGGATAAGAATAGTAACCTTGTGATGTCTTGATTCCATACTCTTCGTGTTGAGGAAAATACTGGCCTTGTGGCCCGCATGAAAAGCTTTAAAACATATTGTAAAACAGCCTATACTGCGACATTTGTAGCGTCTCTGTGAACCTCGAAAAACCGTTTCCAGCGAGAGGTTTAGTAAAGTTGTCGGCGGTGATCTTAATCCCGCCGACCTGTTCGAAAACCATAAGACCGTTAACGACTTTATTGTGAATTGAAGTCAAGTTGTGGGGGACCACGTAATATTGATGGATTTGATAGGAACCAAATGACTATCTGGGGTGACAAAGTCTGACTAAATATACAACTGGAAAAAGCATATCGCACCTGCCACCACCACAGAACCAGCCTAAGATTTAGCTCGTAGTATTTGAATTCAAGATTTACTTGAATACTAAATACGTATGATATTAATGCTATATTATTTATTCATAGAGTTGAAAGTTTATTTCATTTTGAAACCTTTTAAAAAAAAATTTCCTATTGAAACAACTTTCTTATTATAATCGTAATCAATAATGACCTCCGCCTTTAATATATTTGAAGGGTCGTCGTCAAATTGCCGTCTTCTTTAACTAATGAAATTGGTTGTTTCGAAAAACACCAATTATCAATCAATTTACATTTGATGCTATGAGATGAGTTGTTGTGATAATCAAATAACTTCAGATCGTTGAATTGTAGATATAAATGCTCTAGAAGTTGCCTTTTATACATAACCTCTACTTTATAACGTAACCACACGTATTGAATACCGCGTCAACATATAGTTATATGATGTTAACAGTGCTTTTAATATATTTTAGAATATAATAATCGTTTAACTTCAAATAGGTTTTGTGTAAATAAAAGAAAACCTAATTTTCAATAAACTTAGCATATTTCGTCGCCGTACTTCATTCATCAACGTCTCGATTTAGTATGGATCTACTTGTTCAGATAGAGTTGAATATAGTGTTTATGTTTCTATCGTTTTTTTAGAAATTCTATTATGCAAATTCCCTGTAATTTTTTTAAATAGAACCTTTAATTCCTCTTCATCGATTTAGTTCGCGTGAAATGTCAATTTTTTCAATTGATCAATAAAATTGTACCAGTCCAATCATTAATATTAACAATTTGGTTAACAGATGTAACTACTGATTTAAAAATATCTCCGTGAATTTGAACAAGAATATTGAAAAATAAGCAGTCATAATTGATCGATTTTAAAATGAAATAAACTATATCATTACTTCTTAACAACTTGTTTATTTTTCCAATTAATATTTAAGCCTTTTTACAAGGTATATCTCGTTTATTCTGGTACATATACTTCATCTATAAATTGGAAAAGGATGATTGAACTTATATTTTACTTTTTAAGGATATTTTGCAAACATTTCTTCTTAGGAATTCACATCATTTCGGATTGAGAAATTGCCCGAAATCATTTATAAGTTACGTTCTAATATAATTTATTCACTTCATATGTTGATATTTTGAAATTTTCAATATAGTTTAACTATTTCAATTTTTTATTTTAATAATAGAAATTCGTTTTTTTTTTGGAAAACATCCATACCAAGTTTTGAACTAAAATTGTAGATGAACATTTTAGCTTTATATTATGCAATTCTACCAATATAAGAACGTTTTATTTCTGATATTTATCTTATATTCAGTATCGTTTTGAATAAAACTACGTTTCTATCAATGGATTGTTTGTCACGTCGTGCATTCATAATTGCGCCACGTAGGAGGCCCAGGTTTATAATTGTATTTGATGAAGAAACAAAGAGAGAGTAGAAGCAATTTATTAACAACTTGTTAATTGATACTTTGTTTTGTGATAAATAGGCTTCATTCTATGTTTCTAAACGCTTATAATTATAAACATATCATATGATCGCTTATTTTTACCGTCAATTGAATAGATCATGATTTTGCGATGTCCGTTTTGATTATTTATGACTTTAAGCTCCTTACAGCTTACTTATTATTTCTCAACTGATGTTCAATATCCTCTAGATTTACTTCAATTTTTATATTCAATGCTGGAAAATGTAAATATAACTGTATTCTTATATGCTAAGGTATCGACATAGATTAAGATCGTTATATATGTGTACGGATCTTTTTCGAATACCTTAAGATGAACTGTATCAAAGCTAAACGAAAATCCCCGCGCATTTGCATTTATATAAGGCCTCAACTTTATAATTTTCCAACGTTTTTATCAATTTGTTTTTCCTTTCGAATAAGTTGTAATTGAATACATTTGAAGCAATGGTTACACTTTACTATTTAGTTAGTCCAGTAACCATAGTACTGAAAGGTTACAACTTTATTTGTACGGGTTATTTAGCTTATCAATTCGCATAATACTGTGTATCTCTACAAAATAAAGGGTATTCCGTTTCTTTAAACATCTTTCTACTAGAGTTTGGGTCATCTTTCCTTAGGCGGTGAATGGTGTAGGGTTTTGTCGACGTCATACCCCAGTATAATGAAAATTAGGGAGGCGGTGTAGGATTTTAACGATAGTTCGCATACCCGCACCCCCCATTATAAATATCCTTTTATTACTAACAATAATAACAAATTAATTTCTTGCTTTTGATTCCTTTAACCATCTACTCTTTGTTTGGTTCTTTTTATTCATTTCAGTTGAGCTTTTTGCAGTAAGCAATCTTTATTTGAGACTTCTCTGGGTCTCTTTCTGGAACTCTCACTAAGATTTTCATGTAGGTAATATCTTCTCTTTTGAGGAATATATTTTGATTTTTTCAAGGTTTATATTTTTATTGCCATGTGTTCTCATTAGAACTCAAACACCTTACGGATTATTTACTATCATATAATCATTTAATGTACCTATAAATATAATCGGTTTTTTTTTTTTAGATTAGGAAGGATTGATATAAGTTATACTTTCTACGAAGTATTTTTCATGTTAGTATAAAACATCCATATAACGACTTTGTTTCATTCACTTTTCTCTTAACTTGAATTCAATTTGTTAATTTCATTGCGAGTATTTTGGTTTTTAATCTTATCTTATGTTGTGCGGTATATAAAATCCTTGGTGAACAGTAGGTTACAGGAAATATAACCCATGTGAAATATTACGACATGATTGATAGTAATGGAACGACTGGAGTACCTATGTTATTGCAATGTTTGAAAGTTTTTTCACTATATTTGCAATATAAGATGCATTGAACAAATTTACCGGAAAAATGAAACTTGTTAATTGACGTTTCTATGAGTTTTCACTGCCTCCCAGCGACAGAGCTAAGGTATTGTAAATATAAAGAGGGTGAATTTTACTGTTCTAATATACGAATGTTAAAAAAACCTCAATTGTTCGTAATGTTTTGTGGTCAATCTATTATTTAATAGCCGAGTTTAAGCGATTTGCGAGTAATCAAATTTTCGTTTTACTAGGTTACAGTTACCCTTTGTTTTGGATGTTGAGAATCGTGTGTTTGAAAATCAAGATATAGTTCAAAACCGATTTGTAATTTATTCAATGTAACATTGTTGGGCTGTAGCTAGTTCTGCAATCTTTATTTAGTTTCTTGTGGCTGTAAATGATGAAAATGATAAAGTCGAATTATATAGTAATTTGGAGAAAGTTATTGAATTGAAGCGTCATTTTTATATAGGGAAGAAAAACCTTCTGGTAATTATTAAATAGAAAGTGATAAACGGTCAAGTATAGTTTTAGTTGGTTAGAATAGTAGTTATTCAATTTCGTTTCGATATTTATTTGTTAGGTGTTAAGTTTACTGCGACTCCCAAACTTCTAGATTTCTTAAGTTTTGTTTTCGTCGCTCATAGTGCATAGAGACAAATAATTGATTTGGTGAGGTAAGATTTGATGATATGGATTATCGTAGTGAAAAAAATTTAACATGATTATGATAACGTATAATTCTATGATTTAAATTAGTGAAGTAAATAGGACGTCATAAAAATGTGAATAGATCATTTTTAATAAAATGAATGTATGTATATGCATGGTTTTAGGTCTTACTTTGTTGTTTTATATGATGAAGAAAGAAAGAGAGTGTGAAAGTAGCTTACAAATAGTTAGCGAGTCGATCCAATTTTACTATATACAGGTTACGTGTCATGATCAAAGTCACTTGTGGTCAAAGACACATAATAGTGTCGATAAAGACTACAGAAGACGTGTTTTGAATAGGGTCTGAATTTATTTAAATATTTTCTCAATCTATTGTTTCAACGAATATCATTTTGAAACCAACTTCCTACTATGACTGTTACTATTCTAAAATTTAGTAATTTCGAAGATACATGTTTAACATTAATTAAAACCGAAATGAGTTATCATGATATATACTAATGATGAACTTTATCATTCAATACATAGGTTTTGGAAAATTTCAATATATTTCTTAGGTATATTGGAAAAGTTGAGTCAATTAAATTTTCGTTTTTACTGTTTTGCAGGTTTATTGGTCAATGGAAATAGTATCCTCCTCCTTGCATACGTTGGTTAGGTTTTGAAATCAAAGGTTATGATTCATAAGATTACCTGAGCCTACCATATTTACGTTTGATATAATGGGTTGAAACGAGATGTTTATAATTGTCTGTAAAATAGTAAACTTGGGGGTATATACTAAACGAACTTGGTACTAGTAATTATATGATCGCAAATGAGGACCGCAACTAGTTGATAAAAGCTGTTACAAGAAGATTTAAGGCACCGTACAACGTATTGAAACCATTTGAAACTCGTGACGACCAAACGAACTTACTAATGTAATATACCTTCATCAGCTCCCACATTACCCATAGCTTATTAGCAAAGCATCACCCAATCAAACATCTGATTTGAAAAGTCCGTTTTACTTTCCAATTCCTTTTTATATTCCAATACATACAACCGATTCCTAATATTTTCGTTTATATAATACAAGGCATTATCAAAGTTGTATTCAAAATGATTATTAAAACCATTGTAAATCTCTCAAAATGACAAAGAATTCGTCAAATACTAAAAGTAGTAATCCTCGGCATAACCGGTAAGAATACCATGAAATAACGAGTAAAACTCCAGTGAGTTAATTCTCGTATAATGTAAAATGTTAAAAAAAGGTTATAACTTAAAGTAGAGAATTTTATACGACTTACCGTTATAATTTTACTTCCCTTCCAAAATCTTATTGAAAATCGTGGTCTTTGCACAATCTGTATATACTACAAGAACATCTTGAGGGGAGAAAGTAATATACTAGTCGTGAAGACCCTTTATATCTCCTGACTGTTAATGTTAGGGTTGGTGTTAGTAGGTAGGATAGTTTCTTTGGGTACAGTTTTAGAGGGAAAAATCAATAGTCGTGCCTATAATAAACTCACGTGTAAATCCTCTCTTTTCTTAAAGTTAGTGCTATTAATAGACTCACAAAACATTAATATGCTGGGGAATTTGAAGACTTCCATATACTTAGTAATAATCACGTTAGTATTAAGAGTCTCTCTAGGATTCTTTATTAATTAACTAATAAACTTAAACATGACCGTAGGTCTGAAAACTCATTACACCTCAGTTCATTAATTATTCATATTTTTCAAAGATTCTAGCGTATTTACGTCTTTAGTCAGGTAGATTATGGCTTGAAAAACATATTTAAACTGTAACAAAGACTTGCGAACACATTTAAGGGCGTTGAGGAATACTATTGCCAACGATAACTTTGCCTTTCCCCTTATATAAATATCAAGGGTCTTCGTTTATTATGCATTCGTAAAGTAAGTTTGCCAAATTACCCTCTTTCATGTTCTTCGAAATGAGGTCAATCCTACGATTATACAACTCAATATATATTCTTGCGTTGACCTATGTTTATTTTATCCCCCAAATATTTAAGTAATAGTTTCTAAACCATGTTAAAAGTTATCGAATATGATATGTCTTTAATTTATTCCGATACAATCCAAGTTAAGGATAAAACGGCCAATTACGTTGTTCATGAGCTCAAGTGTAAAGTCTTCGTTAACGTTTGTAAACCAGACATCATCATCGTAATACTTAACTAAGAAAACTCCAAGGGCTTTAATTGCTTCCTTTCTAACAGGGTCGATAACGATATCAATTTCAACATCTTCTTTAACCATCTGAACAAAGATTCAAAAATAAAACCTTTTTTTAAAAAGAGTGTTTAATTTATATAATAAGGTAATTTGTTGGTTATTAGCGGTCAAAGTTTTTCTTTGTAATTAAAAGAGTCTTCGAATTTAGTCGTTTTGCGATTTTCAATATTAGTACCTGCAATAACAGTAATAACTTAGCTGTTTACCAACTTTAGTAACTTGATGATATTGATACTTTTAGGCGGTCAATAATAATGCTTCCAAAACTAGTTCAATTAATATTTCTTAGTGGTTTCAATAGTGATACCGTCAACACTCCTAAATTACCGCAAAAAATGATGCAATTCGAAAACTGTACCTACTTTATTACCGCAAGAAATTACAAAGTATTAAAGGGGCACTTTGTAAAATTCTTTGCTCTACTGTGCCTAATCAAAGCGTAACAACTGGAAAGTAGGTTCTTTTTCTATCTAACGTATATATACTGAAACTAATAAGTACTAATTATTATGAGTAAGACTTTATCGTGGCATCATAGTCGATTCGAATCTCTGGTCAAAGTAATGGATGTATTACATTCAAAGAGGTAATGTGATACTTATATGTTTATCAGACTGCCAACCGGTCTGCACACTAATTTATATAACTAATTGCTTGGCTCGTGCTCTAGTTTAAAGTGGACACCTACTATATGACTTATAGTTAATACAGTCAATCCCACGATTAATAAAGTCAACTTGCAGTTATTAAAGTCAACTTACTATCAGTATGGTTGACTTGACTGCAATTCAATTGACAGTTGTTTCAATACTAATTTTAATTATATTAGGTATAAATAATAAAATAATTCCAAAAATTGAAAATTTACCAATTTTCTCATATAATAGTTTCGTTCGTTTTAACGTTAAAGGTAAATTTCAAAATATATTAAATCCCGCTCAAGTCGTGAAGATGTTTTGAAAATTCATTTATTACGATTAAGACGAAGTATTAAACAATAAATAGTTAATAAATTATAATATGATTCATCAACACTTTTGTACCACCTTACAGACACTTTAATGTTTATAATATTTTGAACTTGCAATGTCATAACTTCATTTAAGTGATCTGTCATGATCATTGATCGAAGTAAGTTATTAATACGTTGTCAATGAAGGTTGACTATAAAATCAACCAATAGCTTGCTTTACAACTGATCAAGAACTGATCAAGGTTATTTTTTTTTAAAAAAAAAATCAATAATATCGCCAATAAACTGTTTATTTGTAAACAATACAATTCCAATGGAAAAGATGGATGACACGGCATAACCTAAACCAAAATTACGCCTTTAGAAATATAACGATAGTAATGGTACGGCTTGGGTGGCCTCTAATATAGAAGTTGTATATAACTTAAGTTGAAACGATAATGAATTACTTATATAATGAATTACTTATAAATAGAGATCTAAATACAGTGGCGAAAACATAGAACGTTATTATCTTTTACTGTATATTTCGAGATAAATAACCTAAAAACTTCATTCTAGTCAACGATAATATCGGTAGGAAAATTATAGTTATCTATACGAATCGTATGAAATTGATGAGTATATGTGATATTTCGGGTAATAAAGACTTCGTAGCTATTCTGAAAATCGTTGGTCTTGAAAATATGGTGGATTATGTAATTGGATTTTTCGGCGATAATAAAATGGAAGATACGTAAACTAGAAAACAGGAAGGTAACTTGTTTTTAGGGAGCTAATAAGATATAATTTCCGGTTTTAAAAACGAGGGTTAAAATGTCTTTGTCCATTTTTTCGTTCATTTATAATAAAGTATAGTTTAGCGCGTTAACTTATTTTTTTATTATAAACAAATTTGAAACGAGATTGGGAAAGCCGTTTTAATTAACATAATCATCTTGCGAGAAATCGCCTCGTGGTTATGAAGTATTCTTGGTTTTAAAAATACGTAAGGATATTGAAAAAAAGAACTATACTACAAAATTTCGCGTTTTATATTTTTAAGTAAATTATAAATACTATGGGTTCCTTATCAAAAATCCTGTAAGTGTATTTGACCGTCGATTGGGGTTGGAAGTAATATCCCATAAAGTGAAAGAATTCTTAATCGTCGTATTAAAGCAAATGACCAAATAAGGTCTACTAGGGACAGTATTCCTGTGAAAGTGTTGATGGATTAGTATACTATTGAACGAGTATAAGTTTTGCGAAATACGAAAACTAAAACCGTTTGAACGCAAATTTTTCTTTAAACCTCTAACTAAAAGGGTTCCTTTAATGAATTGATCGGATAAAACGGCCGAGGATCCTCGAAAAACATTGAATGAATTTTCTATAAAAATGAACGAAACTTGATAATTTACTTACCTTGAACACTGAGATAAAAGCTGTTCACTTTCGAATAACGCGTACCTTTTCGGGGTTTATACATATCCCAAGCCTGGTATCAATACGAAACTAAAAATATTTGGTTTCATAAATGTTAAACGATTATTGGAATATAGTATAGTTCAATCTAACCAAATTTACAACAATAAGCCTGTATTTAACATGAATGTAATAATCTAGAAAAAAATATTAATATAAAATAATAGGTTGTCAGAAGAATCGAAATGGAAAATATGAAGAATTATCCAAAAACTTTATCAATGTATAGTGTCAAAGTCATAAATAGTCCAGAAAAACTAAATGGAGGAATGAGCCACTAGAATAAGCCGAAATACATACGAAACGTAATTTTCTATTTATCGGTTTTCTTAATACGTAACTGTTGGATCATAAACCAATTGTAGTATAGTAAAGTTAATTATACTGACTGTTAGTTGATTGTACTGACTGTAAGTTCACTGTATTGTTTATGAGTTGATTGTGTTGACTACAAGTTATGTATAATGATTACTCACTTCAGACTAAGGTACAGACTAAGCAATTCGCCATACAAATTATTATGCACACAGTCTAGTGGTCTGCCAAACTTAAAAGTAACACATCACCACTTTCAATACAATACAATCATTACTTCGATCAAAAATTCGAATCGATTACTTTACAATAATAAAGTTCTGCCAATACTGATCAGTGATTATTAGGTTTATCAAAGATGAACTAGGTAAAATAAAAGGCTGTTTTCCAGCTATTACGCTTTATAATTGCGCAAGAAAAAGGAAAGATTCGTACTAAATACCCCGATAAGCTATACAGTTATTCGCAGCAACAAGTAGGAAGAGCTTATAAACTGTAAAATTGTTCATGGCAATCTATAAATGATAACGGTATCGCTATTGTCAAACACCAAGAAATATTTATCAAACCAGTTTTGGAAGAAAATGGGATGAGATTAACCGCCAAAACATCTCAAATTCGTCAAATCACCAAAGTTGTCAAACGGCTAAATCGCTACTTCAGCTGCTACTTTTTACAAATTTCACATTGCAAATGGCTAAATCCTACGACGCCATTAACTTCAAATAACAAATTTAATGACGAATAACCTTCGACTTACCATCTTACAGAAATCTCCCCCCTCAGCCCCCACTTCTTCAATTTTAGTCAAAGTAGCTACTAAAAAAACAAAAATTAACATTGTGACCAACTGCACCAAAAATGAAAGGCCTAGTTTTCACGTTTATGAAACACTTTAACAACAACTCATAACAAAAAAACGTTTACTAAAACTCTAACCATGAACACTGAACCAACTACATCGATTACTTTATCTTTGAAGTAAACCAGGACATCAAACCATAATATTGAAACTCTTTATAATTTCGCCAAATTATTCAAAGCTTAAGCTCTAAATATATAGAAAAAATAAGGAAACTAATCAAAGTAAGTTTTAAGGCCAACATATGCAAATGAGTGATTTCACTGCCAGGGAAACCAAGGAAAAAAGGAATTCTCGAAAATTTACTATAAGAATACACCCCATATATAGATCTTTAATAAATAAGTAAAAGTAAAAGAAAGGGATAGCTAGAAACAACATCCCTTAAATCTCTTACAGATAATGACACGGTCCTACTCAAGCCTCAATAAGTTCCTTAATCCCTTCTACTCAAATACCTCAACGATCTAACACCTTTAATAACAATAAGGAATAATTAAATCCAAACACCAAAAGATTTTAAATCTACAAATAAATTAGACAGAAACCCAACTGAAAAGCTCTTCAACACCAATAGAATTATTTTTGAGTCCATAATAATTCTCAAATTATCCAACACGTACAATTCCAATTAGTCCGCCAACAACATC
Source organism: Anisogramma anomala (assembly GCA_038502455.1). Lineage (NCBI taxonomy): Eukaryota > Fungi > Ascomycota > Sordariomycetes > Diaporthales > Gnomoniaceae > Anisogramma > Anisogramma anomala. The sequence continues at coordinate 3,270,043 of JASMMZ010000009.1, forward strand.
AACTATAAGAAATAACTAGCTTCACGCGCGAATCTATTATAGGTACAACTACTAGCGTATTTACTTCAAACCTTACTAAAATTATGAATCCTACCTATTAATACTACACCTAATACCTCTAACATCTCCAAAAAAAAAAAATCCCAAAAAGGCCTAGATAACTAATACATTACTCTTTCATTTCTAAATGTTTCTATTATGGATACAGATTATGCGGCTATCACGAATTTCGAAAGAATATAAAACGATAAGAAAAAGCATAAAGTTAAACTAAATAATCTCCTAAACAACAAATTACGACCGTTTTTAAACATTTATTTTTTGAATAAAGATTAAGCAACCACGTTTCCACACGTTATTTCACAATATCATTATCAAGCAAATAGAAAACAATTACCTTTAATACTTAACAAATTACTCGTCGTTTCGGAATATTTACGATAACCTTAAAAGTCACTTCGAACACTATATTAACATCGCTCAATACCATACGAACTAAAATATCATTGAACAATCTTACATATAAGAACATAAGAAAGAGTCGAAAAATATAACAGAACTCATTAACCAGATTCTGAACAAACGAATGTTTTGCCAATAGGCAATAAGAAATATGAAAGCTAGTAAAAACATATTACCCCAACAATTCCATCGGATTATCATAGGTCACCAGAGGTTCAAATACGTATCATAATATCTTAACGCTAGATATTAAGTTTTTTTTTTTTTTTACTATTTACATTCTTTGCTTACAACCATAATAATATAGGTACCGAACTCGACGAGTATAGAACCACTTTAACAACGAAAATCGAAAACCTACGCACAAAAACTATATCAATCGTAAGTACAGTAAGCCTAAAAGACTCGATTGATAAAAACACCTAACCGATAAACCTAAACAACAACATACATTCAAAAATATTCCCTATTGAAATCGTCGATTCTTCCGCTCAAACTACTTAAAATAACTCCAAAAAGTTTCATATTTGTAATAAATGGAGTCATTAGTCAACACGTCAAATGACTACCAAATAACAAGTGAAACAGATGATATATCACACTTAATACCAGTTTACTTCTAATTGAAAATACATCGAACGCGTTACAACTATTAAAATCTCAGACAAAAAAGAAATAAAATAAACACAAACCTATTGACTAGTATAAAAATACTAACATTAACCCTAAATAAACGTAATAACAAACCAACAACACTTTTTTACACCTCCTAATAAGTAAAGACTCTCATCATTGTTAAAACTATAAAAATCATAGACCCATTTATATATTTATCATTTGCAACCGTTATGCGAACGAAGTTTTTTTTAGTATCATACCAAATAATACAATAATTCGATATTTCATAAAAGGCTATTTGTAATAAGTCTCATCATCAAAAATACTAATACTAATACTAAACCTAACAATATGGATATCGAAAGAGCTAAAATGAGTTCAAACCCTAAAAAACTCTTGTTATTTGAATCAACAACTGTAACTACAGTTATTAAGCCTATTGTCTTACAAATGATTCAATCCCCTAACCCTTTTTTTCTTCACATTAAAAATATAAAAAACGTCGGCGTTAATGTCGATATTGAAATTGATTAACTAGTTAAGGTTAACGGATAAACTTTCCTGTATCGTTTAAAATGAAGATACTTATAATTCTATCTTTATAAACCGAAGGTAACGGTACTGAAATAAATGAAGTCGAAACTTCGTTAATTAAATCGACGATTCAACCATCCAACGAGTAACAATCTATATAAGATCCTTAAAATAACTAGTCATTGAAAATAAAATTTTAAACGCTAAAAACAATTAAACGGTATTATTACGATTACCAAACAAATTTCTGAATACTCCTTAAGTTGAAGCTTAGGTTAAAGAAAAAAAAATCTTCAATTTTAAAGTTTTCGTTAACGTATTTTATTTATATAGTAAATATATACTTAATACTGTAAACTCTGTAATGGAATTTCACAGTACTAAGTTTCTCAAAATAATCATAGTAAAAGGAATATGGGATGCGTTACATACCCTATATATCGACATGTACTTAACACCTCTAGATGTATTAGTTAAATATATTAATATTAACTTTACCGTGATAAAATTCTAAAATAATGCCTAATCTACGGGTATTCAATACAAACAGGACCATATAAAAGCTTAATGAGGAATCAATAACTTTGAAGGAACATGGATACTTGTAGGAAAATCTTACGATATCCTCACATTAAAAATTATTAAGTTTGAAACTAGAAAACAGAACTATAGATGACAATAGAAAGCCTCAACCATACTATTGGTTCCACCTAAGCAAATGGTAAAATCGCCACAATCCTTTCTTACTATATATAAAAAGCATTTAACACCCTCCTCTATAATTACACTACATAATAATACGTCATCTAAAGTTTTATTAAAACTTATTTACTCTAACTCAAAGTTTTTTAATAAAAGAAGTAAAAAGAGTTCGATATCAAACAACAACCATGTGTTTTTCGAAGTTAAAATACAGTACCTGTGAGAACTTTCATCTTTCCCCCGGCCTTATATATAATTTATATATTGGATCTCTTCAAACTTCATTTTCAATATATTTTTTGTATGATTCGAGGATCTTCGATCATTCCAGATATCAAATTTCCACATAAATAATGTTAGGGTATAGAAAAATGACTTTTAGAAGGCAAACCAGTAATTAATTAATGATAAACCTACTTTCGTTTTAAAAACTTTCGAATTTTACATATTATTAATCGTTAAAATCAAACATATTTTACAAAACAATACAGCTTATCCGTCGTATCCACCGTAAAATCATTTCATTAGGTTATATCCCCCTTTCCAAATACTTAAGTTCTTAACATATAATACTTGTGTTTTCAGTTTGAACTAGCCTTATTAAGGCGAATATACGATGGAAAGTTCTTGGCAAAATCATTAAAAATCACGCGAAATTATGAAAAACTATTTTATACAAAATATATATTCCCATCGTAATTTTTCCAAACATCCATCGTTATCATTGTCGTACTAATATTTATCTATTACGCTTAAAGTTGATATACTAATCGTGGGCCAAAAGGCTTTAAGAAAAAAGTTATAATCCCCCTAATTTACGCGGCGAAAACGGTCTTCTTATCGTATAAAACTTTACCTAATACCGCCACCCTTAGGAATGCCGGCTTACCCTTCGATAAAATGACCTTAAAATGATAATGTTTACAATTCAAGTTCGTCTTGAAAATATGAACGCCTAAAATCCCTTAATTTAATAAATTTTACCAATATTTAACACTTTAATATTGATGAATAAATTATAGGAACCCAGGTTTTCCATACTCGATACCGACGGATTTACCTATCTTATAAATGTATTTAAACGATTCGCTCGGATCCATATGAGAATGACAACACCTTAGATCATCACCTCCTAATTAGATAACCTATTACAACCGCATCGCACAAACCTTACAATAATACAGTTTCGACTACACTTTCTTATAATAAACGTGAAGTCTCGTATCTTTCTATAACCTGTACTATTATGGCCATAATTTTCGGCTAAATCTTTCAAAAACCCCATGAACGGATAAATTATAGAAATAAACGTTTTAACATTGACGGATTACTACGCTAACTTCGACGAAAATTATATTAAGGTATTTACTAGCAAATTAAAATCATTCTTTTATAAATAAAGATACGTCGGGTATAAATACGTGTATTTTTTCCGAAACGGTAATATGATTATACAATGGTTATATAACCTTGACCTCATTATATATGTTTGAGATACGAAGTTTATCGAAACTTCATATAACCTAAAACTAACTTTCCATATTGCTATAGAAGAAATTAAATCGTACGTCGATAATACCTTTGTAATTTATGGCTTAATACGTGACCTAATCACCTCGTTCTAATAGACGTTAAACAGTTTTCACACTGTTATGATAACCTATCTCGACTTCAAAACAATAAAATAACACTTTGCATATAAAAATATCGACGAAAACGAGGTTTCAAATAAACTCTTTAATAACAACACTAAGGTTTTCACCCGAGTTTATAATAACAATTAACAATATACTAACGAACTCGAATCTATAGTTAAAAAAATACTCTTAAAAACAAAAAAAAAATTTGCATTTAAATGATAAAAATTTACGTATTCTTCTCAATTCGTACAAAGGTTTCGCGAATTTCGGAATATAAATTACCTCTCCCTTTCGCCTTCATTGTTCCCGCATTTTTTTCATCGAGTTTAAACGATAAAACTTAACTATTAAGATTGTATTATTATACTATTAATACTGTAAACTTACTAATACGGACGAATGTTATGCTAGATATATGGAAAAGAGAAAGATTGTTTATTCAATACATCACCCGGCTTCTTCAAATATTTAAAACCTATCGCTACGACCCCCCAAAAGAACTTACAATAGACGAATACGCGAAACCTACATATGAACATTCCTTTTGGAACTTGAGAATTCCCGGGCTTTTAACCGAGTTATATTTTTTTTTAAAAAAAACGCAAAGATATTAAACTACCGATTCGATAAACCTATGTTTTAGCTTACCACCAATGATAAAGTTTTATGGCTGCCGGCGACAATCGCTTTTTATATCTATCCACACTTTATGAGCATAAATATTAACGAAAAACTTTACTCTTTCAACAACTTCATCACAGCCGCTACCAAAACCTTTTCGGTTGTTACTCTCCGGATCTGAGATTATTGACGGGGTAAAAGAAGTTTCGAGAAGGGAAAGGAAGCGAAAACGGACTCGGCGATAGGGGGGGTAGTAGGGCAATAATAGGGGTAACAAGTACACGTCTATTTTCAATCAAGTCTGTTTCGCCACCATTGCTATCTTCGTCGTTATTGCCGTCAATGCCGGTCCAACTAACGGGAAAAGCCCGCCGTGCTAATAAAGTTACGGCTGCGGCCAACGCTACACCACCCTTCAACACCTCGATAACGGCGAAAAGGGGTTGCCGAAAGGCGGTTAAACGCCTCAAGGATGCATTCGCAACGATAGCGGCACGGTAAGTGGTTAAGAGCCTAGATGTATAAACGTTAACTTAAATACACCCGCTTTTACACTTATTTATTATTACTTATTATTTTTGGATCCATCGATAAGATACTATGACTATGAGGACCTATAAAAACGCAATAGGTATATTCGTTGCCCCCTCCCTCCTCAACCAATACAAACTCTATTATTAGTTCCCGCGAGAAAAAAAGGTATATAACACGTATAAATTTACATCCGTAGGATAAAATGGGGTTAATACAGATCGCGTAAACCAGATGTGAGAGGAAAAGAAAAAGGAAAGATGGGGGAGGAGGGGCGTTTAGAGGGCCTATAGCTCTCTTAAGGACTAGTGGCTTTTTAATATCCAATTGTACGCGACAATACTTTATACGCAAGAATCATCCCTTACGCAAAGATGTTACTACAGTTATTGATATAGAAACACTAACTACCGTTCACATAGCGAAAAGGTACTAATTAATATCGACAATACTTTGTTAATATATATGAAATGGTTTTTAATTCAGGTTTATATTATCCAGGGGTATTTCTTATTTATTTTATAGATGCCAACCACAAACGATTACACGTAAAGGGTTCCCCCAACAATATAACTAAATAACACCATATAACCAGTACGCACACATGCGACTTCTATACATTTTATTTCCGCCCTTTATACGGGCTGGTTTTCTACTTTTATACTTTATAGAGCTCTTTTCAAGGCCCCATACTGTCGCATCCTAGGGGCAAACAAGCGCCAGGTGATGAACTAAAAAATTGCTTTTCACGGCTCAACCAAGGGTATAATTTATACGACTATAGGTATCTAAACTGTAGGGCACCCTGAGGTCTTGATTAAGAGGATGGTACGAGATTCCTAAGGCATATACAGGCCCTCGGCGGATTTAAGTTACAACTCCTCCCACCGGTATCTATAGGATTATTTTGTAGCAGCTAGTGTTATACTTCATAGATGACACTGCCTAGTGATAGTAATATCAAAAAAAAAAAAAAAAGGAATTAAAATTACTATGAAAGAACTCCGTCGTAATATTATTAGGGTACATAATATTTTCGCCAAACCAAACTAGGTTACAGTTTAGTCTTTTAAAATGTATCAGAAATCTATCGCAAAACCCCTTTATATTTTTTACTTAGAATACATTACCCTTAGAGTTCTTCCTTAAATGCACCAACATTGAAAAGTATTTATGATCCCTAAGCTAAAAAACCGCGATTTTTCCAATCCACCATATTGATAACTCATTACATTAACCTCAATTTATTTAAAAAAATTGTACTAATATTAAAACGTCCAATTTCCTTGTCACTTTTTAATTTAAAAATATCTACATATTTAGGAGCAAAACTACTTTACACTACGTTATCAATCTCATTGCCTCGATTATATACGATATTAAATCGGTCCCAACGGGCAAAAACTTCGTTTTTATTCTTATTAGGAACGAAAAATGAGCTTTTACATCCCTAATCCAGAATCAATTTATTTGAAAAATACTTAATATGATTTTTTTTCTGCAATTTACATAGACATTTCAAAGTTTTCGATTCTATTGTTTGAAGTAACAGTAGTATTGCAATGGTCAGGTGGTGGATGTATTGTTCTAGGTTTGGCAGACCGTTAGCAAGTCTTCACGCTACTTTGTATAGCCAATTGCTTAGCATGTACCTTAGTTTGAAGTCTGCATATACTGTACTTGACTTTAAATTAATACAATAGACCCACAAAACAATACATTCAACTTGCATTCAGTATAGTCAACCTGACTATAAGTAAAGTTGACTTAATATACTATAATTACTATTATTCCAATATAAGCGGCTTTTTATTTTGTAGGTGTACGCCAATGTCATTGACCAATCTTCTCCGGTTACTATTAAATTACATTTTCGTTAAGTAGAAAAACCACTGCCCCTTCTACAACCAAATTCACCCTCAATGCCTTTATTGACCCTACAGTTCCGAGCTCCGATTTCATTAATTTCCACAAATAAGTCTTTTACCACAAACTTTTGTATTATTCCAATTAACCATACTAATGAAACAAGTCACCAGTCTTAATTACCAGGAAAATTTCTTATTTTCCAAGGTATCCTTATTCGCTGGAACGTAACTGAACCTTACTAAGTAGCCTATCAACATAACCCTTAATATATAAAGTCAGATTACTGCTAACAATAAGGCTATGAAGTGCTTCATTTAACAAAGTCTTTGTGATGGCGTTGATTGGATTATCGTTGCAGTGAATATATCGAAACTCTATAATCTCCTTGCCATCATAAGTTTTATGGAATACCATTATATCGATTATCAGGCGTTTTTCGCTAATGTTTCCGATTTTTAAAAATCATTTGGACAAGATTTTTAAATCTATATAAATTACTATTGAAATGAAAAAAAATCCTTAACTATATAGTACCTATATTAAGTATTTCTCATATTATCATGCCTATATTAAAATAGGACATTGTATCATAAAAATTCAAAGCTAACACACTTCTTATAATTCTTTTCCACTTAATGAAGCTCTCATGAATCAGACTTCCAATGATGTTAAACTGGTTCTCTTACCTTTCTTTCTTAATATGCATTATAATAAATTCGATTCATGATGACAATCCATATTATTCATGAAAAACCCTTCCGTAACAATTTTTAACTTTAATTTCAACAGGTTAATCGAAACTATATCAATTCCTCTATTTAAATTCCGCATCCATCACTCGAACCTCGTACTTAATTAATCAAAGTTTTAGTCCGTTAGGTTTTTTATTTATACCGTAAGCGATAGATCGTAACAAGTTTCCAGTTAATATAAAATGACAATACAATTACCACACGAGTGTTACTCCAAGTACTGTCAAACTTTAGCTACGTTAACATTATGAATTATAGATAGATTAGCATCCTTACTCTTATAATGGAAACTAAGGAAATTATAATTAATACAAAACATTCGGATTGACGATTCGTTCAAATCAAATTAATTTCCTTTCGTTAGAGTTACGACCGGCGTACAGGTCCAGAACTTTGAATCCTTAATCAATTTCTAGTACTATACCAGAAAGCTAGCAATTCCAACAAAAAGGATATAGTTAATCTATATACCTATCAAGCCGAAGTCTGTTTCTTACATGATTAACAAACATGAGTCGTAAGTTGAATACTTTATCTTTGACTTCGACTTAAAAGAAAATCAATAAGGAACAGATCAACAAATGCCTACTTTAACCAATCTATACAATAACTTAATACATCGTATTACCGTCACTAAAGGATATTTGCCACGTAATTCTTATATTAATTCAAGAAAAATGATGTGTTATAAACCGGTTATCAATTACGTATACGCTTACATTATATTACGTCCATTCAAGGGCAACTTCCATTGAATATTTTCTAATAAGTATGCTACTAAAACAACCACCAAACGTTAACTTATTTTTTGAATTGTGAACAATTACGTCAAATTTCAATTTTTTAATACCGTATTCTTAACCGATTAAAGTTAACTTTTATACGACTCACCCATGGTTTTATTTTTTAATTTGTATATAATCCTTAACCCTAAATCGAAATGTTTGGGTTTTAAAGGTTGAAATATCCTTGTGGTATAAATTATACAATTCTTCGGTTTTAATATTCCTTATCTTTAATTATTGGTTGCGTTAGGAACGTTTTATGAGGTTATCGATTAATAAAAGAGGAGGGTTATATTAATTTATTTGTTTCACTACAAAATATTCATTATTATCGTTATCATTACTCGCTCTAATATAAGGATTAACCTAGGTTATACGAAACGTTACAAAACCGGTAACAATTTTAGCTATTACTTCAAAGTTAACAATACTGAAAATTTTTAATGTGTTAACCCATTTGCCTGGCTCTCGCCACACAAGAACTTCACTTCATAACGGCTTAATAGGTATATCGATCGTCATAAAACCTTTTCTAATGTTAAGGGTATTATTAGCTTAACTCAATGCAAATTCCTTCTGTAATTTCTTCAAAGTTTTTTCGTATGCCATAATTTTTTTCTTGTTACTTCCTAATAACAGTCATTTATTTGTCAGATATGTGTATACTCCAAAAGCCAGTAATAGGGCCCACAGCATTATTCGAAGCCTTTACCGCTATCTCAAAATGTGTTAGATAATTGTAATGATCACACTTAATACCCGTGAGTATATAGAAGGTGTCAGAGGGTTTATTTTATCAAGAAGGTAGCAGAGGTGCTGAGTGAACAATATCGCAACCGTGCAAGTAATGATCAAAAGCCGTGAGGCTATTCAGATGTATAGACTGAATACTTAGATTGACAACTGAAGACTATCTAATGAAACTACCTAACGTGGTGATGACCATGTCCTTAAATCTAGTTCCTTCAGTTGACGTGGTGGCGTAGGATATGTTGGATGTGTGTGCGATCCAACATATCCAGACAGGATCATTTGGATATGTAGCATATCCAACATATCCAGTCTCCGGTTCTTGGTGTGCCGAGTGGGTCCCTAACGACTCTAACCCTGGAGGGTCTGTGGGAACAGATGCCTGCCATCAGGCTGTGTCCAACTGATTTCCTTCATTAGTGCTGTGGGCTGCTGCTGGTGTGACCTGCAGCTGTTGAGTCATAACACTAATCTGTAAAGCTTCCAATCTCCAACGTAAAAATATCGTACGCTTTGCGAAATCGTACGTATACCCTTTGGATATTTCCAACACTATAGTAAACCTTGACAAGAACTTATTATACAAAATCCTTATTATCTAAAAAATTGCCTAAAAGTTCGTCACCGTAAAATTAATACCGACATCGTAAACGACGACGTTGGGTAAATTTAAATATGTATTCATTCACAACATTTGTAAAGTTTTTTAGTTATTATTCGCTGAGAAGATCTGAAGTTATTAAAATACGTAAAGAAAATGTTGCGGAATGAAAAATGTAAAAAATAACTTATTGTTTAAGTAGAATAAATTGACGAAAATATCACAATAAAAATCATTGTCGTTATTCAATGGAAACTCTAATCTTCGGAAGGCTTAGATATATATTTAACAAGAATGGCAAAGTTATTAAAAGCTTCAAAAACAAATTATTTCATATCTTGGTACCCTACGGACTTTAACATCTTATATAGCTTATAGTTAACTAGATAATTAAAACGCTGGTGTAATTAACGCATTTTAAACTCCATTAAATTTAACACTGTTGTTTCTTGGTCCCAAAGGTAAAACCATAAATATCCTCACTTAAAGGGAAAAGAGAACCTTTAACCGTTTTTAATCAGCTTACTAATACTGACGTCGATGTTAACACCAAGGGATTTTATATTTTCCAAATGAAGTAGAAGTGAGATAGTAGATTTGGAAATATGGAATGTAATTGGTTTAATAATAGTCCAAAGTTCGTTATTCTTTAGAATGATAGTTATTTACTTAGGTCAAAGCCAACCTGAACCTTGTAGTACCTTAAAAATCAATCTCTGTAACAGTAGTGATTTTTTTTTCGTAATATCGCATATTGCAAATAACCTTACATTAAGTACTTAACTGCCCTTATATCAGACATAATACCTTAAAACGTGTGGTTCGCATTACAATTACTAATATTAAAATTATATATTGGGTCAAGGGTTTGGTCAAGATAAAACTAGGGGTTTTTGCCACTTAAACGGTACAAAAAGGCGTGGTTGGCGAATTTTGGGCCGCGTTAAGAGCAATATCTTCATTCCATATGACATTCTTTAATGTATCGATATCTTAAACATCCTTTTTACCTTCGCAGTCTGAAATACAATACCAATAGTCTTACCCAGAAAAGATAGGATACTAGGTGTAATAAATCATCTATTATGTATAACACTTAGTAAAAAAGTAACAAAATCACTATGATCAGACTTACTAAGAATCCAACACCTTTTAACACTATTACGACAATGATTTTTATAATCAACAGGTCCATTTTAATGTTGCTCCCATTTTCATCAGTAAAACTGTAGCTTCCAATCTGAAAACTCTGGACAAGAATTTGAACGTTCGAGCTGCCCGTTATCACAATCTATGTAATATACTATTACGTACTTTTTTTTATCCATATTCCGAGAGTTATCAATTTGGCGGTTCATACCAAACAAGTTCGGCTTAAGTGCTATCATAGTTGTAGGCGAGGATCATAACTGGCCAAAAACTCCCTTACAGATAGTATCTGGTCGTGATAAAGCGTATTCAAACTCGTTTACGCCCGTAACTATTACACGTACTTACTCGCGAAATGTAACTTCACTAACGTAAATTTTTTCCATTGCCTATTAATACAATATCAACTTATTTAATATTGAATTAAAAATATCTATTAAACTTTTCTCTTCTCTATTCTTAGTTATCATTGTTATCTACCTCTTCGTAAACAAATCCGTTTAATATTATATTAGGTATACATCGTGCTTAAAATAGCTCTTTATACTATCATAAATCTCGTAAAAGATCCTTTCTCTCGTCATAAAAGTCAGGCAATAAATTTTGACACGGCTTGAAACGATTTCAGGAAACAATGTGTTAAAACCTCAAAAAAACAATTTACATACATTTGCAGATATTTATATATAGCATTATCTTCGTATCGAAAAGATTATTAAGCTTCCCGTCGTAGTTCTCTATATCGTTCCAAATTTTCGCGAAATCCATGAAAAGCTTGTAGTTAATATTAATCATCTTAATAGGTTTGGGGGGAAGGTCGCGATAGTTGTTTCAATCATTGATGTTATTTCATATTAATTATATTTTTAGACCTACAAAGTCACGATATTAAAGGAAATTACTAATCGCCTAACCCAATGGGTAAAAGCTTATAATAGGACCTGTTATGGGCTTGCACATATAGGTATACCTACCATGGGACGTTTCACATTAAGAAACTTGTAGATTATGAGGAAAAACTTAGCAGGCAAGAAGAACTTAGCATCAAAAAAGGTGTTAGGGAACTTAAAGATCTAGCTTAATTAACCAGTAAATAACACCGATGTCAATTCCTCTTGCTACGTTAATAACTAATGCTTTACACGCTCTGTCATCGTTGAAAACGTACTTCACGTTATCGTGTTAAGGTACTAGGCTGTGGAGCTAATTAATGAATTCTTTATCCTCGATGCGTAAAATGATTGAACTTAACTAAAGATTGAGGGATACTCCCCTGAAACCCATATAGGGGCGCTAAAGGCCTTTAATACCCTTTCCTTTTTCTCGAAGATTTTAAGGATTAGAATTTTAAGAGGGGTCTTCTCGTTAAGCCAATTCAAAAAACCTTTTTACCAGTTATAATAAGTTTTTTTTCGTAGATGTACATATCGCAGCAAACAACCTGTTATTTGAACTTAGTCCTATCTATACGTTCGATTATTTTCTACATATTAATTGTCCAATATTTAAAAAATTACTGAAGTTTTAAATAGTGCAGGCGCCACGACCAAAGTCTTTGCCGAGATCTATGTCGAAGATATACTAGTCAACGTAAGTGTTCAGATACTCCTTAGTTAAGGTCTTGTTAACATCTTTAATCTAGAGTTATATATATTAATAGTTTACAAAAACAGTTTTAATAGCCCTTACTGCTTTTATATATTCTTAATGAGATACTATTTTAACGTTTTAGGTTATATAAAACTTGGTGGTCGAAGGACTTAGTGATTTAGGAGCGTGGAATTTGGTATTTTGGCGTAAAATCGTATGGAAACGTTACTTAACACAACTCAATGTTTTCTCTCAGTATAAAGATTTTTATGATTGAAGTAACGTAAGGGAAAGTGAAAGAGTAAAGTAAAAGGAAAAATTTGTGTTAAGGACAAATTTCGGTATAAAGGGTAAGGTTAATGTCGTTTATTATTGACGGTTAAATTCGGTGAAACTTAGTCTTTTTTGCATTAATAGTACTCGTAGAAATATTAACTTAGCCGTTTGTTAACTTAACGATTATTAAGACTTTTTACGTTGAATATCAACACGTTTCTATAAAAAGAATCTATAAAGATTTCTTAGTATTTTTAAATACGATACCATTGGTAATTCCAAAATACTGTAAAACCCGACACAACTTAAAATCATTCTCTACTTACTCCCATAAAAACCGACGAAATTAATCAAGGCCTTTCACAATAATCTTTCCCCTACCTTAGTTTTTCACAAAACTTAACCGGAAAGTATCTTTTTTTTCTACTTAGAAAATCTGTGTTCAACCTAATAAGCATTAATGGGTAATAATAAAGCTTTAGACGTTACGACATTGTCTATTCGATTAGTTGAAGTAACAGTAGTATTTCAATATTCAGGTGGTGGATCTATTGTTCTAGGTTTGGTAAACCACTAGCTTGTATGGATAATTGCTTGGTCCGCACTCTCGTGTGAAGTATGTACATACTGTAATTGAATTGCAGTCAATACAGTAGACTCACAAAACAATACACTGAATTTTCAGTCAGTATAGTCACCTTTACTGTAAGTAAAGTTGACTTACTACACGTAGATTCCTACTATTCCAATATTTGCTGTCTTTCAAAAGATAATTTTTAAACGTGGTGATGTTGAAATCAATTTGAGGTAGAAAAACCTTTACCCCTATTTCTTTCAGGTTAGAAAGTAATCATCTATTAAGTTAAGTCGATCTATACAGTAATATAATTTATAGCAATGGTTTAAGAGGATTTTTCAGTAAGTATATCGCGGAATTTTTTTTGGGTGATAAGGCTTGGTAAGGTGGGTGGAGAGAAGGACGGCGTATTAACGTACGTTGATGCAACGGAAAAAAGCGAACGCTTATTTTAATAAGCCGGTTCGACGTAGCTTAATTGTATTTCCGTTGAAGAGGTAAAGGTTGTAGGGCAGAACTTCTAGTAGAAATTCGGGTTTTCGCCTTTATGTGTAATATAGTTCGTTGCATGATACGCTATACGTTCGGCAAGTCTCTTATAATCCACGTACCTGAGTCCGTTGAAATACGTAACAAATTGAGTAATACCCTATTCATAAGCCTGATATACCATTTTTCGTATATAAAATGCATATCTCTATACATCGAAGACCTTAATAAAAACCTCTACATTAAAGAGTTAGGGGGGATACGTAGCAGCGTCCCCCCTCGCTAGGGGAAAACTAGTTACCTAACAATTTTGAATTACCCCTTATATGTTTTTCAAAGTGCTGGTGTGACTCTTTCTAAGCGCGCCATCAGTGTGCGCAATCTTGTTAGCTTTATCAACTGTAGTCATGACAGGAGCTATTTAAAGTTTTCTTTAATTGTTAAAAATCATACAAGGGTCTAGTGGAAGTACTAACAATTGTTGGGGCTGCCTATGAATTTTTTAGGAAGTACATTGAACGGAACTTTATGAAGTACGCCAAACTGCGAAAATTTCGACTTAATTATACCTATCGCTTACAAAAAATCCTAAATAACTGTTTAATCACCAACATAAACGATATATAATAAAATAGAATAAATATTATAATTTCTAAGACAATATTTATTTGGTAATTAAGTACCCCACTATAAATTGTGTTAGACAAAAACTTTTTTTATTGGTCCTTTGCACAGTTTTTGGCAAAGTCTTCACGACGAGGTTGATAATAATTACCGTGTATCATTTTTAGATCAAGAGGCAGGATAAATATCAAAATCAATCGTTAAAATTGATTGAAGTGGATTATATTATTTCTTATTTTCAATCTCCGTAGATCTATTTTATGTTGAATTGAAAATGGATTTTAAATAATATATACTTTAAAATTATTTATACTAGTTTTTATAAGTTTCTGTTTAGTTATAAATTACGGACGCCAAGGGATTCACTTATGCACAACCACATTAAGGAACAAACTATAATCAAATTGGTAAAATGATACCAATATCGAAATGTTTAACTTAAAATAAGTTCCATCAACACAAAAGTAAAGAAACAATATAATATCTATCATGATAAGTACGAATTTAAAGTTGATGATAAGGTTTGACTATAAACTGAAAAAGCTTATATACTATTGCATTGTTTAGGTAAATTATTATCATTAAGATTTAGCTTTTATATAATTATTTCCTTCATCAGAAACATGGTATATACGTTGGATTTTCTGTAAAATATAAGAATACACCTTATTGTATGCATTGATTATTTGTAAACTACTTGTGATGAAGACAACAATCTATTCCATATTTTTTCCTCACCATAAAAAACAGTATAATATTATCATAAGAATAAACCGAATGTGAGAAGTTGGTAAGTGGAACGAATCCTCAACAAACGTTGAGATCTTAGACGTTGCGTTAGATATCAGATATAATATATGGTAAGGTAAAAAAAAGTTTGAGTAGCAAGGATGATGAATGAAAATCTTGGTGGGACCTAAAAAATTCAAAAAGCATGTTAATAAGTGTGAGGAAAAACGAAAGAATGATCTTTATGAAGATTTGTTTTCGTGAGACCAATTACTTTCAAGTTTTACAATAAAAAAATTCTTATCTTTTTTATTGGGCCGACATTTGTTTTCCTGTCCTAAGGGATCAGTATAACTGACATATGGCAAAGATTAGAGGCTTTTCAAATGGTTTATTCTCACTGTATTTACTTACTATAATTTTTGGTAATTTGGCCATAGGCGAAACTTCAACTTCTTTTCTTATCATCTTCTAATACTACCAGTAGTATAATACCAACTCTTTGCCTTCATCATACAAAAAACTCAGCGGGTATTTTATACAGTTTAGTGAAAGCTGGGTAATCTACCTACTGGTACAATGAATGTACTTTCGACTCCGTTCAATTTATCACCATTTCTTCTAACTTTTGAAGGCGAAATTACAAGTGGTCATATTTTGAGGCGAATGTGAACTTTACGTCATTAATTTTTACTATTTTGTCAAACCTATCATTACCGTTGACATCAAATATCTTTATATTCTTTAAAAAAAAATATTGGTAGAGGAAACTTCAAAATATGAAAGAAATTGGTTTTGCGGTAGTAAATGCAGTTGTAAAACTAAGAACACATATCTTTTCCTGCATTCAACTCAATTTTAACTTTACTAGCGTTCATAGAATAAATTTACGTAATATTCTTTTCCCGTCGTTATACGATTTATTACGAATAGGTTTTCATATAGCATTGAATTACATTAACATTTGGTATAACTATTGGTAGGTTTTTGTTGTAGCACCGTAGTAAATTCGAATCTCCGGTCGAACTAACTAGTATTTCATTGAAATTGGTGATTTGTTACTTCTACGTTTGGCAGACCTCTAACTGGACTATATACCAATCTCTTTGGGTAACTGCTTAGTTCGTGCTCTACATTAAATTGGGTACTCCACTGTACTTGACTTGTAGTTATTACGGTTGACTTAGCTGTACTTCAATTGACTGCCATTCTAACACTGACGACTTTTTCCTATTTGTGCATACCTGTCAACGTGACCAATTATCAATTCGTGGTATTCACTAAAATCCCTCCTATTCTAATCGGTACGACCCCTGCTGATTCTAGTATGTTTTACATCCAAATTAACTTCAATTACACTCTTTCTCTACATAAGTCCAGACATTAACTTCTATTATTTCCACATACAAGTCTATTGTTACAGACTTATACACTATTAATTATGTACCTTTTTCCATTGAGTTTTGATACGTTTCTTTAATACATTAATACCCTAGTATTTTTTTCATTTGCTTGGGTCTCTCTGTTTCCTTACTTTATATGTTGACTATTACCTATATCTCTTGGTCTATACGGTTGATTTATTGTTGTTTCCAAACTCTTTTAGGGCATTATCAAGTGTAGTTATAATGATGGCATTGACCGAGAAATTTTGCCCGTTAATCTATTTAAATTTATCAATTTTCCGAGTTATATATACCTTTTTAATATTGTTATATCTATTATGTATCGTCTTTATTGAGTATTTCGAGTTTGAAAAGGTATTCATAAAGGTTTCATGAGTTGGTGAAAACGATTTGAGGTATGACATGTAAGCCTTATTTATTAGTAATAATATTAATATATCGTCGGTTACAAACCCGATGTTAAATCCAATTATTACATCGTAAATATTCCATTTCAATATGTTTCGTATTATAAATTTATCTTTAAAGAATATTAGCTATACAAGGTTTCCTGTAATCATGAATTGTTTATTTGACTTATCTTAATTAACGAGTAATTTTAAGAATTCAATTTGATGGGTATGGTTAATATTATCTACAAAAAGGTCAAACGTAAAAAAAATCAACTTCGTTGCCATTAATTGACTAAAATATATCAATATCCTAATCCAAAATATCTATTTACTATTGAATACGTTTGTTTCACTTTCCAAAACGTGATTCAATGGAATTTAGATTTCTGACGTAATTAATTGTCCGTAAGATACTTCACATTGATATGATGTAACGACGTAGGCTTGTCGAACCGTTTGTTTATGTTACGATTACGGTATTACTTATTTAATTTTGTTAATATTCATCAAACTTGTATTTTACCATTTTTAGTGTAAATTGAGATACGTTTAATGGATTTCGTTCTATGATCAATCTAGATGGAGTATTCATTTCAATCCAATTACATATTTTAAATTTATGTTTGAATTAACTTGTTTCTTTCAGGACTTAAATCTTAAATAATATATGATTTGACTATCATAAAATTAATTCACTTCATGAAAATTGTATCATTAGTTTATATTGAAACGATATTGTAACATTTGACTTATATGATTAGTAATAATACGTTAAAAGTTAACATTCGTATGTGGAACCTGTTGAAAAATACATTTAATATGTTAAAAATAAATAAATACCTGTTTCACCTACTTTATCAAGAGGATAAATATCTTGTATTATTGTTCTAATAGGGAATTTATCCCTAAATTCTTTTGGTAATTTTAACAATATAATGAACTGACAATTGATTGTAGATTTTGTATACGTTCATATAGTACTACCACTATTAGAGTTAAACCCACCATTTACGCCGAAAACTAAATATACAGTCATTACAATAATTCAAAATTTGTTGATGTTTTGCATGATAGAAAATGAAGTATATATTTCGTTGTTTTTTATTACCGTATTTTGAAAGATTAGCCCTGACGTTTTATATGGCCGGCTTGTAATGTTACCTTTCATTTTATAGGTTGTTTTAATTTTATAATCGTTAAGTTTTATCCTTTGTGTTGGGAGACTTTTGACATTGCAACATTGTCGATTCGATTGGTTGAAGTAACAGTAGTATTGCGTGGTCAGATAGTGGATATGTTGTTCTAGTTTTGGCAGACCGCTAGCCGGTCTGTAGTGTAATTTGTATGGTCAATTTCTTGGCCCGTGCCCTAGAATAAAGTGCAGCGTACTGCACTCGACTTACATCCGATGCGGTAAGTCTCTACACAAAGCAATACACTTGCAGTACGGTTAACTTTACTGTAAGTAAAGTTAACTTACTGCATTGTATGCAATATTATTCCAATACTGGCGGCTTTTTAGTTTGTGTACGTACGTTAGTATAGTTACCCAATCTTTTCCAGTTACTACTGAATTGCCTCCTTGCCAACTAGCTAGACCCCTATTAATTCCATTTGACTTCTATACTAGATTACACCCAATTGCATGAAAATTAACCATATTTAACCTTAATTGCTCCACCGTTTCGAGGTCCGAGTTTATCAACTTCTATAAAAAGTTCTTTTATCATATGCCTTTTGTTTTAAGCATATCATTTAAACAAATTACCATTATTAATCCCCTGGCAGTCTTCTGGTCTGCCAGAATATCCTTGTCCGTCGTTACGTGATTTGGGCTTTCCGGGCGGCTTATTAACGTAGCCCTCGATGCGTATAGTTAGCCCATTACAGTTCACAAACCTTTCAAAAGCTTTGATTGGCGATGCCTTCATTATAACGTTATCAAGGTTATCTTTGTCATCGATCTATCGGAATTTCTCAATCTCCTTCCCTTCATAGAATTTACAGAGTGTTATTAAATCGATTATTAGGTGGTTTTAGCTAGTGTTTCTGAGCTGCAAAAGGCATTCGAAGAGGCTTTTAGGGTTGGTATAAATTACTACCGGAATAGAATTTTTTTTTAGTTACATGGTAATAAAGTCAAAGAATTTCTATAGTGTTATACCTACGTTAAAGCCTGTTATTATGCCGTAGACCTCCAATGATATCACGCTTCGTGTAATCCTTTTACATTTGACGGAGGTCTAATGGATTAGGTTATCGATGGTATTAAACTGGTTTTTCCGTCTTTATTCGTTGATGAGGGTAATTGAGAAGCTGATTTGTAAAGATAAGTCGGTGTTGTTTGCAAAGAACCCATCCGTAAAGATTATCAACTTGACCTTTAACAGGTCAATTAGAACTATATTAATTTCGCGGTCTAAGTTTCGTATTTGTTACTCGAACCTTTTGTATAGCCAGTTAAAGTCATTATTCGTTGGTTTTTATATTTATGCGGAGATCGATAGTTTATAAGAGGCTTCCGGTTGGTATAAATTAGCAATATAGTCACCTTTAGCACGTTATTACAAGTACCGTTAAGCTTTAACCTCGTTAGTTTTGTCAATTATAGTTAAAATAGCGCTTTAGCTCTTTTAGCGAAAGCTGAAACCAGTATTAACACTTAGTATACGGATTAACGATCCATTAAAGTTAAGTTGGCCATTTTCCGTTAACGTCGTTACCGGCTTATAATTTTAGAAATTGAAGTCTTTAATCGTTTGTTATTTTAATGTTATAAAACTATCTATTACGATGAAAAAGTTATCGTTAGTTTATATGCTTACCACGTCGAAGTTCTTTTTTTACGTTATTAGTAAGCATGAGTTTTATGTTAAAAACTTTATCGCTAGCCGTGATTTAAAGTAAGACTAATAGGTCAGAAACCCGTAAACGCCTGTTTTAGTTAATCCGTATAGTAATTTAATACAAGCATTACTGTGCCTGGAGGGTATATGATACGGAGTTCCTATGGCAGTTTTAACAGTACGATTCTCTGTAGATCCGTTGCTAACTGCGTATAGGCTTACGTTATATCAAGGCTATTAAGCGTAAACTTACCTTCAGTTTTAGCTCACAGATTTACTACTAAAACGACTACCAAGCGCTGACTGATCTTCTAAATCGTTGAAGACTATATAAAGATCCATTCTTCGCCTTTATTACCGTATCCTTTAGCTATTGGACGTGATTTTTAGTACGACCGCCCCGTAGTCTTGCCTTCAACCTCGTAAATAATCTTCGACTTAAAGATCGTAACATTTGAGTTTTAAAGGTTAAAATCGGTTTTCGACACGAATTGTATAACCCCTAGAATTAGCAGAACATTAATATCGACCTTATTACCTTTTTAAAAGTTTTATCAAAGGTCTTTATAATCCCTTGTATCTGGAGCTTTAATGCCAAGTCTTCTTTATACTTTTCTTTCCTGCTTACCCAAGCAGTATTATAGATGCGATCTGGTATATATATTACTTCTCTTTAAGTTTTTTTTTTTTTTTTCGGAGGTCGTTCGCGCTGGCGGCATTCTATCAGCTTATTGATTACGGTTAGAGGAGGTTCGTATTAGCTCAGTCGTTTAGCTTAAAAGGCTTAAGGGTTTTTATCTTTAATAGTCCTGATGTAAATCTTCACTTAAATAGTTCGGGAAAGTATAGGGCCGTTAGCAGTTTTAACAATTAATTCGGAGTTTGTTATGCTTAATATCTTATACGGGCCTTTCTATTTGCCCAACTCCCGCCACACGAAGACTTTACTTTACAACGGTAAAGTAAATACGTTGATTGGTAAAGGGTCTTTTCTAGTGTTAAGGGCGTTATTAATCTGGCGGCTTGCCGATTCTCTTTGTAGTTCTCTTAGAGCTTTACTGTAAGTTACAATATGTTTTTAAATACTTACTTAGGGCATAGATTCACTCGTTAAACTTGGATACGCTTCAAAAACTAAAAGCGTTCGTACTAAGTCGTTAGGTCCCACAATATCGTTTAGACATTTTACTGTTATTTAAAGGCGTGCCTCTGGATTCGTAAAGCTTTCAATTTCTAGCGTAAAGATATTGTACGTTCGGCGAAGTAGAGCGGGTACCCTTTTAACCTTTCCAATACTCTAATAGGCTTTTATGGGTACCTGTTTGTATTGAATACCCATTATCTTAGCATCTTTTTGAAATTATACCGCGGCAAAGTTTATACTGGTACTGTGAACGACAACGTTAGGTATATCTAGGTACGTGTCATTTTATAATATCTTTAATGTTTCTTACGAATCTTTTGCCTAAAGAGACTTTAAGAACCTAGCCTCGTAAAAGGAGGTTATGAAATTAACAACGTAAAGGACAGACTTGTTGTTTAAGTAAAATACGTCGACGAAAATCTTGTAGTTGAAATACTTCTCGTCTTTTAGTGTAAACTTAAATATTAGGAGGGCTTGGGAATACGTTTGGCAGTAATGATAAATCTTTTTAATGGCTTTTAGGGTAGAGTATATCAACTCGTTACACCCTACGAACTTTATGATTTTTTATAGCGTATTAACAGCAAGGTAGCTGAAATGCCGGTATAATTAACGTATCTCCGGCTTCGTTAGTTGTAATAATACTACTTCCGGGACTTAAAGATAAAACCATAAGTACCCTTACTTAAGGGCGAGTGAAAACCTCTGGCTGTTTTTAACCAATTTATTTATATAGATGTCGATTTTAACGCCAAGGGTCTTTATATCCTTTAAGCAAAGTAAAAAATGTGTAGGAAACTTGAGGATATAGAACGTGATCGCTTTTATAAAAATTTAAATTACAGTTATCCCTAGTGACGATAGCTATTCGCTTGGTTCAAAGCCGACTTTAACCTTACTAACATTGTAATGTTCGATCTTAGTAACCATAGTGCTTTACCTTGGTAATGTCATGTACTACGAATAACCTCCTATTAAGTACCTTATTGCCTCTATATAAGGCATAATACCTTAAAACGTATGGTCTGCATAACAATCATAGATATAAAATGTATATTAGGGGTTAAAGTCTTAGTTAAGGCAAAGGTAAGGGTTTTTACTACCTAAAAGATACAGGAAGACGTAGTCGGCCAATCACTAGGCCGCACCAAAAGCAATATTTTCGTACCACTTAATCTGCTTAAAGGCGTTGGGGATGTTAATTGACTCGTTGCCTTTAAAATTTGCGATTTGATCTAAGTAGTTCTATTTAAAAACAGTGGGATATTGGATGTAATATACTGCCTTTCTATTGTTACGCTCGGCGGAGGGAGAGAGGGGGATACCGAGTTAACCAATAACCAAACTTACCACAAATCTAATATCTCTTACCACTATCACGACGATAATGCTAACGGTTAACAAGTCCGCTTAAATATTAGCCTTATTAACGCCAACGTAGTTGTTACCTCCAGTCTGAGGCTGGTAAGCTAAACCTTAGACGTTATGAGCGCCCATACTTACGGTTGATGTAGTTAACCACCGTAAGGTTTTTTTTATCCACGTTAAAATAGTTGACGGTTTAGGAGTATATACTAAGTGAGTTTGGTATACGTGCTATCACGGTGGAAAACAAGGAACGCAACTGGCTAAAAAAGCCTTCACAGGTGGAATCTGGACGTTACAAGGTGTATTCGAACTCACTAACGCCTATAATTGCTACTCGTACCTGTTAACAAAGTGTGGTTTCGCCAGCTTAGGCTTTCCCTATTGATTTCTAGCAAAGAATTAACTTGTCAATCATTTAATAAAACACATCCATCGGCATCGCCTCCTCATTCTTCTTAGTTATTATCGTTACCCATCTTATAATAACCCAATTTATATAGTATTACATAAGGTGGACGTTGTATTAGAAATGGTTATTTATTTTATCTTAAACTTTGCGAAACGTAGTTACTTAGGTTAGGAAGTTTAGGTAGTAATCTTTAATGTTACTTATAAAGATTCCGGAAAATAATAAGTAAAAACCAAATAGTAAAACCTCCATCCACTTACAAATATTTTAAAAGGTCATTATCTTAATTTTAAAGAGGTTATAGGGCTTTTCATTATACTTTTTTATATCGTTCCTTATTTAGGCGAAATCCGTAAGGAATTTAAAGTTAATTTTAACCATTTGGAGAGGTCTTGGAAGATGGTCACGATAGTTATCCCAACTTAAGTTGTATTTCTTGACAGTTTAAGCCTTGAAGCTTCCGAGTTATGGTGTTAAAAGTGTTATAATCCCAGTCGATTATACAGGACCAATGGGACCGACAGCGACTCCAGCGGTCCAGTACTGAAGACGGTATGAAGGCATGGATATATAAGAACACCGTCATCACCACACAGATAGTATTCCCTTCATAGCTCTTCAGTTGTCAATCTAAGTATTCAGTTTACATATTTGAATAGTCTAACGGCTAATGATCATCCTACATCATGAACACACATCTTCTTGATATTGCACCTTTGTTACTTCTGCTACGTTACTGCTAACATAAACCCTCTGACACCTTCTATTTACTCACGAGTATTTAGTGTGATCATTATAAAAAGTAATTGCCAGTCGCCTAACCCGAGGGTAAAGTCCTATAATAGGACTTGTAATGGGCTTTCGCTCGTAGGCAAATCTAAAGGGGGAAGGATTTTAAAGAGCTTAGCAGTTAAATTACTCAGGGGCGATAGGTACTTAAAGGTTTTGGAATACCTAATGATCTTGCTTAATTAACTAGTGTAAATTGCCAACATCAATACTTCTGGCCGCGTTAGCGACCGTTACTTCACGTGTCCTGCTGCTGTTAAGAGCATATTCCGCGCTATCACGTAAATATACTAAACTTCCGAGCAAGTTAAAAAATTCCTTATTGCTAACACGTAAAAAGGCTTAACTTAACTAAAGGTAAGTTAAAAGTCCCTTAAAACGTGTGTGTAGGCGTTTAGATCCGTTAATGACTTTCCATTTTCCTTAAAGATCTTAAGGATTAGGATCTTAAAAACAGTCTTCCTATTAGGTCAGTTTATAAAAAGTTTTTGCCAGTCCTAATAAAGTTTTTTCTAGAATATAGATATTACGGCGAATGACCTTCTTCTTTAGCCTGTTCTTGACCATACGCTGGATTATCTTTTATATGTCTGGTGTCCAGTAGTTGAAAAATCCGCGAAAGTTTTGAAAAGCGCGAGCGCCGCGGCCAAACACTTCACTGACGTTAGATTCGAAAATATACTAGCCAACGTAGTTAATTGGATGGGTTTTAACTAAGGTTTTATCAACATCCGTAATCCAAAGTTATTGATCGTAGTGGTTAACGAAGACTAATCCGAGGTTTTTAATTGCTTATTTTTAGTCGGAGTTAGTAATAGCCTTAAAATAAGCACTTGCGATAGCCATCTTAACTTTTTGGCTTATATAGGGTTTGGAGAGGCGTATGGAGCGAGGAACTTAGTAATCTTGGGCGTAAGGGCTTAATGTTTTAGCATAAGGTTGCGTGGAAACTTAGCGATTTGGTGACTTGATGTAAGGTCGCATAACGTGGCTTTTTTGGAGTAACTTAGTATTTTTCGCTTAGAACAACGAACTTAACGATTAAAGTGGCGTAAGGAGTAAAAAAATGAGGTAAGAAAAAGTTTTAATATAAGGTCGAAGGTTATTTATTGTAGTTATTTAGCGTGGAGACTTTGTCGTTTTTCTACAGTAGTAATACCTACAATAATACTAACTTGGCCGTTTGTCAACTTGCTGAACTTTAAGACTTCTGAAAGTTAATCTTAACGTTTTCAAGAGAAATCTACTAAGATTTCTTAGTGTTTTCGATAGCGATGCCGTCGCTATTTCTAAACTGCCGTGAAAACTGGCGCAGCTTAAAAGTCTTCTCTAAGTACTGCCGTAAAAACTGGTGCAGCAGTAAAAGCCCTTCGCAAAAATCTTTCCTCTACCATGACGGTCGTTTGAATTAAAGTGTAACCGGAAAGTAGCTTCTTCTTTTACTTAACGTATCTGTGCTTAACCTAATAAACACTAATCAGTATTGGTAGGCCTTAGACGTTGCAACGTTATCGATTCGATTGGTCGAAGTAACAGTAGTATTACGTGGTCAGATGGTGGATGTATTGTTTTAGGTTTGGCAGACCGCTAGTTGGTCTACACTGTGATTTGTATGGTCATTTGCTTGGCTCGTACCTTAGAGTGAAGTGCATCGTACTGCACTCGACTTACATCCAATGCGGTAAGTCTCTACATAAAGCAATACACATGCAGTACATTCAACTTTACTGTAAGTGAAGTTGACCTACTGCAGTGCATGTAATACTATTCCAACACTTCGAATTATATTATCGGCGTAAACTTCATTACGCCGTAGGTAAAATAGATATTTATTTGAATTCTGTTTATTCTCCTCCAACGATTAGCTTGTGTATTAATAAAACTCTTAACACGTTATTTAATGGTTAGTTCGTTATAGACTTTTCAATCTACAATACCCAAGACGTGGTGAAAATTCTCCCAGGTTTATAATTATTCTTGTCATCGTTTTTTACTATATATACTCTTTAAAAATAATTTTCTTACGTCTTCTTCGTTTTATTAACTTGGTAATAATTGATTCGGGAGGGTTATATTGGTCAATTACATCGACTTGATGATTTTTTATCCAACTTCAGTAATTTTTCGTACGTTTTTATCTACTTAATACAAGAGGTGATAAGAATGTTAATATTTTTTTTTACTATCACCGGGCAGTTCCAACTACATATTACACTAGCTTCTACGAAATAAATTTGTAGATACCAGTGGGAGGGATCGTACCACAGGTCGACCGGGAGCCTGTACAGGCCTTGGGGACCCCCCTCCATCCCTCCAATCAAGACCTTGAGGTGCCCTCCAGTTTAGAGCCCCGTAAGCGTATAAACTGTAACTCTGGTCGGTCCGTACAGCGCGGCTATCTAAGTCCCCGCCCGGCGCCTTCTTACGTCAGGGATACGACTGTATGGGCTCTTGCAAATATAGCCCTGTAAAGCAGAATACAGAAAAGTTACCTGTGTGAAGGGCGTAAGTGAAACGCATAAAAGTGTTGCATAGGCGTCATTAGATATAAAGATTTCGGTTTTGTAAACGTTACTAGTTTTAATCATTACGTTTAGATTAAGATACTTAATATCTTATAGGATTCATTTTATTTATATGACTCTTTTCATATAAAGACATTATTTTCAAAAGGTAACATTAATACATTTGTTGTTGATGGCTTATTACTGGTTATAAAGACGCTATTAATTTGGTGATGTACGGATTGCTTTTGTATTTTTTCACGATTTTTCTATATATTGTAGTTTTCTTTTGTTTGTTTGACCATATTAGTGATTTAGCTATTATATAGGAGTAAAATACAAATACCTTTCATATTAGTATTAAGCTAATTGAACTACCTGTATTGTTAAGAATTTCGACCAGTATTTAAATCTTAGCCTTAAAATGTGTGAAATTATCAAATTCTAGCGTAAAGATATCATAAGATTTACATAAAATGGCATTTTTTAAAATTTCATCAATGCTTCAACGGGTTTTAATAAAGACTTATTTATATTTAATCTCCATTCACTTGGTATCGGTATCGTCAATCAGTATATTTAGAGTTTCAAGGTATTTGTAAATCTACAGGATACGTTATTTTTTTCATGTTATTTTTTTTCATTATAATGGTTCGAAGGAACTTGGTGTCTTGAAAAGACGTAACATATTTCGCAATATAAAGTACAGGCTTGATGTCTAAGTAAGATACGTTAGCCAAAACTTGAAAGGGTTTTAAAAGTGCGTTTTGCAATGCCAAAGAAGGTTCAAAAACGATTTGAACGAGTATAAGTCAATATCTTGATAACCGCTTATATTAAGGATCTCATATAATCTATTAGTTGGAGGGCAATGAAATAGTTGGTGTAATTAACAAAGTTCTGATTTCGTTTAAGTAGCTACCCTTGCTACTAACCCTTCAAAATACAACCACAAATATCTTTATGTCGAATCAAGTGGAAGCCTTTAACTATTACATCTGACTAGTTCTCTAGTTTAAATATATATATTAACGGCGAGGTTCTTTATACCTTCTAAGTAAATTTGAGAAGGCTTACGATATTTTGAAAAATAGAAAAATAATAGGTTTAACAACTGTAGTTACAATCGTCGATTCAAGTAAAACAAAATCCTTTGTAAAGTCGAATCCAACTCAAGACTTACTGGTATCCTTATGAATAATTTCAGCAATGGCATGAGTAACCTTTTAAATTATAATATACTACGAATAACTTTCTATAAAGTATCGTAAAAATCTAATATCCGGCATAATATCTAGAAAACCTTATGTCATATAACCATCGCGAATGGTAGAGAAATATGTAAGTTTGTGATTGTTACCGTTTTAATAACGGTAAGGGTCTTCAGCTATCAAACGATATAAAAAGGTATAGTCGATTAGTTACTATGTTACTTTAGGGTTAAAGATAATATTTTTATTCCAGCTAATTGCCCTGTATATACCTTTTTTATCTTTTATATTTATGACTTCAAAGTTTTTAATACGTTTAATATATTTCCGATTATAATTAAAATGGTATTGAACATAAAGAATCACATGTTCCCATCGGTATTCGTTAACAATATAACGTATAAATCAATTGATTTGTTTTCTATAAATCCAATACCTTTAAACGTTATTTGAAGAAACCTCTTGACATGAATTTAATAAACTTAAGCTAAAGTATTCTCATTGCGTACGTTACTGTTCACGATGTCAGTTCAAAGTCTTTTAATAACCAAATTACTTGAACCTACCATATTTACAGTCGATATAATGGTTGTACGCGGGTTTTTTATAGTTTTCGTTAAAATTGTAAGTTTAACGATATATACTATTTGAACTTAGTACCCGAATTATTACAGTTGAAAGAGAAGAACTCAATTGGTTGAAAAAAGCTTTTACAGGACACGTTGAGGTATTGTAAGGCGTATTTGAACTTTTTGTAACCTATAAGAACCTCACGAACTTAATAGTGCAATATTTATTCTCTAGCTTTCATATTCCCTATCATTTATTAGTAAATCATTAGCCTATTCAATATCTCATTCAATACATTTATCTTAAATTACAACTCTTTTTCATAATCCAATATATGGGATCATTCAATAACCGTTCAATTTATATAGTAATAGGCGGAGTAAATATTGTATTCGAAGTAACTATTCAAATTATTATAAATTTCTCGAAACAATGTGTATTTTATTAGATATGTAGAGTAGCAACCCTTGGTTCAACTGGCAAGGATATTAGGAAATAACGAATGAAAATCTAATAGCTTAATCTCATTTGACGGTAAATGTTGAAAAATGATCGTAACTTACTATCCAGAAGGTTGTACGACTTACCGTTATACTTTTTGTTGGAAAGCTCATGAGGTAGGGACTCATAGAGCAATGAAGCAACGAATGTGGTGGTTGTATTGATGGAAAGTCAATGTTATTGGTATTGATGGTATGAATGCGTAAGAGAAGAAGTCTAAGTTTGGCCCGCAGGGCCAAACAAACAAGTAAGACTAAGTATGTACAGTTGAGCACAGACCACCACTTGCAGGGATCCTCAGTCAATTGCACTGACCTTGACCCCCCCAGACCAGTACAACACTTTTTCTTATTACCTCCAATCTTCACAAAAGTCGTAATCGTTGCGTAATTCATATCCACCATAGTAATATATCGAAAGGGAAAAATATTGTACCTGTTGATAGGCCTAGCCTGTTGATAGGCCTTTAGACGTTGCAACGTTGTCGATTCGAATCGTGGTCGAAGTAACAGTTGTATTGTGTGGTCAGGTAGTGGATGTATTGTTCTAGGTTTGGCAGACTGCTAGCCTGCCTGCACACTAATTTTTATGGCCAATTGCTTGGCCCGTGCACTAGTCTGAAGTGGGTACATACTGTACTTGACTTTACAGTAAACCCACAAAACAATACACTCAACTTGCACTCAGTACAGTCAACTTACGTTGAGTGATTGCATTACAATTACTACTGTTCCAACACTGGCGGCTTTTTGTTTTGTGCGCGCACGCCAGTGTGGTCGACCACTTATTTGCGGTAGCCTCTGAAGTGCCTCCTCGTCAGCCGGCCAGACCCCTGTTAATTTCGCAGCCAAATTGACCCCAATCGCCACCTTTTGCCCCACGGTTCCGAGTTCCGACTTCATCAACTCCCACAAACAAGTCTTTCGCCACAGACTTATGCAGACTTCCAACTCAACCGTGCCAGTCGATCAAGTCGCCGGCTTCAATTCCCTGGCAGTCTTCCAGTTTACAAAAGAGCCGTCCGTGAAGATCATCAACTTGGCCCTCGACAGGTCAATCGGGACCATATTGATCCCCTGGTCCAAGTTCTTCATCTGCCAATCCAGCCTTTTATTTAGTCGATCGTACTCCTCGTCCGTTGGATTTTGAGCTTGTGCCGTAATCGAGAGATCGTAGAAAGCCTCCGGTTGGCATAGAGTCGCGATGTAACTGCTACAAGCGCGTTGCTCCAGATACCTTTGAGCCCTAGCTACGTTAGTCTTGACAATTGTGGCCAAGTCAGCGCCTTGTTCTTTCTGACGGAAGCCGAGGTAGATATCAGCATCGTTAACACTATGTTTGCGGATTGACGATTCGTTGAAATCTAGGTGTTTGCCCTCCGCCAAAGTCGTGACCGGCTTGTAGTTCCAAAATATTGAGTTTTTAATCGCTTGTTATTCCGATGCTATAAACCTGTGGATATTATTATATACCCTTATAGATAGTATATATAGGCCAAGTGGCAGTGCACTGTATTACAGGGTGCACTCCTGCAGAGTGCACGATAACGTGTCACACTGCAGGATGCACTCTTGCAAGACGCAAAGTGCATCATGCATGGAACGGTCTGGAATGACTATTCCAAACCGAACGGCAATACGTGGAACGGTCTAGAAGAGGTATTCCAGAGTGGTACGCTCTAAGCGAGGGCTTATAAGCCCTCACCTGTGCGTGCACCTCTGGATGCTTCTTCTAAATCAATTCATCATCTTTTATACTACAACTACCAATCTAACGATTACTCTTCTCTATACTTTATTTCACGTAAAAGACTAGGTTTGAGACCTTACCGACAAAACCCAACAATTCCGACGAAAAAGTTATCGTTAATTTGTATATATTTTAAGTCGAAATCTTCATCTTACGTAATCAATAAACATGGTTTGTAAGCTAAGGATTTTATACCTAATTTCGACTTAAAGTGCGATTTGTATATAGGAACTAATGGAAGTCTATTTTAACTTGTCCGTATAATGGTTTAATACATCGTATAACTGTTTTCGGAGGATACCTATTACAGAGTTCTTATGGTAGTTCTAATAAAATAATTTTTTGGTGATTAGTTGCTGACTGCATGTACGTTTAGGTAATATTATGGCTGTCAAATATAAACTTCATAATATTCTTAGCCCGTAAATTTATTAATAAGACAACTACTAAGAGTTAATAGTTTTTTTTTTTTGAATTGTTAGCGATTACGTAAAGATTGAGTTTTTATCTTTTTTATCGTATTTTTAAGCGGTTAAACGTCACTTTTCGTATGGATTCCCCATAGTTTTACATTTAACTTCGTGTATAATTATCGACTTCAAAACTGTAATGTTTGGTTTTTTAACGTTAAAGTCGCGTTTAAGTACAAATTATACGACTTTTCGAATAAAAAGTCCATTAATCTTTATCTTATCGTTTTTTAAAAGCTTGTGTTATAACCTAAAGACCAACTGCAAGTCATGGAATAGGCCAGCGATCCGCTGCGCTATCAGAAGCCTGATGTCCAACACATCAAGCTAGAGATCTCTCTTAGGTAAGGACCCAGAGTTAGGGTTGGGACCGCAAGGACTGTAGAGCGGTCCAGTCGATACTACATTGGACCGCAGGAAGCGATCAGCGACTTCAGCGGTCCAGTACTGAAGATGGTATGAAGGCCAGAGGATATAAGAACACGGTCATCACCACATAGATAGTATTTCCTTCATAGCTTTTCAGTTGTCAATCTAAGTATTCAGTCTACTCTGAATAGCCTAACAGCTAGTAATCATTCTACAGCACGAACAAACATCTTCTGATATTGCACCTTTGTTCCTCTGCTACCTTACTGCTAATATAAACCCCCTAACATCTTCTATTTACTCACGGGTATTTAGTGTGATCATTACAGCTTGCTGGAAAATTGGATTACTGTTATATCTAAAGCGTAACAACCAAATCTTAATTATCTTCATCTTTTTTACTAATTTTAGTAGTATTGTAGATCCAGTCCGGTGTATATTCCTTATCCTTAGTGTTTTTCCTTTTTGGTGGTTGGTTGCGCTGTCGAAGTTTTATCGGTTTATCGATTGCGGGAATAGGAGGATTGTGTTGGCTAATTCGTTTGACTTGAGGATTTTTATTATTACCATTATCGTTACCGTTTGTCGCCTCAATAGAAGATTTAACTTAAGTTATACGAAATTTTATAAAACCGTTAGTAGTTTTAATGAATGTTTTAATATTAAAGATATTTAAGATTTTATATGAGTTATCCTAAATACTTGGTTTTTGTTATAAGAGGATTTCGTTTTATAATAGTAAAATAATTTGTTGATTGTCGTGCGGTAGATTTTGGTATTAGTAGCTATGTTAATCTAACACTGTACTAAATCTTTCCTTCATTCTTTTATGATCTTACTGTAAGTTATACCCCTTTTTAGGTACTTATTAATGGTAGAAATTCACTTATTAGAAGAGCATATACTTTGAAAACCAATATGGGTAATTTTAAGTTATTATGGTTTATCATATCGTTCAAGCTCTTTACCTCTTTTTAAAAACATGTCTCCTGGTTTGTAAAGCTTTTAATTTCTAACGTCAGGATATTATACGCCTTGTAAAGTAATGTATATGTCTTTCTGACCTTTTTAATACTTTAGTAAACCTTCACAGGTACCTATTTTCATTAGAATTCTATTATTTTGATAACCGTATAAATTTTTTCCAAAGTGAAGTTGGTATTAGTACCGTGGACGAAGATTTCAAGTAAGTCCAAATTCGAGTTAATCTATAATCTATTTGACGTTTTCCCAGTATCTTTTACCGATAGGTATTTAAGGAATTAGGTTTGTCGAAGAAAAATACAATATTTATGATGTGAAAATAGGCATATTGTTCAAGCAAACCATGTTAACATTGATTTCGTAGTTAAAATATTGATTGTTTTTAATGTAAATTTGAATTTTAGGGTGGCTTAGGTATATCTTTAACAGTAGTAACGGAACTTTATTATAGTATTTGGACCATAGGATTTAATATCTTTATACTCTAAGGATATAAAATTTTTATTCAGACTTTGGATGGTTCGGTAATTTAAACGCTGGTGTAATTAATGTATTTTTGATTTCGTTGGGTTTAGCACTATTATTCTTAAGCTTCAAAAATCGAATGCAACGGGCCTTTACCTAAAGATGAGAGGGAACTTCCGGTTATTTTAACCAATTCATTAGCGTCGAAGTCGCATTAATTCCGAGGATTCGTATGTCTTTGAACAAAAAAGAAACGGGGTGATAGACTTGAAAATGTAGAATATGATCAGCTTATTAATAGTTTGAATAGTCATCGATTTTGGAAACGAGCATCATTCGTCAGGGCCGAAGCTAACTTTAGCCTCATAAATATCTTATCGATTAGTCTCCATAGGAGTGGTACTTTCCCATCATAATGTCAGATGTTCAAAATACCTTCCTGTTAAGTACCTTATTGCCTTTATATTTGTTATAATGCCTTGAAACGTGTGATTCGCGTAACTATTGCGGTAGTTAAAGGTATGTGAAGGTTCAGGTGTTTATTCAAGATAAATGTAGAGGTTTTCGCTATTTAAGTGGTATAAGAAGGCATGGTCGGCTAGTTATTCGACTGTTTCAGGAGCAGTATCTTTTTTTACGTGACTTGTTTTTATATATGGTTGTCTCTATTGATTCTTTCTACCTTCGTAATTTTCAATATAGTTTAAATACGTTTTCCGGGAAGTATTAGGGTATTAAATGTGATATAGTATTTATTATTTGTGGCGTTTGGCCGAGTGGTAGCAAGTTGACTCATAATTGGGATTTTTCTAAATCCCACACCTTTTATTATTATTACGAAGGTAGTTGTGTCGATTAACAGGCCTTCTTTAGTCTGAACTTCGTTATTGACGCCAGTATGGCTGTTGATGTCAGTTCACGGGCTTTAAACTAGATTTTAAAAGTTATAGTCGCCCGTATATACGACTGATAGAGAGGACTATTACGCGGTTTTCGTTGTTATAATTACGAAATTTATTAATTTGGATATATATACCGATCTAATTTGTTGTACGGGTTATTACAGTTGTAAGCCAGGACTGTCACTAGCTAAAAAAGCTTTTACAGGTGGTTTCTAGGCATTGTAACACGTATTTAAACTTGTTTACATCTGTGATAGTTATACATACCTATTCGCTAAATGTAGCTTCGTTAGTGTAGACTTTCTCTATTACTTTCTTATATAACATTGATTTGTTAAAAATCTGGTTAAAATATTTATCGGTGTTTTTCTCTTTTTTATAGCTATTATTGTTGTTTATCTCGCTGGTCCTAGTCCATATAGTATTGGATAAGCGGATATCACATTCGAAGTGGCTTTTTATGTTATCGTAGATCTCCCAGAAAGTTTTTACCTTAGTTAAGAAGGTTAGGTAGAAATCCTTAGCGAAACTTGTGAGAATTTGTGTAAATGATAAGTGAAAACCTAAAGGCGGAATTTCTATTAACTTGTAGATCTTGAGGAAGGTAATTATTTTTATGTTAAGTAAATTGTAGTGTTTTCAGTTATACTTTTTGTTATCTTTGATTTTCGCGAAGTTAGTAAAGAGTTTGTAAATAATATTGATTATTTTAGCAAATTTAGTCGAAAGATTATGATAATCGTCCAATAATCAATATTATTTCCTACCGTTTACTTAAGTCTTGCAGCTTTAAAATCGCGATAATAGTGGTAGTTGTCAATTTCTTGGCCCGAGGGGTAAATTCCTGCAGTGGGTGTGAATTTGTAGGCAAAACTACTATGTGAAATTACGTTTTAACGATTTTAGCGAAAACCATAACGATTTTGAAGGATGTTTTGAGATGTAAGGGGGATTAAACGATTATAAGGTTTTGAGAGATTTAACGGTTTTATTTAATTAACCGATGAATAGCGTCGATATGAATTCATCTTGGCGTATTAGAAGCTGTTATTTTACATGTTTTACTACCACCAAACGCTTATTTAGCGTTGTAGCAAAGAGGTGTTAAATTTCTGAGTAAATCAACAGGTTTCTAATAGTGGTATGAAAAATTAGTGTGAGTAAGAAAGTTACAGATTTAATTCAACTAGAGATTGAAAGGTGGCCCCTTAAAACGTTTATAAGAGCGTTAAATATTATTAACGTTTTTGCCTATTTCTCGTAAGTTTTAAGGATTATGATTTGAAGGCGGGTTCTAACGTTAAGAAAATTCTGAAAAGGTTTGTATTAATTTTAATAGGGTTTTATGGAACGTAGATACCTTGTCGATTGATTTTCTCCATTAATATAAATTTAACACTCTTTTAGAGCATACTACACATGTTAATTGTCTTAAGGTTGAAAAACTTACGTTAATCTTGAAATTCGCGGGCGCTGCAACAAGTCGTTTCGCTGAAGTCTCATTCGAAGAAGCAAGAACCAATTTAATTGGTTAAGTGTTCCTTAGTATACGTATCAATTTATTCCCTATAGTTTCTGGTCAAAGTGGGTGGAGAAGATGGATCCGAGTTTTTTTGTTTTTTTATTCCGTTTCTTATCGAATACTATTTACCTTAATGTTTTAAGTAAAGGAATTTAACGATTTGAGTGGCGCAAGGACTTAGCGATTTGGTGGTTTAAGGGTATGGAGATTTGGTGATTTAACGCAGAGTAGCGCGACGTGCCTTTTTTTTTTGGCGCGACTTGGCAATTTTTGATGTTTTCGTTCGTAATAACGACTTTGACGATTGAATATTTCGTAATGTAGGGGAAAAGGATAAGAGTGGTGTAGGGGGAAAAGCTTAGTATTAAGGGTAAAGTTTAGTGTAGGGTTGAAGGTTGTTTCTTGTTGTTAGTTGTTATTAAAAGGTGTAAGCCGTAGGACTTAGTGTCTTTTGCAGTAGTAATAGCCTTAATAGTACTAACTTAGCTGTTTGTCAACTGGATGATTTTTGATACTTTTAATGGTAAATGTTAACGTTTGTTTTTTTTAAAAAAAATTGTGCATATTTCTTGGTGTTTTTAATAATGAAGATACCATTTTTACCTTTAGATTACCTTAAAAGAACCGATTTAATCAGAAAGTCTTCTTTACTTACTGCCGTGAAAACCCAATGTAATATTAGAGGCCCTGCATAATAATTTCTCCTTTACCTTGATATTGCACAAACGTAACCGGAAAGTAAATTTTTCTTTTACCTAGTAAATTTGTGTTTCACCTAATAATCATTGATTAATATTGATTATCCTAGCTTTTTTATAGGCCTTTAGATGTTGAAAAATTGTCGATTCAAATCGTGGTCGAAGTAATAGTAGTATTTCGTGGTTAGGTAATGGGTGTATTGTTTTAGGTTTAGCAGACCTCTAGCCTACTTGCACAACAATTTTTATCATCAATTCCTTGGAATATACCCTAGTCTGAAATAGGCACATAGTGTCCTTGACTTTACAGTAAATCCATGAAACAATACACTCAATATGCAGCCAGTATAGTCAACTTATGTTTACTAACTGCACTGCAATAATAACTGTTCCAATAGTACCAATCGTATAAACCCTTTAGATTACTTACCTCAGGGTGATGAGGGTATTATTAGTGGTATTGGTGGATAAAGTAAATACCTTGGGCAGAGTTTAAGGTAAAAACGCTAGTAGTTATATTTATAGTTGTTTTGCGTATTATGTCACTTCTTCTTTATAATTGGTATTTCTGGCAAAACTCCGGGAATTTTAGGTCTTGGGGTTCTCAAGAATTACCGTGGATTTGTTGATAATTTTGTTGGAATTTAGGGGCTTTTTGGTAGGCTTTTGTCCAATCGTTCAATAAACTTAAGGATTTTTTAGCTCAGATAAATTAAGTTTATATCGTTACTTGTAAATCTAGCACTTCAGTGTCTTTAGGCAATATGGTTCAAAACATTTATCTAAACTTGCGCAAAACCTTGCGAACGTGTGTGGGAGTATTAAAGGACAATGTTGTTTGTAATGTTTTTACCTATATCTTTATACATATATTAAGGATTTTGTTTATGATATACGTGTATGATAGCTAACATATTATTATTTTCCCACTTCTTCACTTTATAGTCAATCCTATAATTATAAAGTTCAATATCTAACCTTATTTCAACGTTTTAGATTGACATTTTTTCATATGTTCAAAGTATATTCGTTAGACCATTTATAAAATTTATTTATGAAAATAAATTGCTAAGTAATTCCTATTGAATTTTAGTCGAAGACAAAGAAACCTATTACGTTGGTACAATGTTTTAGTATAGTGATCCCTTCGGCGTCCGTAGACTACAAGTCGTTGTATAAATGTTTAACAAATATGATTCCAAGAGTATTAATTGTTTTTGTTATGGCGGGGTCAGTAACGATATGAATCTTAGCGTTTGAAGTAGCTGTTTGAAATGTGTATAGAAGGAAATATTCGTGTAGTATGAGAGGAAAAATGAATATAAAAGGGTAGGTTTTAAGTTGTTTGCCATCAAAGTTGGTATTTGTTACTAAAGTGATCGTGTGAATAAGCGTTTTGTAATTTGCGACTTGTACTACTAATGTTAGTAGCGACTTAGTCGTTTGCCAACTTTGGTAACTTAGAAGCTTTAGTGGTTCTTTATTAACTTGATAACTTAATAATTTGAAAAGCTTCTAAACTTTAAGCGATTAACAACATCGCCTATTTTTCGACATCTGGTCAATAATAGTATCTCGAGGATTTTAACGATACCGTCGCCGCTTTTGAACTACCGCGAAAACTGACTTAATTCAAAAGCTCTTATTACTTTATTTCCTCTAAAATTGGCATAGTATTGTTGGAGCACTTCGTAAGAATCTTTCTTTTACCTTACTCAAGCAAAGTGTAACAATCGGAAAGTAGCTTCTTCTTTTACCCAAATAATATTTTTAACCTAATAACCATTGATTAGTGTTTGTAGGATTTCATTGTTGCAATCGAATCGATTATCATGTTAGGTTGAATTAATTAGTATTATGTTCTAAGTGGTTATGTGGATGCTTCTAAGTTTTGCGGACCGCGAACTAATCAGTATAATAATCTATATGAGCAACTGTTTAGTTTGTACCCGATATTGAATTGGGTACTCTACTGTAATTGACTTGCAGTCAGTGCAGTCAACTTTGATTGTACTTAAATTAGCTGCTCTCTCCACAAAAGCAATATAAAAGGAATTAACTCAATACGTACGTGGTTGAATTATCAAAATTACCAGAAACATTACATACATTACGTATGAAAGTCAACGATTAAACCTGATTTTCGACCATTTTTTATTTCAAAAGATACTAACATACACCCACAAAAACAATAAGTCGTCCGTATTATAAAATTCAATCCATTTTTTTCTTTATCTTACAAATCGTGCTGATATACCCACAAACTTTAAAAGGCGCCATTATTGTTACTTTTTATATACCTAGTTAAATTAGTTGATTCCATATCAACTATATAACAAGCAACATAAATTAATTTCAATATGAATCACAAGTAAAATTCTTTTCACGCAAAAAGGCATAAATTGTCGCTATTACATACATTAATAGATAGAAATTCACTGACAGTTCACAAAACTTGAAACTTTCAATCCTTCCTCCACTTCATTTATCTAACACCCATTTTTTTTGAACTATAAGATATTTAAACTAAAATAGTAACTACTAAAGTCCCATCAAGAAAACAAGATATTTTCAGTCAAAATATTTTGAAATAAACTTGGAATTAGCTCTAATACTAAAGTTTTGCTTTCAAATTACATTTAACTCGTTCATTTTCTTTATATCACTTGTCAAACATAAAAATCAAGTTGTTATTGAAAATTGAATATCCTTATTTCACTAACTTCACGTTGAATTTTGCTACATATTGAATTGTTTTTAAGTGATTACTTGAATATTGCATGAAAAATTTTACTCTTAAATTGAAAATAAGGCATAAAATCCTATGAAACTTTACCATTCAATCTAATGGTAATGTTTATGTTAGTCTAAATGAATGTAATTTAAATAATAATTTTATTCCAAACTATTATTCTTTTATTCACATGATTTCAAGTTGAAAATACTATATTGAGTTATTTCTGAAACCAAATATCATTTATAATTTTAAATCATATGTTTATTGAAACATTGAGCGTTTTAAAAAACATTTTCCTTTTTAATAACACTTTTTTAAAACGTTGACCACATAATCTAACCGTTTCAATACCCCAGTTGAATTTCAATATCATTTAAATTTCATATTCAACAATATTTTCAATGTTTATCACACCGTTTTCTTCGATGATATCATGATTTATTATTCATACTACAAACAATATCAACAATATATTTCCAAATGTATTTGCCGGTTCTATTTCATCAATAATGATATGAAAATAAATTAATATAAACCAAGTTTGAGGCGTTGAATATGTCTCACTTTATCACTGTGTTTGGTAATGTTGATATTAGTTTTTTTATGAATCAAAATATGTTCAATACGAAAATACTAGTTTATTACATTTTTTTTAAAAAAATTTAAGCCTTTCCAACTTTCATAAACACTTCATTTAGAATTCTAATAAATTGGGAATACATTGAAACATTATATTTTCTCAAAATAAATATTAAAGATAATGTTTGAAGTGAATTATTATGTGTGAAGGGTTAATGAAAATTGGTATATAGATTGTTGCAAGCCAGAATACTGTTTTTGAATTCATAAAAAGTAGAAGTAAAAGCACAGAACAATGACTTATTGAGATAGGTCGTTTCTACTATATATATTCCTCGTACCTGATTCGAATCTGCACGAACAGGTGTGAACTTATAATATTACCCCCGTATTTAACTTTATGCGCCGCCATCTCAAACGACTTAGAAGTACTTAAATTCATATAAACAACGTATAAATAACAACGTAGCAATTGAAAAAATTGTTACGGCCGTACACCTCGATACGCTAGGTTTTTTAACCAGTAAAACGAATTTAAAATAGTGACCAATAAATCTTAACTCCGGCTTTACAGTCTTATCACGTGTGTTGAACGTGCGAGTATTATAAGTTAATTTCCAAGAAAATAGATTAAAACTTAACTTACTACTGTCGTATTCAACTCTAATAACTTATTATAAGCATAAAATTCTAACGTTCAAATTTAAGCCGTTTCTTGTTATATAGTCCATATTTATTATACGAGCGAATATTTTATATCTGAAAAAAATAGTGATATAATGACTTACTCGTTCTTTTCTCATTCCGCCACTTTATCAAAAGAATCAAGTTTTTTTTTCACGTTAATAATCGTATTTATATACGTTTATGTAGCTTTATATAATGTTAATTTCCTGAATGAGGAGTTTTAAACAAGTCGGTTTACACAAGTTTTATTAGGATAGTCCTTAGTCTTCTAATTACGTTTCCCATACATTTTATAACGGCTATTTTTTGCTGTTTTAAGCGTAGGTTGCAACTAAGCGTTTATATCTGGTTAATATTATTATTAATGAACTTATCTAATTGAAAATTTGTTCGAAATGATTCGGGAAATGAAACGAAGTCTATATTGGCTTAGCGCAAAAAGGTTAAAAATATAATAAATATAGTCCGCTATATTTAACGATTGACACACCGTCTATGAATCCGATTTTAATTATTTAGTTTAAATGGAATTATTATTTCCTCGAATTATAATATATATTGAACTCCCAAAGGCTTTTTTTGAAAGATCGAGATATATTTGAACGTTATTCAATTGATGTAATAATGTAATTTGATTCAACTTTAACAGCATTTTTAATTTGTATTCGGTTTTTTCATATTTGTTACCATAAAATGGACGAAATTTTATTCGACGTTTACGGTAACCGGGATACAGCTGGTACTAAACATTGTAATTACCATTTTGATATAAGAATGAAAGATTTTCTACTGTAAAATATTTCGGCAACGGTAAATAACATAAAGATATTGATAAACGTCGAATTCGCTACTGTAGGGATTATTCTTTATATTTATTTGCTACATATTTAGATGAATGCGGCTATTCGAATCTTTGATTTTAGTGAAGGATCTTTTTATGCTGTTGAATATCGGTTGAAACTTCATCAGTTATAAACTGAACAAAAATGATAAAAAAATGAAGACTAAATCTGAGGGAATAAAATTTGACGACATAAATCTAACTAAATAAAAAAGAGATTCATTCAAATGAAGAAAAGCTAATATAACTTGATTTAAGAACGGTTCCAAGCTATTATCATGTATTTGAATTGATAAATAGTAGAATTAGAATCGTAGAACAAGTAGTTGTGTAGCTGAGACATTCCTATTATATACATGCTTTGGATCAATTCTAAAGCTACACGACCAGGCATAAGTCTATGACATTATAAAAAAAATTCAGTTCATAGTTAGCTTTCGTGCCTCTCCGTTATATTTTTAGAATTTCTTCTAAAATAATATATTTGGTTAGGTTTAAGTAACGTATTATATGATACAATAATAACAATATTTTACGCCTTATAACCTCTCTAAGAAAAGAAAACGCCTTTAAATGTAATTTCACAACAATAAATTAACAGTTATTTTGTTTGTATGCTTCTATCGTTTCAACGTAGTCGATTTAAATCCGTGGTTGAAATAACTAGTGTAGTGCATTGAAAGTGGTAATCCGGTTACTTCTAAGTTTGACAGACCGTTAGCTAGTTTGCATACTCATTTGTTTTGATATTTTCTTGGCCCGTGACATAACCCGAAGTGGATACCCAATGTACTTAACTTGTAGTCATTACGGCCAATCCCGCAAACTAGAGTTAATTTGCAGTCAGTATAATGAACTAACTGTAAGAATAGTTGACTTGATTATATTGTAATTGACTGTTCTTCAAACACTGGATGCTTTTTGTTTTGTGTGCGTACATTAGTGTGGCTAATTATTTACTTGCGGTAAGCCCCGAATTCTCTTTTCAATGCACATCCTAAACTCTTATGAATTTGACGTAGTGTGTACCGGAATTTACTTTAATTACGGCTTTTTTTCTTACATGAACGATTTTTTTATTCCTCAACTCTTTTACATAAGTCATTCGCACCAGATTTGTATATATTCCAAATTTAAACGCCACCATTTGCATAACTTTTTCCAATTGGTACGAGAATACTGTTTTTGCACGCTATTATTCTTACCATTACTTTGGTAGTCTTCCAGTTTGCCAGTGCATCTTTGTTCCTCCATATTACGTGCCGGGCGATCCACGTAACTCTCGATTTATATATTTAGCGTATTGTTTTTTACAAACCTTTACAAGGAGTTATTGGGTGTGGCTTTGGTTATAGCCTTTACTGAGTTATTTTTACCGTTAATTAACCAGAATTCATCTGTTTTTCGGGTATCATATACTTTCTTTGAAGTGATTAGGTTTATTAGTAGACGTCATTCTTTGATTATGTCCAACTTTAATAGGTATTTATAAAGGTTCCAGGATTTTGTATATCTAATTATAGATATAGGAGGCTATTTGTACTGTTTGATGATAATCGTTTACGTGTCGTTGGTTACTATATCGATGTCTAAGTTTGTCATCATGTCGTAAATTTTTTGTTTTTAGTACATTTCGCATTATATGTTTACATTTGAAGATTTTCCAGTGTACGAGTTTGCTAGTGATCGTGAATTATTTATTAGACGTTCTCTCGTTAACTCATATTATAAGGAATCCGATTTGCGATGTGAGGTTAGTATTGTTTGTAAAATATTCGTTCGTAAAGACTATTAGCTTTGTCGTCGTTAAATTTACTGGTATTATATTAATGTTTCATTTGAATTGCTCATTTTCTATTAAATATTTTTTTAAAACTTATTGAAATCTTTGTTTTGTGAGTTTTGAGTTTATATGTTTATTGATAGACGATAGGATACTTTCTGTTGGTATAATGTGACGAGGTATGTCGTAATGGTCATCTTCTTGTTTTAAGTATTGTTATGATTTTGTCTCATCAATTTCGTTGATTTTTTCTAGGATTGTGGCTAGCCATTTTTTGCGCATGCTAGGGTACTAGTTACAGATGTTGTTAATATTATGGATGCGAATTAATGATCCATTAAAGTTAAGTTGCATGATTATAGCTAACATTTAAATTGACTTAC
Source organism: Anisogramma anomala (assembly GCA_038502455.1). Classification (NCBI taxonomy): domain Eukaryota; kingdom Fungi; phylum Ascomycota; class Sordariomycetes; order Diaporthales; family Gnomoniaceae; genus Anisogramma; species Anisogramma anomala. The sequence continues at coordinate 3,312,651 of JASMMZ010000009.1, forward strand.
ACTTTTAAAGGCCTGACTTTTTGATGGCACGTTGTTCGGCCGCTATGAATTTAGCGTTTCCAAAGAAAAGAATATTATTAATTTTTATATCAACGATGTCTAACTTTTCTTTTTGAGTAATAAATGAAGACAGGTTGAAAGTTGAAGATTTGCTATCCAGTATATTTGGAAATTGCGTTTGTTACGTTTGGAATTCATGGGTGCCTTTTTTGCTTAATCGGTATAAAAGTTTGATGTATTTTATTTCCGTATCAATTAGAAACTTGTCTTTAAATTTGTTTTTTGTAATTTCATTAATGTAAATCGTTGAATTTTTTTTTTCAGATTACGTGTAAGTTTACATAATGTTACGGTTATTGAGGGTGAACTTACTGTTTGCGCCAAGAGTCATATTGATAGTAATTACGAAGATCCAACGTTGGCTTGATTTTTGGATTACCGGCGATTGAGTAAAGATTTAGCTTTTGCCTTTACTACCGTATACTTCAACTATTAATCGTAAATTTTTATTTGGACGGTCCGTGTTCTTTGACTCATTTCCATAAATGATTCTCGACTTAAAGAACGTGATGTTTTTACTTTGAAATTACGTTAATAGTTTAAGTTAAATCACTTTTTGTACAAAGAAGTTTCGGTTTTTATTCGATCTTTTTCCCTCCAAGTTTTGCAGAGTGTATGAACAATGCTTTTAGTTTGTAATTTAAATTCTTGTTTTTTATCAGACTTTTTTCTTTTCTTTGAGATACCTATGCTATTGTATATTCCTTTCTAAGCTTACAGTTTTCGTTACTGTTCTCTTTTTAGTATGCAGTTTCCTTTTGAGTGGTCTTTTATATAATCAATATTGTATTAGTTTGTTAACGATCGGTTTAAAAGAATGTATTGTTTGATTAGTTTAGTCCAGGGTTTTCGGCCTTGGGACTTTTATCGTATTTGTGGGGTCTTTTGTAAGATTTGACCTACGTGATACAAAAAGTAACCGGACCTTTAACGGTTTTAACTATTACCTTTTGGTTTTCGATAATTATTATTTTGTAGTGTTTATCCCATTGACCTAGCTTTCTTTACTTGTAGATTTCTTCTTGAAGAGTTAGAGATAGCACTTCTGTTATCGATGGTCTGTTTCTTGGTGTTAAGGGTATTATTGATCTGGAGGCGTGTCAATTCCTTCCCTAGTTTATTCATGGTTTTGCCTTATGTCATAGCCTATTTTTGTGTATCTCTTGATGGTGGCGATTCAGTTGTTATGCGTGGATAGGCTTTGAATTCCAGTACAGTTTATATACAATTGTTAGGGTTAATATTAATGTTAAGATCTTTTACATTTATTTTAACCGTGATTTTTGTTTATTAAACTGTTAAGTTTCAGGATAAGGATATAGTAGGCTTTTTTGTAGGACTACATAAGACTTTTCTACCTTATTGATACTCTAGTGAGTTTTAATAGGGGTTTGTTTATGTTAAATAACTAACTATTTAATATCAGTTTCAAACTCTATCGTAATAAAATTGGTACCGGTACTGTAATATAGTATGTTTGGAGGTATAGGTACGTGTTAATTCACAAAATACATAATGCCTTCCATATTTCTTTCGCCGTAATAGTTTTAAGGAACTTAATATCGTGAAAAGTTGTTATGGAGCTAATAATATCAATTATAAGTTTGATATCCAGGTAAAATACGTTGAAAAAAACTTGAAAATTGAAGTTTTATTATTATTTTAATACGAATTCAAAATTTGGTGGATTTGTGAGTATGTTTTGCAGTAATGGTAAATCCATTTCATTGCCTTTAATTCAAGAAATTCCACATTTTCATAGCTAGTCGCTTTAAAGATTTTATATGGTTTGTTGACTGTCGGATGGTTAAATTGTCGATATAATTAACGAATTTTTGACTTCGTTGAGTTTAATACTATTTTTGGCATTTGAATGTGGACTCAAAGTGTCTTTATTTCAAATCAAGTGAAAACCGTTGACCCCCATCAACTTTAATTAGTTCGTGAGTTTGAATATCGAAGTTGACGCCGAGGATTTTTAACTTTTTAAAGCAAAAGACGAAATTCGTAGGGGATTTCAAGATGTGGAAGACAATAGGTTTAACCACTTTAGTAATAATCATCGATCCTAAAGAAGAGAGGTTTTTTTTTTCCAGTATTAAATTTAATTTTGTTGTTACATGAATTCTTTTGGTCAAGTTCCGTAATAGTATTAGTATCTCGTTATGAAATAATGTATTAGAAATAACTTCTTATTGAATATCATGTTGGCCTCGTATATGGTACAATACCTTAAAATACTTACACCGCGTAACTATTTCGAATAGTAAAAAGGGGTATAGGCTTAGGATTTTCATAGTTATAATGATAATAGTGGGTTTTATTTATTAAGCGTTATAAAAATGCGTGGTTATTTAATTATTACGCTACTTTCGAACCGATATTAATGTTTTTATGTTGATTGGTAGCCTTGAGAGTTTTTCTCTTATCTTTAACCTTTATTCTTTTCGAGTTTATAATGTGTTTAAGTATTTCTACTTAAAAGTAAAGGGGTATTATATATGATATATTACTTGCTTCGATTTTCGTTCGGCAGTAATGTGATTTGTTGACCAGTAGTTTTGTTTACCATAAACCCAACACTTTTTAGTATTCGAAAGGAACTTGCGTGGTTGACTTGAAGGTTTTGACGAGGCGGGATATTCTTCTTTTTACGTAACTCAATAATCAAACTTTCAGGTCTGAACCTTTTATTAAATGTATTATTTGTGTTTACCGTACTTATGGTAGATGTAATACGTATAAAATAGGTTCTCATCATCTTTATTAAACTTTTCAATTTAGGGGTACAACTTAATTGAACTTGGAACCCATGTCATTGTGGTTGTAAAAGAGAAACGAAATTGGTTACAAAAGCTTTTATTAGTGGTGTTAGGGTATCTTAAAGCGTATTCTGACTTTTTGTATCCCGTGATAATTTGGCGGACTTGCTGACGTAATATGCCTTCGCTACCACCTACATTACGTATTGCTTATTTGTAAAACATTGTCTTATTAAACATGTAATTAAAGTAATATATTTCATTTTTCGACGTTTTCTTATAATCCAATATGTAAAGATACTTAACAAAATTTCAACCCGTATTGTGTTATGCGATATTGATATCGTGTTGGAAGTTATCTTGAAAATTATCTTAAATCTTCCGAAAAGATGAATTATTTGTTAAGTATAAAAGGTAATATTCCTCAGCTTAGTCGATAAAAATATTATGGAATAACGAGTACAAGCTGGGAAAATTAATTACTTTTCAGAGGCATATGTTGAAAAACCGGGGTAACTTAACATCTAGGGAATTATATGGTTTATTGTTTTATTTTATTTTTTCCTTCCCAGATCTTATTGAAGGTCATGAAAACCACGTAATCAGTATCTAATACAGGGAAATTTTGAAGGGAAAAAGGAATGTTCTGGTTGTAGGAACCCTCAGAATCTCTAGATCGGTGGTATTAGGATAGGTGTTAGTGTTAAAAGATAGGATAGTTACCTTTAGTAGAGTTTGGAGTGAAAAAGCCTATAGTTTTACCTATAATAATCTGTCACACAAAGCCGCTTCTTCCTTAATTGACTTAATAAAACTAAACGTGTTAAGGGGATTAGGGGTAGTGAATTTGAGGATTTCTGTAGGGGATTTGGTAATAATCTTGTTACTGTTAAGGGTTTCACCGAAATCTTGTTTGCCTAATTGGTGGATTTGAGGATTTCTTATGCGCAGGTTGATAGATTTCATATAGCCAACAACATTAGCCCATTCAAGATCTTAGGAAACATAGTCTGAAAAATTATCTGTGTTTAGGCAGGTTTTTTTTTTAAACGCGTGTAAGGGTATTTAAAAACGTTGCTGTTAACGAGATCTTTGCTTTTTACCATATTTAGAAAGGATTTGAATCTGTTACATATTCGTATAACGTATGAATTAGATAACTTTATTTCCCCTTATTTATAGAAAAATCAATCTTTTGATCAGATAGTTCAATTGCTTAACTGGTTTTGACTTATTTATTTACCAGCTTTCACATATCTAAGGTTTATTCGTTAAATTAGTTGTAGCAGTTATCGATGGCTATTAATCGTTCATTGAGTTCAGTAAGGTTTAAATCGAAGATATAGTGACCGAAGTTGTTTTTTAGGTACTCGGGGGTTGAAATTTTATCGATACTCGTTTGCCAAAGATCTTTATTGAAGTGTTTAACGAATTTAAATCCATGGTTTTTGAATTCTTCCTTTCGGGGAAGGTTTATAACGATGTTAATCTTGGTATTTATCAAAGTTATCAAGACTAAAGTTAATGAGTGTAAAGGGGAAAAGAGTGATGTATTAGGGTGTTTATTAGGTTATTTGTTATCATTAGAGGTTTTAGAACATAGTCGTTTTTGGATTTGAATTTTGTATTAATAGTACCCTCAATAATGTAGGGACTTATTCGTTTACCAATTTGATAACTTAACGATTTTTAAGACTTTCTGGCTTTCAATCTCAACGCTTTTCTTTCAAGACTAGTTTGATGAAGATTTCTTGATGTTTTCGATAATACTGGCGATACCATTGCCACTTATAGCTTGCCCCGAACAGCTGTACAATCTAAAAACTCTCTCTACTTACCGTCGCGACCAATTGCACAGCTTATAGAGGTACTTCGCAAAAATATTTCTTCTATCTTATGTAAATAAAGCGTAACCGGAAAGTATCTTTTTTTACATAGTGTTGATAGGCCTTACCAGATTGTTCTTTGAACGTTTCAATGTTATCGATTCAAATCGTGGGCGAAGTAACAGTAGTGTTGCATGGCCAAGTGGTGGATGTATTGTTATAGGTTTGACAGACCGCTCGCCGGTCTGCATACTAATTTGTATGGTCAATTGCTTAACCCGTACCTTAGTGTAAAGTGGGTACTCTACAATTAACTGACTTGCAGTCAATACAGTCAACTTACAGTCAGTATAGTTGACTTTACTTTACTGCAATTAACCTGCTAAAAATAGCAGTCAATATTATTCCAACACTGACGGTTTTTTGTTTTGTGTATACACGCCAGTGCGGTCGACCATTTGTTTCTGGTAGCCTTTGAAGTGCCTCCTCGTTAACCGGCTAGATCCCTGTCAATTTCGTACCAAAATTGACTTCTATTTATATACAGTTTCGAGTTACGACTTTATTAACTCTCATAGATAAGTCTTTCGCCACAGACTTATGATAACCTTCAACTTAATCTTGTCAGTTAATCAAGTTGTCGGCTTTATTCCTCTAGTAATCTTCCCGTTTGACAGGGTACTTTTGTTTTCTTTTCTATTTGTCGGCATATTTCATTTTACTAAATAGCCTTTTAATGTAGCCTTTAACGCATATGGTTAAATGATTGTTTTTTATAAAATTTTCGAGGGTTTTGGTTGGCGTTGATTTAGTTATGATATTAGTCTGATTGGCTTTTCTATGAGTCCATCTAAATTTATTGATTTCCTTATCCTTGCAGGTTACGTAGAGTATTATTTTTCTCGATTATAAGGCGTTTTTGGCTGATAGTTCCGAGTTTCGAAAGTTATTTAAATAGGCTTTTCGAATGAGTATAAATTCCCACTAGGATCCGAAAAAATCTTTAACTACTTAGTAATGATATAAAAGGTTTTTTACATCGTTATACCTATATTGAAGCCAGCTATTATGCCTTAAATCTTCAAAGCTACCATGTTTCGAGGTATCCTTTTGAAATTAACGGAAATCCAATAAATTATGTTTTCAATAATTCTGTATTGAAGTTTTTTTGTAATTTGTTTCTATTAACAATTATAACAAATACAGTTTGTAACGATAGGTCTGTATTTTTCACGAATGAATCGTTCGTAAAAATTATCAATTTGGCTTTCGATAGGTTAATTGTGACCATATTGATACTCCGGCCTCAAATCCTTATTCATCAATTCAAACTTTTATCTAATTTTTTAAAGTTTTTATTCGTTAGGTTTTATATTTATGACTTAATGGAAAGGTTCTAATAAGCCTCCAGTTAACATAAGGTAACGATGTAGTCAATACGAGCGCGTTACTTTAGATATCTTTAAGCCTTGAATATATTAATCTTATTAATTATAGTCAAGTTAACGTTAAAACAATTGTAACGAAAAGTAAGGTAAATATTAGTATCGTTAACACTAATGATACTAATTAACGATCCGTTAAAATCTAAATATAAGTTTTCAGTTAAATTTATAAGCGGCACATAATTGAAGAACTTGAAATATTTCATCGTTACCTATTATAATACCATAAAACCAATATTTTCGACGAAGAACATATCGTTACTCTATATACTTACCAACCCGAAATTTCCATCTTAGTTAATTAGCAAATACGGGTTATGGGCTCAAGCTTCTATATCGAACCTTATTTCAAAGTAGTATTAGTAAATTATGAACCTATAAACTCATGATTTAGCTAATCCGTATAATATTTTAATACATCTTATCATAGTTCTCAAAGGGTATGTATTTTGAAGTTCTTAACACAGTTCTAACAAAACTATACTTTGTCAATCAATTTCTAATTACGTTTACTTTCATACATTATAAGAGTAATGGAAGGTAAACTTCATATTCCTCTTAAATAATAAATTTGTTACCAAAACAACCACTAAACGTTACATAATATTCTTAATCGTTAGCCACTACATAAGAATATAATTTTGGTCTTTATTACCGTATTATTAGGTGATTAGACGTGACTTTTCGTATAGCCGCCACGTAATCTTACCTTTAAACTCGTATATAATCCTGGACTTAAAGATCGTGACATTTATATTTTCAAATTAGAGTTATGTTTAGGCTAAAAATGTGCAACTTCTGAAGTAAGGAGTATATCAATTTCAACCTTATCGTTTTTTTTCGAAGGCTTACCAGGGGTGTTAATAATTTGTTATTTTTGGAGCTTTATAGCCAAATCTAATTTATTCCTTTTTCCTCTAATAACTCAAGTAGTATTGTAGATCCAACCCAGTATATATTCCTCATCCTCAACATTCTTCTTTTTCTGTAGTTGACTACACCGTCAACGTTCCATCGGCTTGTCGATTACAGGAAGGGGAGAATTGTTGTGGCTCATTTGTTTAGTTTGAGGATTCAAGAGCTTGAATGAGCCATCCCATTTGGCTAGCTCTCGCCACACGAAGACTTGACTTTGCAACGGCAATGAAAGTATGTCGATCATCATGTGGCCGTTTCTAGCGTTAAGGGTATCATTGACTTAACGCTGTATCGATTCCTTCAGAAATTCTTTCAAGGTCTAGCTGTATGCAACATCCCTATTCTAGGTACATGATAACAGAAGAGATCAACTCGTCATATGTGATGGGAATAAGCCTCATATGTTGCTTAAGACGGTCGGATACTGTCTATTATCCTCGATGAAAAGAAGAGTAAAAAATCCTACTAAGGAGCTGATACAGGCTACAAAAATGGGGGTAGCCCGGTCACCTAACAAGATAACTCAGGGAATCGTAAAAGCATAGAAACTATCAGGGTAAGATCCCTTTTAACTACCAGTCTAAGCACCAGCCAATAACATTACTCCTTCTATACTCCAACTCTTCCCCCCTCTCATCCTCTTTTTTTTGTATAAACCCGTTAGCTATTTTAATCAAAATGAGTAAATCCGCTTTCTAATGCCGCTTAACCCACGTGGGTTAATATGCCATTGTTTTTAATAGCCATTTTCAACAGCGTGGGTTAAACTTCCACTACTATAACTTAACTAACGTAAGTCAACTTGCCTATTAACGCCACTGGCTATATAAATTAACGTAAATTTACCATTTACTATTAACATTAAATACACATGGTTTAATGTACCAAATATCGCCATAAAGCTTCTTAAATAACGCGAGTTAACCCACTTACTGCTTTCACTTAACATAAGTAAATTGATTAGCGCACTATTATTACTAATTTACTGGTATTTACTTAACCATTACTACTACTAACCAACGTAAATAAACTAGCTCACTGCGTAAAAACCGTGAAATAACGGCCTCCAAAGGCCTTGATAACTAAAAAAGAAAAAAAATCCAGTTATCTGCTAACGAACTAAGCAGGAAGACCCGTCGTTATACTTGGCCGCGTCATAACGAAATTCGAAAATATCAAAAGTCGCGGTATTCGAAAAGTTTGAAAGCGATTCACAAATCGGATATAAATAATTCATTCCTTTAATCAAAACCTATAAATTTAGAGAATTACCAATGTGGGAGCGATTTACCCAATGCTTATTTCGACGTTACAAAATACCCTAAATGTTGAGTTTGGGTTGGGTTTTAAAATTATTACCAATAATATAGAGAATGATTAGTTAATAATAACAAATTTCTTGGCTCAAAACCGGGTTGAAAACAGCTAAAAAAAATTAATTGACGTCGAACCAAGGGTATTTCCCACCTTGAATATTAGATTGGACGACGAAGAAATCAATAACGCGTATAACATGGTATTCATAATGAAGCTAATCTAGTTTTTTTTTTAAAAAAAATATTCCAATTTATAGTTTTTCAAGAAAATTTCAATATTATCGTGAACCCGAAACCATTTTAAGTTGAAATATTATCTATGAAAAATATACTTTATACGCTATTACACAACCTATATTACGTTGTATATTAATTTAATAACGTCTTAAATACGTTGGACCCAAGCTTCGGCCTCTATATGTGCTTTAATAACTGAAATAAAGAAACATTAGACTGGTTATATAAAGTTGATGTAATATCTGTATATTGAAAGAACGGATTCATACCAATAGTAATGATATCATTAGTATGCGAAGCCAATTAATAACCGAGTAACAAATAATTCCAATTAAAATACACATAAATAATATAGAAACGTAAGTACGTTAAGAATTTTTAATTATCGCGTTCTGTAACACTATATATCTCAGTGTGAAATACGGTGTTTAAACGTTATTTGACCCCTATTAAATTATTAAGGCGTTTCCATAACTCAATAGTTGTATTATGATCTCAATCGCTAACATTAACACCAAAAAACCCGTAAATCGTTAATAATAATTCTAAAACCACTTTGTGCAAGCTTTAACATTCATGATATTCATTACTTCTAAAGTAATGAATTTACTTAAAGAATCCCTAATAACCATAAAGTAACGTAAAGAACCAACTCGTCTATAAATAAAATCAATTATAAAGTTAATTCAAAATTGGTTTTAAAACCGTTCGAGAACTGATAAATGCTTAAAAAGTCTCTTTCAACAAAATGGTTAATACGTTATTATATACAAATATCGTCATTTCGGTAGAAGCGTCGAACAGCATAATACAACCCGGGTAAAAGAATAAACTAAAATAACAAGAATAATATCGTGGTTTAAATAACCAGCAAAAAGTGATTCGTATGTTCCTCAAATTAACGCAGCAATAAAGAACTCGTAAATGAAACCTTAAATACGGTTACAAAAACTCAAAATTCTATCTTTATTTACTTAATATTCTGAAATGAAAATTTGAAGCATTTAATCTTTGTTGACATGAATATGAACAACGAAAAATTCTATCACCTATACATTTCACATGACTTCAACAAAATTAATCAACATCACAAGTAATTACGACGTTATTACTGTTTTTAAGATTGATGTTAGTAAAAGGTTTTTAACACTCTGAAATGAACTCTTTAGCTATAATAAGCTGAAAAACGTATATATGCGGGAGCGGCTTAAAGAAACCATATTTATAGCGTAATAACTATAGTTACCATCCTAAAAAGCGGGGTTTAAGTAGGCCTTTACAATATCCTATTTTCGTTTTCGTAATAATATATCGAGCTGTATCTAATTAAACCCTTGATAATAAATTGGTTTTAAACGGAATAAAAGAAATCGTTCTGACTAATAAACAAGTTGTTCGAAAAGTCGACGCGTATTTATGGAGTATTTTCAGATTTTATAGTTTGTAAAGAAAAAAAATGAGTGATTTGTATCCGTAAATCCACATTCTATACTTTCAAACAGATTATAATCCTTAATGATTCCATATCGTTAATTTCACAATTATATTCGACAAGTGATAGAAGACTAATGTAATACGTTCTTAAACGTGAAGTCTCTTAATCTTTCAGTTAAAATAAGCAGCCTTTTAAGTCTTAACCGGAATAGTCGGCTTCCAAAAATAGTTTTCAATTAGTGGTGCACTGAGTAAAAACTAGTTTAAAAATGAATGAAAACATAAGTCGCTAGAAATTGACTTTTTCCTTGGATCCCTAAAGGAAAGGGATGCCGTTTTAAATTGAATAAATTGAGGAGTCGGTATTTACAAATTAATTTTGAATAAATTACAAATGAAGTTAGTACAGCCGAGAAACCTCAATATTACCAATACAAAATAGGAGCCAAGATTGTCCACACAATATATAACTTCTTCGAATTTATTCATATTCCGATTTCCACTTTGATAACGAATCTTAAATACGTAATCTTTTAAACGCGACACTTACATTGAAATATATTAAACTTTATATTGGCGATATTGAAGTGGTTTCCTACTTATTCAGCCTTAACTCTATAATCGTTGAAATTTTTAAGAGTAAACAAAAATATTGTATAAGTAAAGTAAAGGGAAAATATAGAAACATAGGTGCAACGAATTATCAATATATTATCAAAACATAACCAGTATACCGGAAAGGATGAAAGTGTAATAAGTCTTTTCAAAATATATAAAACATATACGCAACGTAATTTTCCACTCATTCCCTTCTTTAATAGGTAACCTGTAAAACAATGACTTTAATGACAAGTTAAATAGACCACTTAATTCATAAATCATCGCGAGCGTTTCTTTAATTAAAAGAATAGATAGAAATTGGCTTTCGCAATAGAGTTAATTTTACAGTAATCTACATAAAAACGTACGCCGCCTCTAGGTTTCTCAACGGAAAGTACAGATATACCCGATGAGAAACTACTCGACTAAATAAAACAATAGTTTAACAACAACTCAGTTAACGTTTTTTCAATACCAGACTCGTTTCACCTAATATACCGTAAAAAGACCCCTAAATAATCTTTAAAGGCTAACTTTAATTATCATTTTAAATTTCGATTTTGTAATCGGTTTTGGATCGTTAAGGAATCAACTTGTCTTATAAAACCTTATCGAATCAGGATGCGAATTTCTTCAAGATATTGGAAATCTCATTGTTAACGGAAATGGGGAGCTTTAGGGTTAACGTCTTATTGATATTTTCGAGGGAGACAGCGGCGAGCTATATAATAATAGTTTGATTTTTTCAAGTCTTACGGAGTATGAAATCTAAGGTAGAAAAACCAATACCCTTAGATTCCTTTAGTATCAGCGTGAAACCCCGTTTTTATACGCGGTAATTACATATTAGTCATGAAGGTAATACATACCTGGAAGCGTTATAAATCATGTGTTTTTATATTATTTGGAATTTACCCAAAATAATGTTATATTATGAGTAAAAATTCGCAAAAACTCGAAGTTGACATCAATATCTACTAAGGTTCAAATTTTAATAACTTACAAAAAACGTCAATCTGTTTCAGATACATGACGAATGATTTCGCCCAATTGTCGGAATAAAATAAAAATATACGATACCTTTAATCAACAGGTAAACTATTTACTTACAACACTATGACATTTATAACCCGTATTTATTTAAACGTTCAAAGATAAAATAAATTTACAAAATCAATTTACTCTAAATAGAAATTAATATCAAAACTAAGGTTATGTTACCGAAGTGAATTGAAGTCTCTCTAACTCCTATACTCAACTATACACAAAAGTTTCACTTTTCTCTCCTCAAGGTCAATAAGTTCGTCAGTCGAGTTAAATCAAATACCGATATTAACTTCAATAATAAATTTATTCGCGAGTCATTAGAAATCTATTGGGTAAATACAAATAAATTAACCATTTGCGTTATATTTCAAATATAAACTAAAATCCTGACCAGGGAAAAGTTTTGAATAGCTAACCAAAATAATACCTCGTTTAATAGAAAATTTGAAAAATGTTTATGTCAGTTATAAAAATAACTCGATAGTTATTTGAAACTGGTGCGTCGCTGTTATTTTTCCCATTAATAACTGTATCGCTAATACTAATATTACTAACATAGCTGGCGCCACCGTATGTTATACGTGGTTTATAAAGTTGTTTATTAATGAATAATTCACAGACAACTCATTCGTAGAAATTTGTAAACATGAAAAAAAATGGTAAAGCGTTATCGGTTATATCGTTAATCGCTCCTTTTAAAATAGAAAGTTTAACGGTATATTTATAGGCTATATCGCCAGGTTTCGGAAATAAAGCCTTGCTAATGTTCAAAGAACATAAAACCATTGGCAACCCCTTTTTTTTAAGCTCGTAAATTGGGCCATAACGGCTTTTACCGCATTTGGGTTGCAATAATACGTACGAAACAGTGCTATAATGGTATTAAGGTTGTTACTATCACCATCACCACCGCAAAAATAATAGCTTTCCATAATGGTTTTCATAAAGCCCTCCTATTGTTAAAAGAAATAGTAAAAGTAATCTTTCTTTATACTAATAAACTTTTAGCTTTTATATAATTTACATAATGATCTAGATTAATATACTCAAGGTGTCATTTAATATCGAAAACTTTAACCGGTTAATTCAAGGATTTGCATTCATTTGTTGACGGTTGGCGTTATCAGATAAGCCGTTAGTATTGTTATCAAAGTCGGAGAAGTCTGGTTAGTTGTAATCGTCGGCGCGATCTTTAGGGGGGTGGGGGGGGGGACGCGGTAATTTTCTTGTTCATAGGTATATCATTAGTGAATAGCGTAGGAATGGAACCCCTTGGAAAAAAAGTGGTATTTTAAAAACATAGGTGTGTTGACAGTGACTTTAAGCTGTAGTATTATATCTATTAACGTAGCTAATACGTTGTTATTCCGTTATTTTATAGGTAAAGCGTACTTTCAAATGATTTGATTCTGCTCGATGGGCTTCGTATGTTAAGTCTTAGTAAGACGTTCATATTAAACAATTGAATAGTTGCGTTATATTGTTAGAATGCCTTAAAGCTAATTCCTAATACGCGCATCAAGGAACTGGACTGTGGAAGAAAGATCAAAGTTTGAAAGTTTTTAAAATATAGTCATAAGCAATAACAGCTTACAAATAGCTAAAATACTATCGGAAAGATAAAATATTAAGGATAATAAATAAAGGGACTAAGCCTAAGATGTCGCTTAAAACAGTCGGATACTATATATTATCCTCGATAAAAGGAAAAGGAAGAAACTCTTGCTAAGAAGCTGCTACAGATTACAGAAAAGAGAGTGGCACAGTCATGTGATAGGACTATATAAGGCATTGTATGAGCATGGCAACCACCAGTACTAGATCCCTGGTAACTACCAGCCCAGGTACCAGCATATAACATCAAAAGAGGATATACTACAAAGACTAACAACATTGACTTCAAGCCCTCAATTCTCACAATATTATTCAGGCTCTTAACCTCCATCTAAAAACGTACCTACTAGTTCCTAAAGATTTCAATTTCTAACATAAACACATAGTACACTCTGAAAAATAATATTTCTACCCTCTCAATCTTCACAATGTTATAATCAGCTTTAAGAGGCACTTATTTACATGAAATCCCTATTATCTTATTATTCGCCTGAGACTCTACCCTTACAAAGTTAATATTAGTATCGTAAACAACGATGTTCAGTGGATCCAAGTATGTATCAATCAACATCCTTCCCGATACATTCTAGACGGACCCCCTATTTGTTAGTGCCGCTACCAGACTTACATACAATATCTTGATATTGTAGGAAAAACCTTCTAATAGCTTCCTTCATACCTACCATTCAAGAGGCTCAACCGACTATACACTCCTTTAGTGCGTCTATAGAGGAAACTCGACTTTTTTTAAAGAAATACCTAAAATCCCCAATATAAAAGTTAGGTAACTGAACCGTTTCCAGCGGAAAGGAAATTTTTTACGTACCGTTTTTAAAATTTTAACACCGAGTCTTTATATAGGGCGTTCGATACATAAAGTCGTGACCTCGAAGTCCATGAGTCTATTGATAAAGCGTAAGAATAGATTATTAATGCTCTCGTTGCACGTTTTAACAATCCCAGCTTTATTAAATACCTAGTGTTGGTATTACGCATTATAGCATACGCTACAGACTACCTCATGGATAAAGATTTAGGTATACGAATAATATGAAATGGGACTGCAATTACGAATAGGTTTACGTACCTTTTAGTTGTCCCTCCTACTTCAATCGAATAGGTATGAAATACCCTTCAAAGAGCCTTTCATATGGTGTTACCTGCCACTTATACGACGGTTTTAATTTCGCCGGCGGTTACGACGGATAGAGGTTCTACGTCTTTCGATTTTACCGAACCCGACTATTTTATATATTATGGTGGTAGACTGGGATATGATTTCTGTCCTTTCAATGTCGTAAGAGTCTTTTATGTTTCCGAAAGGGCGTCAAAGTACCGTTTGAAACTATTCGAAATATCATTCTACATAACATATTATATTTGAAAAGATTGTGGAAAAGGAGGTTTCATGGGTCCTTATAAGTGTTCTTAATGGACCTAAACAAAATATCGAAGGGTTTTCCCTCCGATACGCTTTTATTAAAAAGAAATAACTAAACCACTTTACTATTCCATCGGTAAATGAAAACCTTACAAGGTTTGTTATACGTTATGCGGATATAGAGGGTTAAAAAGTGCTTTTTTACAGAAATTATATTAGTTTTATTATAGCTTTTCACGGTATTTTCGCTACGTTATATTAAACATAATGTATATATACAGTGAAGGGAATCCTTTGTATCAACTATATACTTTATTAAGATATATTAATCAAGGTCTCGAAAGTAATTCAACAGGAAATTGCTATCTAAGCTTGGATCGCGCCTATCGATGCCTACGTATTAGTATATAGTTAAAACGTATGTATGAGCCTAGCGACTTAAATCATCTCCTTTTCAAAACCCGTCCAGTCCTTTTGCCCTTTTTACATAAATGAAGGGGTTCGGACAATAAATACAATACAACGGCTTCTGTTTAATAACCATAGGTACCAGGAATAGTATATAAATATATGGTAAGTCTGGCTGATACGTTACCCTAATTACTAGGTACTAGTTAAAGATTACGTACCCGGGGCTTACGTAGCGTTTTAATAGTATTATAATTGCTACGGGCTATTTCCCTCGGTATTTAGAAACTATTCGGCGGCCCTTAAAAAAAAGGAGAAATATATCTACGTTTCGAAGTACCGGTTGAAAAAATTAAGCTTTTCGGCAGGAATCGGTATAATACTTAATTAGTAACGGAAGCTTTGGAGAAGGCCTCCTTTACCTCTTTTAAACCCGTAGAAATTAATAACCGCTCAATAAAAAGGGGTAGGGAATGAAAACATTATTATTTTAGTATTGGTTATTATTTTGCTAGTAATTGTAGAAAGAGACTTATGCTTCTTATATATAGCCCTGTAACTGAACGTTATGTGAACCCTTTAGGCAATATCTTTCCATTACGCGATTCGTATTCTTTTGACCTTATATCGTAAATAATAATTAGGCTAAATGATGTTTAGGGAGTGGCCGTTTTACAGGACACTACGAGTGAAGACCTCAAGCCTTTCAATGTAGTGATCATAGCCCCTAAGGTTTTCACGTCTGATAAGCCCAGTCTCCGGTCCGTAAAAAAAATAGGTTATAAATTCTCAATTACGCGCCTTAGGGCACCTCTTATCCAAATTTAGGAAAACTAACTTTAATACCTTTAGTCCTCCGGCGACTAAAGCCTAAATAATATTGACGGCCATTACTAAAACCTTACATAATAATAAGCCCCTTAAATTAAATTCGGCTACGTTTATATTCGAGTTCCAATTTCCGTCGCTTTCGAATATTATTTTTATATAAAAGACTTTATAGGCTTTACGGATTGAAGCGACGCGTCGGATAATAGCTCTACTTTTCGAGCGAATTTAACTTCCTTTAATGGTTTTCAATGTTAAACATACCTTCTTAGGAAATATATAATACGATAACTCGTGGTCAAATTTTAAAAGAAAATACGAAATTTACGATTGTTTGGATAAACGAAGGTAAATTTTTTACTATAAATTAAGCTCTGTTTATGGTTTGAGAGAACGAAAATATCGATTTAGTTAATATACAGAAACCGTGATACGGGAAGATAAAAAACTGTTACAGGTTTATATAACGTTACTTATCTTACGACCTTTTTTTACTTATTCGTAACTAGAGGGATTCCGCCCCTATTTAAAGAAAACCGGCGTAAATTACTATTGAATACTTGGCTTCGGGTTTTAATATACGTTCAAAAAAGAGTCTCTTTGACCGCTACGTTTTTGAAACCAAGCCCCAACAGGGCTTTTGTTATGGTTATTCGTTAATAAGATTTATATTACGGATATCTAGAAATATTGGTTTACTGAACAGGTTTTAACAAAAATATATAATCAGTTACCAGGACCTAAAAGTATTATAGGTGGCGATTTTAACTTTATATACAGCCGGGTGAAACCGATGTAAAATAAGGCCCGCGGAGAGCACGCCTTCGACGCCAAAGTATTTGCTACCAATATATTTTTTATCGGAGATGTAAAAGTTCCTACGTATCGCGTAAGGTATATCCTTGACCTTCCTTTTCCCAATTTTGTTAGGGTTACTACAGTTATCCGTTATAACCTAAATAGTGGATTTGATTATAAGAGTTTACTAACGACTTTCTAGCTTGCGGATCCTATTTTCCTACGATTTCGTAAATGAGGGTTTCGGAAAGTAATTTACCTAGGTTTGAGGACGTAATCATCATAAGTAAAGCCGTTTTACCTTGCGCCTCTGATATTCAAAACGAGACCGCAATATATGGATAAGTGGGAGCATTTATATGATCATGTTGAAACGCCTTATATACGATTGAAAAACCTATTACGGCTCGCGTTAAAGTAACAAAATAGTAAACCCTTAACTTGGATCGGCTTCGGGTTTATATTACGAAATATAACGGAGCCCAGCCACGAGTTATTCTATGAATTAAAGGTAAAATATTTTTAGCTCAAATATATAAGATACGAGCTGACTTAAAGAAAAAAAAATTAATTGAGCCTCTGAATTCATAGATTTATATAAAATTATTATTTAATATAAGTTTTTGTTATCACTTTTGGTTCTTTTTTTCGAGGCTTAGGATAAACCTATTTTCGATATAGCTAATAGGCCTAAATCATTTGGAACGATATTTCAAGCAGGATTTTAACTATTAATGATTTCATTAACGAAACTTTAAACGACTGGGACTGGTTTAATCATACGGTTTTATAGAGGTTCAATATTTTTGGTAAAAAGGTATAATAAAACGTTATAGAAGTTTCTAATAGGTTGATTAAATTAAAAGATATACCGGTTCGAATTTTTAAAGTTTATTAGGTTTATATTCCAGTACCCCTTCGTATTTTTTACAACAAATACCTTCGTTTAAAGGTCTTTTCTAGAGTTTAACGATAGTCGGGGGTTTTTATAATTTCTAAGTTGGAAAACCTAAACCTATCGTAAACATGCTTTTGAAAGCTTATCATATTGATTCCGGTTTATTTTAAGGAGTTGAAGCGTATTATGACCCGGCTGATTTTTAGGCCTTCATTATTAAATTTGTTATTAAATACTAATACGGAGGAATGACACTTAAAAGATCTGTCGTCGACTTGGTCGCGGTTCTAACATACGATATTAAGATTGTATTAGCCGATAATCAGGTCTGGTCAATCCTTGATGAAAACGTTTAAGGGGTATTTGACGTCCTACTTTATAATCAGCTAATTGAAAAAATGGCCGTCTAAGGTTTTACCGAAGTTTGTTTACCCTCGTTAAGAGCTGTTGAACCGGAAGGGTATTAAAAATACTGTATTAAATGTCAATTACGGGGGTTTCAAACTTTAGTTACGGTACCTTATAAAGTATACTCGTTTCTCTAGTTATTAATATAATTTACATATTACCTTTTATCGACCATAACATAAGCCGGGCTTTTACCTAGGTTGATAATATGATCTACTTACGGACCGCAATTTTATTAAAATTAAACGTTACGTGTTTTGAAGCCGATATACAAAAGGTGGATAGGTGGGCTATAAATAACTGACTTGTTGGAATAGTAGTATTTGCAGTGCAGTAGGTCAACTTTACTTACAGTAAAGTTGACTAAACTGACTATAAGTTGAGTTTATTGTTTTGTTTGGACATATTATATTGGGTGTAAGTTAAGTACAGTACGCCACACTTCGCACTAGGGCACGGGCCAAGCAATTGGACATACAAATTACAGTGTAGACTGGCTAGCAGTCTGCCAAACCTAGAATAATACATTTACCATCTAAACACACAATACTACTGTTACTTCAACCAATCGAATTGACAACTTTTCAACGTCTAAAGCCCTACTAACATTGATCAGTGTTTATGAGATTAAGCACAGATAAGCTCAGTAGAAGAAGATGCTATTTTCCGGTTACGTTTTACGTCAACAAATGGCGGCTAGGGTAGAGGAAAGAATTTTACGAAGGGCCTTTATTAGTATTGCGCCAGTTCATAAAAGAAGGAAACTAGAAAATACTTTTGGGTTACGCCAGGCCATAACGGCAATCTAAAAGTAAACGACGGTATCGCTACTTGAAAACATCAAAAAAATCTTTACGGATCCTTTTTGAAGAGCGTTGAGATTAACCGGTAAAAGTCTTAATTCGACAATTTGGAAACCGACTGAGTTAGTTCTATTACGGGTGTTACTACTGTAAGAAAAACCACTAATTCTTACGACCAAATAATATATAACCTTCGAATTTTATTACTAACAACAACTATCTACCTTACTTTTTACACCCAAATTTTGCCTTTTCTTTATTTTATTTACTTCCCTTACGTCAATTCAATTGTTAAAATCGCTTCTTCGAATTAAAATATCAAGTAGCGCCCAGAATGTCACGTTACGCGACTCCACGCTAAATCGACAAGTTCTCACGCGACTTGACGCCAAAACACCAAGACTCGCGTCTCAAATCTTCAAGTTCTTTGACTACCAAGTCTTACAAAAGCCAAAACATTAATAAATCATTAACTCAAAAGCAAATGAAGTTAATTAAGACCCTTGTCCCGTAATTTACTTAGTATTTTGATAAGGAAATTTGGGGTTATAACGTTGATGAAAACTTAACGGAAAGGTATTGGGTTAATTTCGTTGATTTTTACATTATCCACTACGATGGAGGCCAAGAACTTGACTGCGGTGAATGCGTTTTCCGCAAGTATCGTGAGATTTTCGACGACTAGACTATTAATATATAGAAGAAGATACAAAATGGTATTAAGTTAATATTAAGGAAAGAACTATAGCGAAAAGGAATATACGTTCCAGAGAAAGGGTTTACCAAGTTGGCAGAAACATCTTTCGACTTAGCTTAGCATAAAGAATGCCCTTAAGACTCACTTCCTAAGGGAAAAGGTGTTGAAGAACTTTAGCACCCCTATATACGACTTAGAGGATCTCCCTTTTACCTTGAAAGAAGTTAATGCTTTTTATACGTCGAAAATTAAAAACCTATTAATTTACTCGGAAGCCTAGTAACTTTACGCGGAAGCACGGAGTACGCCCTTAACGGCGGCAAGACATGTAAATCAAAGGCCGCTTACGCGGCCAAAGGAATTGACATTGGCGCTTTATACCAGTCACTTAAGTAAAATCGTCGAGCCTTTTAAAACCTTCGGGTTCCTTTTATCCCCTACCATTTTAATAATAATAGCTAAGCTCTTTAAAAGCCCCTTTACAGTAGGTTTTCCTATAAGCGAAAGCCCACTACAGGGTCTACTATAAGATTTTATCCCTCGAGCTAAGCGACAGGCAATTACATTTAATACCGTACCTCAGAGGCTTCAAAACTTAAATTACTATAAAACACCAACAATGAAGACTGTAATAACTATTGTGACCTGACTCTAAGGCTTATTAAGATGGTTAAAATTAAATATAAAACCTTCACGGACTATACTAAGATTTGGAACGACGTAGAAAAGTATAATAGAACGCTTTATAATCTTTTCGATACGAAGATAATTCCCTTTCTAAATATCTGTAAGTAAATCGAGGTTTACTTTTCTGATTTTTACTTATTGTTTCCTAAATTTCTTACAGGGCACACCAGGGTCTACTATCTAATCTTCCTAACGCTAGTAAACACCTTTCGCGAAGTTTATAATAGTATAAAAAACCACTTCAAATATGACGTCCACCTTACCAAATACTATATAAACTGGGCTACCACACGGTAGACTATAATAATGACGAAGTAAAAAGAGGAGGATATATAAATGGATATGCTTAACCAGATGTTTGACAAGTTAATGTTGTAAATCAAGCAATATGGAAAGCCTACGTTAGCGAAGACACACTTTGCGAGCAGGTATTAGTAGCAGTTACAGGCGTTAACGAATTAGAATACGCCTTACAACATCTAAATGCTACCTGCGAAGAATTTTTTAGTCAATTACGTTCCTCGTTTAACGTTTTAATAAAACATATAACACACTTATTTAGAATATACCCTTAAGCTTGCAACTTACATAACGTGGATGAAAAATACCTTATAATAGTTAATTGCGTTGACAGTAAATACGGCTACGGGCGCCTTTAACACCTAAAGTCTGGCCCCTCAACTACAGATTAAAGGCAGTAATTACGATAACAACAATATGGCTAAGATTTAAGCGGATCTGCGAACCATAAGCACTATTGTTGTAATAGTGGCAAAACATATTAAATCTGTGGTAGGTTTGGCTATTAGTCAACCCGACACCCTTTTTCCGTACGAAATAATAAAAAGATAATGTATTACATCCAATACCTTACCACTTTTAAATAGAATTATTTATATTAAATTGAAAACTTCGAGGATGACGAGATAATTAATGTCGCTAATACCCCTAAGCAGATTAAGTGGTATAAAAACACTACTCTTAATACGGTTTAGTAATTAGCCAACTACGACTTTTTTTACCGTTTTGGTGGTAAAAACCCTTACCTTTACTTTAATCAAACCTCTAACCCCTTATATATCTTCAATCCTCTCCATTGTTATACGGACCATATATTTTAAGTTATTATTCTAGATACAGGGGTAATAAGGTACTGAACAAGAGGCTATTCTTAGTAAATGGCACTATAGAGGGAAAACACTATAACTACTAAAATTAATCGTTACGATGCTGAAAAAGCTGAAGTTAGCTTTGGATTAGGCGAGCAATTATTGTTACTAAGGATAACGGTAATTTACATTGTTGTGAATACCATTAAGTTTCATATCCTTCAGTCGCCTATCTCTTTTCTTCTTTATTTAAAGGATATAAAGATCTTCGGCGTTAACTTCGACGTTAAAGTAGACGAATTGGTTAAAAAATGGCCAAATGTTTCCCCTTACTTTTAAGCAGGGGAACCTATGGTTTTATCTTCAAGATTCTAAGGTAATAGTGTCAAACCTGACAGAGTCATAAACACATTAATTACACTGGCGCTTTGACCATTTAGTTGTCGACAGGTTATAAAAATTCCTAAAGTCTATAAGGCACAAAGATATGAAATATTTTATTTTAAAATCCATTGAAAAGATTTGTTATCACTATTAAACGTATTTTTAAGCCTTCCGAATACTTAAGTTTATAATAAAAAGGAACCAAAACTTTGATTACGAGTTTTTTATTAATGTATTTTATTTTAATAATACGCCTATTCTTTACGTCGTTGACTCTGTAACCATTTTTAGGGAGTTAAGTTCCTAAAATCCCATTTGACAAAGGATACGTGGGAAAGGTTGAAGATGTTATGAATTAATACGTACTTGCATTCACCTAACGTCGTCTTCTACAATACCAGCATTAATTCTACGGCGGCGAAGTTTTAAAAAAGATGCTAGAATAATGGTTATTTAGTATGAACAAGTGCCTGTAAAAGCTTACTAGAGTATTGAAAAGATCAAAAGGCCACACACCCAACTTCGCCGAACGTATAATATCTTTACGCTAAAAATTAAAGCTTTACACATTCGGAAGTCCGCCTTTAAATAGCGTTAAAGGGCCTAAAGGATATTGTAGGCCCTAACGGACCAATGTTGCAGTTACTGGTTTTTGGAACGTACCTACGTTTAACGAATAAATCTCCGTTATTAGCAAGTACCCAAAAGCTAGCGGTAGCCTACGGCAAAGCTTTAAAGGAACTACGAAAAGAATCGGCACGCCGTTAGGTTAACAACGCCTTTAATATCAGGAATGATCTTTTAACAATCGACGTACTTATTTTACCGTTATAAAGTATAATCCTTATATAACAGGAGCCATATAGACAAAAGGGCTGTTATAAAACCTTAAAAATAATGACCTTTCAAGTAATTGTTAAAATTGCTAACGATCCTATATTTTTCTATTCCACTTAAGTTAAACCTTATATTAGGTTTACTAACGACAAAGATTCTTAAGTGAAGCGACCAAGCTAATACGAACCTCTTCCTCCCATCATTGACAAGCCAATAAAACGCCACCAGCGCGAACGACCCTCGAAGAAGAGCAACGTTAAAGAGGAGGAATATACACCGGGCCGCATTTACAATATTACTTAGCTAAATAGGGAAAAAAAGAAAACAAAAACATGGTACTAAAGTTCCAAACGTAAAGAATTATCAAGACCTTCTGGAAACCTTTTAAGAAAAGCTATAATATTGAGATTAACGGCCTGATATTTCGAAAAAGTTGTATAATTCGTTTCAAATGCCGATTTTAATCTTTAAAACCCAAATATTAAGATTTTTAAATCAAGGATGATCCACGAGGTTAAGGGAAAAACTACGGGGTGTTCGTACGAAAAGTCACGTCTAATCGCTTAAGGATACGGCAATAAAGTCAAAACCTGGATCTTTACGCAGTCTATAACAATTCAAAAAATCAGCTAACGCTTAGTAGTTATTTTAACAACCAGTTTGTTAGCCAAAATTAAAGGCATGTTTACTTTTAATAATGGTAATATAATGTAAACCTAAACGTAATGATCAATGGATTTACAACGGATTATTTTATTAGAATTACCATAAATAATACGTGTTATCTACCATTTACATATGATAATACAGTGTATTAACAACTATACGAACTAGCTAAAACAAGAGTTTATTGGTTCCTAACCTACTAATCGCAAATTAAATTACGAATAGGAATAAAGTCTTTAATTTACGACCCGTACTTACTGGTAACATAAAAAAGAGATTTCGGTCTGGTAGGTATATAAATTAACGATACCCTTTTCGTTGAAACGACTGGTTTCGTGGTATCAGCATAATAAGCGGTTAAGGACTTTAAGTTTTTAAATTATTAGCCGGTTCCCATATTGGAGAAATGCAGCAAATTTAACTTTTATAAATCGTTAATCCGTATACTTGGTATTAATATCGGCCTTAATTTTTGTTTAAAGGGCTTGGTATTAATTTGGCTACGATTGATAAGACCAATATAGCTAAGGCTTAACGGTACCTTAAATAGCGTACCTATAGCAGTTATATTACCACTATATACTAGCCGAAGGCATTATACGACCTATCCATAACGACACCAATACAAAACCCAATAGATAAAGACTTTGACCAGCTAAATAGGATATTCGAGTAGCAAATACGGAATTTGGACCGAGAAATCAATATGTTCCCAATCGACTTGACGACGACCAAGTTAATAATTTTCACAAAGGGGATTTCCGTTAATACCATCGACTTGTCTTTACAGATTGGCTTTCTAATAACCCTCGTTAACGAAAATAGGCGGGAAAACCAGTTGAGTATCATTTGCAACCAAATCCACTAAACCTTTTTCAAATATAAAAGTATTATACAAAGTGTATTAGCTTTAAATATCTAAAGTATAATAGCAGGCTTTAATGTAGTCATGGCACTATAGGAAACCCTTAATATTATTATAAAACAGATAAAAATTTCTCAAATACCGGTGCTAATTTGTACCAACTCGAAGAAAATATTCGAATACCTTACGAAACTCGGAATTACCAGCGAAAAACATCTGATAATCAACGTAATAACACTTCGCGAAGCCTACGCAGGGAAGGATATTAAGGAGTTCTGATAAATTAACGGAAAAAACAATCCTACCAATGTTACGACGAAAGTATTATCGAATAAGGCATTTAAAAGGTTTGAAAAACAGAAAAAGCCTCATTATACATATTGAAGGCTACGTTAATAGGCTGATGGAAAACCCAGATCATGTAATAGCGGTCAGGAATATGTTGGAAAACTGAAAAACTATCATGGAATTAACGATGTGGGTTTTTTTAATTGGCACGGTTGAAGGGGAGGACTGTACCGGTTTATGGCGAAAGAACTTTTTGTAGGAATCAATAGAGGCGAAACTCGAATCCGTAGGGAAATTGACGACAATTGGGGTCAATTTATATGTAATTGGTGCAATTATAAGCGGGGGTCAATTGAAATTAACAGAGGTCTAACCAATTGACAAGGTTGCAGTTTATTGTTTACTGGAAAAGATTGGTCAACTACACTGGCGTACGTATACAAACTAAGAAGACTCCAGTATTGGAATAGTAGTATTTACAATACAATAAGTCAACTTTACTTACAGTAAAGTTAACTATACTAACTGCAAGTTGAGTGTATTTTTTTTGTGGACTCTCTATATTGGATGTAAATCAAATACAGTACGCCGCACTTCAGACTAGGGCATAGGCCAAGCGATTGGCCATACAAATGACAGTGTAGACTGGCTAGTGGTCTGCCAAACCTAGAACAATACATTAACCATCTGATCATGCAATACTACTGTTACTTCGACCAATCGAATCGACAACATTGCAACGTCTGAAGCCTTACTAACACGACTGGTTATTACCCTAAAAAAGTCGTAGTTATTATATACTACAAGACTTTAAGGTTGAATAAATATTTTTAAACGTGGAAACCCTTTCGTTTTTACGGTTATAAAATTAATCCACATTATTACAAACTCTTGACCTAATATTAAGCTTTTGGATATACAGTGACTAAGTTTTTCATTCAACCTTGTTTCAATCAAAAAGGTATACTTCGAGGAACGTATAATAAAGGTTTTAAAAGTTGCCCGGCATTGTAAATGTAGATATTACTATATAACCTTATAGATAGTATACATAGGTCAAGTAGAAGTGCACTGCATTGCAAGGTTTACTCCTGCAGGATACACGGTAACGTATCATACTACAGGCTATACTCTTGAAAAGCGCAAAGTGCATCATGAATAGATCGTTCTGGAATGACTATTCCAGACCGACGGCAAGCATAGATTGGTCTAGAAGAAGTATTCCAGAGTGATACGCTCCGGGTGGAGGGCTTATAAGCCCTTACCTGTAGCGTGCACCTCTGAATGCTTCTTCTTAGATAATCATCTTTTATACTACAACTACCAATATAACGATTACTCTTCTGAAGACCTTATTTCACGTGAATACTAAGGCTTGAGACTTTACCGACAGTAAGAGACTTTTACGTATAAAATACAAGCCTTCGCCATATCTTTTAAGTATTATAGCCACTATTGCGATCGTTTTTATACTTACTTATTATGTTAAGAGTTGGTTTTCTGGATACGGGTAAAAAGGCCATAAAAAAGTAGGTTACTGTTTTACTTATTATTAAGACAAGAGTAATCAATCTGTTTTATAAAATTTTGCCTAACATTGTTGTCTTTAGGGACTTTAGCCTACCTTTTAGTAAGGTCATTCTAAAACAATAACGACTTCGTTTTTTCTATTGTTTAAAACCCCTCGATTTTAGGTACCCGTTTATATATCGGATTAAGGCGGCGCCCATAACGGAAGTCTTAAAAGACGGGACCTTGACTTATATAACTACGCCAAGCGACAGACAAAAGGGCATTCGCAGTAATAAAATATTTAGAAAATTTACTCGACTTTAGTTAAATATGGTATAAGATACCTACAACGACCTTAACGATTTTTTTCCATCGTAACAGCGGTTTAAGCCGGATAAGGTACGTTTACATTTTCTTGTAATCGGCGACGAGTTTTCTAATTTTTTACGACTTATTTTATTTACCTTTCGGTTTTCCTTCAGCTTTTTCAACGACTTTTCAGGCGGGTTAATTAAGAGGGACGTAACTGTATTCTTTTTAACCTTGTGCGTAATTTAAATCGCTACTATATTATAGTTTTATGGACGGATCCGAGAAATTTCTCAATAATAAGCGGTATATTGGTTACAGGTAGGTGGTTTACTGAAACGGGTGCGTAATTGCAGTGGGATCCGGTATCCTATACCCGGATACATACGTTGTTAATGAGGAGGCTATTGGCGCTTTTTAAGGACTTAAAGTAACTTAGCGTTGCACTTTAGGCGAAAGAAACAGTATATGTAAATAGTACCTTCGTAATTTAGGGGTTTACTAACGATTTTACTACCTATTTAATTGATTTTTTGGGGGTTTTATGTTGTATTCAAATCGTATCCAAACATTATTATTGTTAAATAAAGCTCTGTGTATATAGGTATCGACGGAAACAAGGTTGTGGATAGATTCATTAGCTTAAGTATTCTGTTCTTTATCTATTTTTAAGGAAACGAACTACCGTTTTATAACGGGGTAAAATCGTTGTTACGTGTCTGTTTTGAAACCGTGGAAAGGTAATAGTACGTTTAGAAGAAGGATAAGTTGTTTCCGTAGCATTGGCGTTATGGATTACGTATACAACTAGGCCTGTGCCTAAATTCGGTATATTTCCCGAATCCGGATTTTTTTACCTTTGACTTCGTTATCGCGGCCATTTTTATATCGTTTTTTTATGATTAGGTACGGGTATGTGAACTTTACCCTATATTTTTGGAGATTTTGACTCCTTAAATCAGGTTGAAGGTGTTATTGTTATAATGGCGAACATAACGTAATTCACTTAGTTTCTTATCCGTTTTTAGTAAAATTATAAAAGATTTATCCACGGGCCTTTAAAAAGCCTTTAAATAGGTGAATATGTAACTGTTATATAAATTTTTCTTTCATAAACCTTATATTTTTCCGGAATTTAACCTGCGTTACAAATCGCTATTCGAACGATAAACTTCATTAAGTTATGTCTTTATAACGCCTCTGTTAGCGCCCACTGGTAACGATTACTTTTACCTCTCGATAGCGTTTACGTTTAAGACCCGCCGGCTTATATATATATATACCATTATTTATACTACCACTACCCTTATTATTACGAAAGAGCTTGTCCCTTTACTAGCTTTATTAGAGACGTTACGACGGCCTTGACGGTAGCCGACCAGCGAACCTGTCTCTTTTGGAAGGGATTCATGAGTTTTAAAGAAAGACTCGGGGTTGCTGTCGGTCAGGGGCGCGAGGAGTGGTAAAAGCGGCTATAAGGGAGGGTGTATCAGGTTAATTAGTGATAAACTCCGTTTCCCCCTAATTACTGGTTTCATCGTCGTCGCCGGCGCCTACCTAAGCCCCCTTGGTAATGTGGCTGCATTGCTTTAATAAAGTCATTGTAATGGTTTACGTAGCGCTACCTTTCGCTGCTTTTATGGTGAAGAGTAAGGGTCGTCTTAAGGCAGTTGGATATTCGGAGGGTGCCTTTGCTGCAATGGCGGTGCGATAGGCTATGAGCAGCTCGTCGGCATTAGGGGTGACAAAAATATACCTGCCTTTACGTTTGGTTACTGTCGCTATACGTTAGGTTCGGTTTTTCGTAATACGGGTATTAAGGGGGTTATATGCGCGTAACGGGCGTATTTTATGCCTTTTTCTTCCTTAATATAGACTTTTTTATTTTCGCACGTTAGGAGGGACCATATATAACCCATATATGGTTACGCCCTATTTACTGTGAGGCAGGAGCTAGTTGAGCGGGTTGAGGAGGTATGAGGGGTAAGAGGAGGGGAAAGGGAAAGGGAGGTCGAAGGGGTTGGAGAAGAGATTGCCCCGGAGGCGCATTTGGTGCGTTTAGGGTATAAAGTCTTACAGGCCTTAATACGGCGACCCCAGACGCGTGTAATACTACCTTTAAGAGTGGTTATTAATATTAAAAGGGGGTTAATTAGGGTATCTTATTGAAGAGGGAGGCAGGGGTACAGGGTACTGAAGAATAAAAGTGCGTTTATTTTTCTTAATTATTTCGGAAATTAATTAAGAAACGGTTTAGGTTTAAGAGGTCATATTTATTAGAAGCTGCTTTCATTTAGAGTGGAGGGTTTTAAAATATTGCGTAGATATAAAGGAGACCTTTATCGGCACAGAACTTTCCTTAACATTTATGCGTAACTCTACATATGTTTTACTTTCGCCCTTTTTGGGGGCTTTTACTACGTTTTTTTTTTAGATTTACAGGGTTCCTTTCGTTTGAGGGTCCAAATCGATCGTATCATTAACGCGACTAGGCGTTAGTCAGGGACTAATACAGCCACGTTACTTAGCTTGATCAAAGCTGCAATTTATACGCTTACGGGTCTTTAAACTGCGGGGCACCCTAAGGTCTTGATTGGAGGGATTGCGGGGGCTAACAGAGGCCTCTTTAGGCTGCAAAAACCCACGTTACAATCCCCCCCGCCGGTATCTACAGGGATTTTTTATAGTAGCTAGTTCACCTATCTGTAAGGTCTAAAACCTTTGTATTCACGTAGAAACAAGGTATTCAGAAAAGTAATCGTTAGATTGGTAGTTGTAGTATAAAAGATGATGATTAGAAGAAGCATCCAAAGGTGCACGCCATAGGTGAGGGTTTATAAGCCCTCCACCCCAAGCGTATCACTCTGGAATACTTTTTATAGACCACTCTACGCATTGCCATCGGTCTAGAATAGTCATTCCAGACCAATCCATGTATAATTCACTTTGTTTCTTGCAAAAGTGCGGCCTATAGCGTAACACGTTACCGTGCACTCTGCCGGAGTGCACCCTGTACTACAGTACACTGCTTTATATATACTATCTATAAGGGTATAGTAATATCTATACAAATAATTTTTTTTTTTTTTACTTGTATACTTCGTACTTATAGTCTAGTAGTGATTATGTGGTTATGGTTATAAAGGTCTAAATTAGTAGGTTTTATAATAACAGGTTGTTACCGTATCAGTTACAAAAGGTCCAAATCAGCAAATTCGACTAAGATTAGCAAAGTCTAGCCGAAATAATAATTTTAATTCGGGTTTGGTTGGTATAGCCAAATTGGGGCAATATGGTTAGTAATGGCGCCTTTTGTGGTAACTAATACGGGTAACTGCATAAGGGTAATTATGTAAGAGTAATTACGTAATAGAAATTAAATAGGGGTAATAACGTAAAGACGTATTAGGTTAATATAAAAAGATATATCGCTATCGGTCCAGGTAAAAATTCTTTACTTTTTCTTTTAAAGGCGCGTAATCCAAGCCGATATAAGTCCCCATTTTAATTTAACTTTCATTCACTAAAATTAAACAAACCGTTTTAATAGGTAGGTTTGTGGCTAACACCTATATACTAACCTTTTCCTCGAATAAATACCACGTAAAAATAGTACGTCAAGGCGCTGTTTAACGCGAAAGCATCGGCGCGCCGCTGCTGCTATAACCGATGCCACCACCACCAACCAACCATTATCTGGCCCGATATCTTCCATCGCTGCCACCCCGCCACCTGCCGCCATACCGCCACTCGCCGCCGCCGCCTTCTTCTCCTTATCAGCTCTGCCTGCCTCTACCACCGCCACCACTCCCTTTCTCGCCGTTGCCGCCACCCCTCCCTCCCTTCCCTCTCCTTCCACTTTCCCTAGCTTCTAAGGGGAGGAGTAAGGGACTCCCAAGGTTATAGACCTTACCCTTTCCCTACGGGTAAAGACTACATTACCCGTAAAGGTCTCCCTATACCGTAAACATAGCCTGACATAATTACACCAGGGTACATATATCTTAATTCCGCCTTTCATAAGCCTTTAACATTTTTCTTTTTGAATAAGAAGCACGAGGCGGATCTCCTCCACCGTCTCAAGCTCCGTATCGCCAAGGTACATCGTAAAGCCTTTTTAATGCATTAAACGTTGGAGCGACGTACCCGGGTTCATAATCTCAGGCCGCTAATAGACACTTCCTATGTATCATATGTCGCGTCCGCAGCCGCGGTTAAGTCTATTAGCGACTATTATGAAAACAGAGGTCGTTCGATCCGCTACCACTGCTACACACATATTAATAGCTCGTACTACCCCGTTCCGGTAATTCTAAGGTGGTAGGCCGAGGCTGTACTGCGTATTCGCCGGCTTTTTGGTAAATTTTAAAAAAACTACAAAAATTCCCTTTAGTAAAAATATATCTTTCAAAGCGATCCGAAAAAACAATCGTAATTGCAAATAACCAAAACAAACAGATACCAATTATTAATAGGCGTCAATCGGTGGATTAAGGAGATGGCAGCCGCCGTTACCTCCTGGAAAAGAGGCCTACGTATATACTACGAAGGCGAGTTTAACGATATTATTGTACGTTGCCGTAAAAAAGGTAATCACTTTCCAATACCTTTACCCAAAGGAATAACCAGTAAAGTATAAGGCCATATCCTAGTTAGCATTAATAACGTCGATGGCAATAATAGCGATAGTACCAATATAAAGAGGGAAAGCAACGGGGAAGACAGTAGAAACGCGACGGAGTCATCCTTTCCCTTTAGTAGTGGATAGATACCCCTCGGGTCGGGCCGTTGTACCCGTCCATAGTGCAATACGCTATACAGTAATTTTATAGCTCTCCAATAAAAAATCGTTTAAAAATTAATATACGTAACTTAAGGTATAAAAAACAAATTAGGTAATACGTTAGGATCGGTGCAATATTGTAAAATCAAATAAAAAGAGAGAAAAATCAAATAGTTTGTGGGGTCAAAACGTGTAAAGAATCCGACAGTTCCTGGGTTAAGACATACAAAAGAAATGACAAAATGTTAGAGGTGGTGCCAAATGATAAGGTCAAACAGAAGTAAAATCTGAGATCGGCACAAATAGTATCGATAGACTAATCCAAATTGACGAAAATGGTGAGGTAGCCTAAGAAGGTCTTTAAATCTTCCTAACAACCCCAACAAATAATGTACTTATCTATATAAGTGTTTCCAATACTCCGTTTGGTATAAATTTAGTTATCGTATCTACTTGGTTAGATTTCACGTCGATCCATTTAGTTTCCTCGATTTTATGGCGTTTATAACGCGCGTAAAGCTATAACATCGATTATTAAACGATTTAAGTTCTTAGTACCTACTTTAACTAGATACTTATAAAATAAAATAAAAGTTAATACAAATGATAAGGAAAATAGGGCGTAAATCAAGGTTCAAAAAAGTTTTCCGAACTATTATTGCTATAATAATACCTAAATCGAAGCTTTGAATAATACTATAGATTTTAAAAACTAAAACGCTTCTTGTAATCCTTTTACACTTGGTAAAACTTTCATAAATAATATTTTCTCGAAACCTAAAGCTGTTTCGAATCAATGTTTCGGTGTCGAAAACTAAAACGAAACCTATTTATAAACTATAGTCGCTGTTATTAACGAAAAAACTGTTAATAAAAACGAACAGCTTGGTAATATATATATCCAGCGGTAAAAACTGTAATCCGCGCCTTAAATTATATATTTACCATAAAAAACGCTTTCTAAACGCCTTATATACATCGTCGGTCGATTCGATTTAGCATTATGCAACGAAAAAAGGTCGAATATTGCTTCTAATTATATTATAAAAACAATTTAAAAACTACGTACACGTTAGCACCTATATTCGTCAGCCCGTTTTACGCTATTTAAAACGACTACGGTAATCTTTTCCAGCTATCCCTTTTATATTAGGACTAAAATGCCGTTCCGAAAAGTGATTGTTACGCTATTAAAATCTATCATATGGTTTTCCATTAGGTACGACTTAGGTTTCTCTTTTAAACTAGCCTCCAAAAGTTTCCTTTTTTCAAATACGGAAAACGAAGTGTTACATAATGTCAGAGTGTTATCCGTTTATATACCTGTTAATACAAAGGCCTTTAATCGGGCTATCGATACCAATAAATACAGGCCGAAGGTAATGTTGATTATTGCGAATCGTTCCTTATAATGCCTTTAATAATTATTATACTAATAAATACCGGCTTTAAATAAACCGTAAAGTAGTTTTATAATGCGTAAAATGATTTTAAATAGATAATATTACTTAGGATATTTTAGCAAATCGGCGTAGATTTGTCGTTTAAGCTGTTCCTTAGATTGTATATATTCATATATTATTTTTCGAATTTCTATATATCGGTCATACGGGTTGTTAAGGGAGGCCGTAAATAGTCGGGTTAAATAGTTGAAAACGAAGACCGCCCTGGTCGATTAGTGTTAAATAATTATTTAGGTAAATTATTCGAATATGGTACCTAAAGTAATTATAATGCCTTCGTAACGAATATTTAAGCTAAACTAGCAGTTTACGAATTCTTTTTACGTAATAAAGGAGTTCGTAACAAAGATTTCAGGGCGTTCTTTAATCTTTAAGCCGAAAAGACGTCCTTGGCGGCGAGGTTTTGGTAGGGTTAGTACATATAGGCCGTTCTTATTTAATGTGATTGGGTTGAAATCGTTTTGAATTCGTCGTTATAAAGGGTAACTTATAAGTGGTTTTGCTTGTTTTAAAATTCCATGCTGTTTCTTTTCATTTCTCTCTTGTATTTACATATTATTATCTATCGAAACGAACTTGTACCGTTCGGTAAATCGATAAGTATATTATAGCCCTTAAACCCGTTAATCTTCTATGTCCAATCCATTTATCCTTCATTCTTCAGACCAAAACTTTAAATTGTAGTAATAGGTCCAAAAATCCAGCTTTACATAAACTATTACTTGTAATAAACGCTTTAAACATGTCGTTTTTAACACGTGAGAGCGTAATACTGCTATAACTCTCGCCATAGTATTAGCCCTTTATAATATGAACAGTAATGAAACAAATTCTACATAGATTTTCGGGTAGATACTAAAGAAAAAAAGCGTAAGAATAAATCTATTTAGGTCAATAGTATTATTAACGACGCTAACCGCTATTTAAAGGATAAATTCTTTAAAACTAATATCTCTTAATTTTTTTAACAACACTATATACGCTTTTTCAAGTGGTTCATCGTACTGTTCACACTTTCTAATAATCTATAAAGCTTTTATTAAATTTTTTCTATACTCGTTACTAGTTATTCAAGCCCTGATACGTTATTCAGTAAAGATAAAAACTGTATTAACATCGTATATAATCTAGTTTAAAGGCCTCAAATTAACGTTAGAACAATAGTTAACTAAATCTTCCTAATAGTTTATAGTAAAAACGCTCCGTAAAAATTTAGCGACTTAAAATAATGTTACCGCATCGACGGCATAAAATACCGGTTAGCTATTCAAATACATAATATCAATAATCACTTCGTAATTGAAATATATATCGTTTTAAAGGCGAAACTTCAACCGTCGTAAAGCTTGTAAGTATAGTCAACATTAATAAAAAAACCTTTCGATAGCCTTAAAGACGTTTTTCCCTATATCTGTATGGCCTACGGCATGAAGCAGGCGTAAAAGGCATTTTATAACCTGGTATCCGAATTGTTGGTATAAAGTTCGTAATTCTAGTTAAGTAAATTAAATAGTCTTAATTATACGTGTTTCGGGAAAAAACTATGAATAATCAAACTTAAGTTGAAACGATACAGATACACTATTTAAGGAGCGGACGAGTTAATTAGTCGTATTCCGAACCTTAATATCGAACTTGTTTATATATTCTAATAAAAGCAAAAATGTTATTTTAAAGTTTATTACTTAAAACTTAATTGGTTTAAAACGCGTATTTATAACGACCGTTCCGAATGACGACGCTTTATCTTTACCAAATATAACCTTTCGGTATTCTCTTATTCAGTTTAACTAAAACTTCGGAAACTTCGCCGCAAGTACGTCGAATTGTCGCTTTCCGGAAGTTATGAATTCCGTTACGCCAGTGTTAGACATAATACTTTGAAACCTATTTCCATATCTATTAAAAAGCGTAAATTACAACGCTACATAGGCGTCCAACACTTCGTTTACGCAGTCCAGGCCTGTAATAAATATAAAGGAAGCGTTTCAAAAGCCGATAAAGATTTGTTAGGCGGTTTTATCGTTACAAGCTAACAGTTAGGTATTATTATATTTAGGGTCGTCTTTTCCGAATGTATCTTCGGAAAGGTAAGCGTTGAATCTATTATTTATACCTTTGTATTTGGTTACTTATATTGTAAAATTGGCTTTTATCCGATCCTTAAAATCATTTTCGGCCTGACATTATCGTTTAATTCAAATTTTCTCATGAACGAAGTGACTTGTAAACCAATATCCGACTTCATCGTATATGATATACCATTTTTACAAACTTAGAAGGCTCCGTATGCCTTTTAGCAAGTACTACTACGGTTTCGATACGTTTTTTCCATCTTCGAACGATCGTTTTCATCCTTTGCTGTTAAATTTCCCCCCCTAATACCTGTACTTCAGGCGTTTGTTTTACCTTATGTAAACCTTAAATCTTCCATTCAAAACGTGGTAAATAATATTTACGAGGTTTACTTTAGTATTCTGACCTTCGCTTCTAGTTTTATCAGTTATAAATAATAATCCTAGGCTCGCTTATCAGCGTATAAAGGTTTTAAGCGATCTCCTAAGGTTGATATAAAAGGCATTAAGGTCTTTTTTTGATTTTAAAAATATAAGGTGGAAATCCGGATTTTCGCGGCAGAATTTTATTACTATTTGAATAAACAATTTGTCACCTTTATATTCTGGCTTAAAGGCTACCTGCAACTTTGGGAACTTAGATAATAAGGCGGTAAGGATATCTTATAGGTTTTTATCGGCGTTTTCCTATTGGTTTTTTACGGATTTACAAATTGTCTCGGTCCAATCCCTATCGTAAAGTTCGTAATTAATTTCCGTATCGAAGTAGGATTTAAGGTGGTTATAATATTTTGAACATATATATACCTGTATAAGATGATACATATACTACTTTTTATCATGTCCGAACAGTATACCGGGTAAAATAATATGGAATTTGGATAACTTAATATTTAGTTTCTTATACATATTAAGTATAACGCGTATTTTATTGTCAAGTACGTCGTATGGTTCGCTGTTGTAATTATCATCCTCATCGTATAACCTGGCAAACTTGATTAATTTTATAAGGTTGTTTTTATCCGTAGGGAAATGGTAAAGTGTGAGATCGAGGTAAGGGTCGTGGTTTGTGGGTATTAGTCTATAAGATACGTACTAGCGTTTTACGCCGTTTGTTAATTCCTGGATCGGGTTGTTTTCTGTGTTCTAGCCGATCCTCCCATGGTCAATCGGGTTGTTTTCGGTGTTTTGACCGTTCTTGTCATAGCCGAGTGGGTTGTTTTCAGTGTTTAGGAAGTAATTTGGTGTTTGTTTTTGTTTTACAGTATATGGCGGTGTAAAGGTATATTTTACTTGCGTGATAGATAAAGATTATAGTCGTTCTTCTTCCTCATGTCGTTTGTTTTTAGCCTGTGATGTTGGTATAGAACTAGGTCGTCTTACGCCTCGTTCTTGTCGTTTTAATAACAGTTTTTTTTTGCTCCGTAAGGTAATAATTCTTTACAAATTTCGTTAGGTACAAATCTTTATCCTCCTAATCCAGCACGTCAGTAAGCTACGTTCTTTCGAATAAGATTTTTATAAAGCGGCTATTCCTATCTCTTGGGGGATTAATGAATTAATTCTTATCTGGATTTATAAGGCTTGAGTAATAGTAGAATTTACTGTTTAATATATATCCAACATCTAATTCCAATTTGTTTTTATAAAAATTATCTAGTAGGTTAGATCTTTAGGTTTTCTCCT
The DNA here is from genome assembly GCA_038502455.1 of Anisogramma anomala. Lineage (NCBI taxonomy): Eukaryota > Fungi > Ascomycota > Sordariomycetes > Diaporthales > Gnomoniaceae > Anisogramma > Anisogramma anomala. The sequence continues at coordinate 3,348,795 of JASMMZ010000009.1, forward strand.
CCTAGTAGCAGAATATAACGGCCAAGATGTATATGTTTGCAATATAGGGTTTTAGTTCCTTAATAGATGAATCGATGGTATTGTCCTAAAGGCTCAGGTATATCTAGTATATTATGGCTTTTTTGATTCCCATATGTTCGACCAAGAGGTCGAAGGAAACGCTCGCTTTTTTTAGTGTTATTACTTTTAAGGCTATGGTTGTAAATATCTTGGGGTAGTTTTTAATGGTGGTTACTGAGCATATTTAGTATGCTGGAACGGTCCGAGTTGTTAATATCGTGTCAGGATTGGATTTAGGTATCCTTAAACGGCTAATATAAAGTAAATTAAATAATTAAAGTGGTTAAAACATAGTTTACTAACGTACGATGGTATAAATAAATTTCAAATAAAACGTAAATTAAACTTCATTACAAGTTAGTTAAACGTTTTAAATTAGTTTTGTTAACGCTTAGTAACGTTAAATTAGCCAAGTGACTATGAAAATTCAAAAAGTTGCAGGTACTAAACTTAGAATACTTAGGGCGAACGTGGAGCGAACGTAGGAAAGTGAGTAGGGCGAAGGGAGTGTGATTATGTAATTCGGTGTTGTGGTAATTGGTCCGGATTAGTGTGTCATGACTGAACTTGAGAAAGTGATTGATTTGGTTGCTTTGTGCATAGCTGTCCTTATTGAAGCTATCGGTTCAGATAGGTGCATCATAACCGCTTTTAAGTTGAAGGAGCGGTTTAGGTATCGAAAATCGGATGTGTCCCAATTAAGGGTTTAGAAACTTGGTGGTTTTGGATTACGTAGCCTGGTGCATGATAGGACGCTTTTTACGAAGTGACCGGGTACGTCAGAGCGCCAAATAAGGGTTAATGGTAGCGTAACAAGGCTTTTAGCAAATAGAGCGCTAAACAAAGGTTAATGGTATCGTACTAAAGTTTACCTTTTTAAAGTCACTTAGTCTTTACAGTCTTTGTATACGTCGGCATGTAATTCTTGTAAAAACGAAATGTTGAAGTATAAATAGTTAGGACCGCTATAATATCCCGTTATAGGTATTTAGCTTGTATTTGTCTTTTGTTTCCTAAGCTATCTGTAGTCGACCGAGTCTGCTACTAATTAGTATAGGTAAAGTTGAAAACCTTTGGGTTTACATGAAAAAAAAGGTATTTAAAAGAGTAATCATTGGATTAGTAATTGTAGTATAAAAGATAATGATTAGAAGAAACATCTAGAGGTGCACGCCACAGGTAAAGGCTTATAAGCCCTTCACCTAGAGCGTACCACTCTGGAATACTTCTTTTAAACTACTCCACGCATTGACATCGGTCTAGAATAACCATTTCAGACCGATCTATGTATGATACACTTTGCGTCTTATAAGAGTGCAGCCTGCAGCGTGACACGTTACCGTGCATTCTGCCGGAGTGCACCTTGCAATATAGTGCACTGCCCTATATATACTGTCTATGAGTGTATATAGTAATATCCCCAGCGCCGCTCTGTAGCAGGTACTGCCTAGTGATAGTACAATACAAAAAAAAAGGTGAGAATCAATCCGCAATATTCTTAACGTTTTCTACGTATCTTTCGTCGACAGGAACTAACGGATTTAAACTCAGTAGACAAAGGATACAAGGTTAATAACGTAAAAAATAAAAATATTTTCTAAATAAAAAGTATTAGCAAAAATTCCTTAACAAAAATCCTTATTGTCATTGAATATGAATTTGAATTCTTAGGAAGTTTGGGTATACTTTGAGTAATATTGACCAAGATTTTCGATAGCCTTTAAAGTAAAATATTATACATCTCTATACTTTGCAGACTGAAGGACTTTGTATAATTTGTAGGCGGTTAGATTATAAAAACACTGGTGTAATTAAAGAATTTTTAACTTTTTGAGATTTAACATCGTTATCTTTAAGCCCTAACATTGAAACCAAAAGTACCCTTACTTAAAGGCTGAAGAAAACCTCTGGCCGTTTATAATCAGTTCGTCAACGTTAATGTTAACTCCGAAGGTTTTCATATTTTTCAAATAGAATAGAAATAGGGTAAGAGAATTAAGGAGGTAAAAAGTAACCAGTTTAACAGTAATTTCATTAATTATCGATTTCAATAAAGATGTTTATTTGTCATAGTCGAAGTCAATTTTGGTTTTCCTAGATTTTAACCATTCATTTCCTTGCCAAAAGAAGTTTACCTTCGCAATACCATGTAATAGAAATAACCTCATATTAATTTTATTAGGACATATATATATGATATGATACCAAAAAATATATGGTTAACATAATGATAGCGAAGATGAAAGGTTTGTAAGGGGTAAAGTGTTTAATCATAAAGGAAAATATAAAGGTTTTCGTCACTTAAACAATATAAGAAGATATAGTCGACGAATTTTGAAGCTGCACTAAAAGCAGTTTTCTTAAAACCACGTAACTTACTAAAACATATTATTATCGTTAACAACCTTTGCACGCTCGAAATTTTCAATATAGTTCAAATAATCTTACCTGAAAGCAATACGATGTTAGGTATCATATAACAACTATTAGTTATAATATTCAGTTGAAAGGTAACAGGTTAACTTAAAACCATATTTACCATAAATCCGATATTTTTTACTACTTTCATAACGATAGGTTTTGTTGGTAGCAAGTGTATTTAAGTTTTAGCTTCGTTATTAACGTTGATAAAGCTATTGCTTCCAGTCCGAAAACCTTAAACCAGATTTTAAACGTTGAAGCCTTCCGTACTTACCATTAATATGGATATTATTAGATATTACCATAGTTAGCAAGTGTAGGGGACCACGTTTGTAGAGTGTATGGCTGCGTATTACGCTGTAAAATGCACTCTTACAGAGTGTATAATAGCGTACCACACTGCAGGATGCACTCTTGAAAAGTGTATAATAGCGTTTCACGCCCTAGGAAAGATGTTGGAAGAGTTCATGGTAGAATATCACGCTCAGGGTGGGGGCTTATAAGCTTTTACTTGAGTTGTGCACTCTCAGGATGCCTCTTCTTCCTCTTACGTTCAATTTCATCAATACTACCAATCTTACTATTCTGAATATTGACTTCTTCTTATATTGACGTATAAAAACCTTACTAATACTAATGAGTAGCCAATTCGGTTGATTATAGATAGCCTAGTAAAGAAGAGACGAACTTTAGTTAAATATTTATACCGGGATTTTATAAGTTTTCCAACTGTTTCATACTATAACACTACGACTTGTAAAAAAATACAGTAATATAAAAAGACTATAAAGCCTTGAGTAACTTTAAAAAGAATAACTTTAATACGATATTATTAACTTGATTAGTACCCTTTGACTTTTAAAGGCCTTGTTAAGCTATTCTTAAACTATGTTAGCTTTTTGAACGTATCCAAGCACTTTTTAGAGAGCATATTATCATGTATCAGCTACGTAAGCTATCAAATTTCGTACCCATTTACTGGGATTTATTTGGAAACAAACTTTCTCCACTACGGAATCAACAAAAAGCAGCTTTTGTAGCGCTCCAGCAAATTTGGAGAGCGCTCAAAACGTCGTATGAAGCGCTTATACAATTACCCTAAGCAGTCAAAACAACTTTTGGGGTGCTCCCATAATTACCCTAAGCCCCCAAGACAGATTTTGAAGCACTTACCCAAAACAAACACCGAGCGGCCAAAGCTCTTTTTGAAGCGCTCCAGTACATCTCAAGAGCACTCAAGACAGCTTTCGAAGTGCTCACCACATTGAATGCATCCAAGGCAACACACGGCGCTCTCATATTATCTTAACTCTTTTTCTCATGATTTCAACCCTTACATAAAAGTCTATCACAAACACTCAACTTTTTCCTACCCAACCTTTTTCCCTAGTTCGTATAACTGTATACTGCTTATTCAAGTTAATATTTACGACGTTTAAATTTAGTTATTACTTGGTTAATATAATGTTTGTAAGCGTTGATCACCTAGTTTGAAATTCTTAACTTGTTTGTGATTATGCGTTATATGTTTTTCTTTGTATCAGAAAACTTTGAACGCTTAATTTGAAACACTTTATTACATTTTATTTGCGTTTTATATACCTATTATTAGCGTCAAACGTCTAAATTGAAACGTTTTATCTTGAAACTCCTTTAAACACACCATTCGAAGCACATTGAAATCACAGTCTTTACGTTAAAACAAATTTTATAGTGCTCTCGCACATTTCGAAAGCGATCACAATAACCCCCAAAACGCTCCAATACATTTTGCACTCCCATAGTTCTTACTATATCAACGAGCCTAACTAAGGATAACAGGTATATAAACCTTTTATTTCGATATACAAAGTTTAGGAAAAGCGTTCTAAAGCTTGTTAATTTTAACTAATAAAATGTTGAAGCCTTTGTAAAAGGCCTTAAGTCGAAAATTACGAATACATATATTATAACCGTTATTTTCGCTGTTCAAACAAAAATATTTGAAGTGTCGGTAAGTTATGCTTTACCAGGTACGTTAACGTAACGGTAATGGTAGAAGAGTTGTAGGGTATATTAAATATATATAATTTCAAAAGCAGAAGAAGTATGGAAAGAGTGTACGCTTTGAGTCAGATCTTATAAGCTTTTACCCGAGTAGTAGCACTTTACCATGCACTTTATCAATCTCCTTCCTGGGAAATGATACCCTAGTATATATTTTGCCAATATCTCTTCTGGGTAGTAGCACGCTATAATACACTTTGTTGGAATGTAGTTTATAGCAAGGCACGTTACCGTGCACTTTGTAAAGGTATAATATATAGCGTAGCCGCTTACTATGAATAGAGATATATGATAATATCCATATACGTAATTTATTTTCATTAGTGCAATCCGTATTTGTAATTTAGTAGTAATAGTTTAGTTTATCGGACTTTCAATTAATATCGTTATTGTAACAGTATTTGTGATGTAATTCGTTAAAAATTCCAAATAATAGTTTTATTAATGATAGTAGTTATGGTTCGGTGTAAATTATAAGGGTTGTAATTAGCAGTTTTCAAGTCGTGGTGGTTTTAGTGCGGTGTAAATTGTAAAAGTTTTAACTAGCAGTTCAGATAGTAGTTTTAGTATAAGCCTTAGTTGGTTTAGGTAGTTAGTGGCGATATGGTTTTCAATCGGCAGTTGTTAGTGGCATGGTTATTAATCCATGTAGGGGTGTAATTATGAAGGTGTAATTGTCGATATTACATGTTTTGGGGTTAGTATAAAAAGATATATAGCCATTTATTAAGGCTTAATTTCTTTTCTTTTCTGTTTAACGACGCGCCATTTTTTGAAAAATGAGTTTTTTATTAATTTATCGGTGTATATACGCCGAAAATACTATCCTAATAAATCATTAGAACTGCTCTTATAAGGAGGCCACTTGACCAAATCCACGTTTCAAGCGCGTCTGAAAATAAATAACTTATAAGACCGTTCCCGTCGGCGTCGTTTAGCGCGGTAGAGAAAACAAGAAGAATTAGCCGTTGCCGTTTACTATTAGTGTAGCCTTAGCCTTAGTTCCACCAGCTTCGGTTTTGTATCCTTTATTCTCGCCTTTCTTTTCGGCTTCCCCTTCGCCGCCATCGCCGACAAAATCTTTACTTTCTTTCGTTTATTTTCCCTTTCCTTTCCTCTCCTTACCCTTTAAGAGGAGGATCAGGGGACTTCTGATGTTATTGATCTTACTTTTTCGTTACGGGTAAAACCCATTTTACCCGTAGTGGTTACCCTTCGCTGTAAAAAGCGAAGCCTCGCCATGCTGTAGCGCGGTTCGTATCACTAATTTCCCTCAATTTATGTTAAATTAATGTACTCGTAAACAAGGTCTAGGTGGTCGAATTGGTTCGATACCTCGAGTTACTGATTGCAAAGGTACGCCGGAAGCCCTTTTTAGAGAGTAGACCGTTAAAGCGACGTACCTAAGTTCGCGTCCCCAAATCCTTCATATATATACTTTACGTGCCGTGTATTGCATCCGCATCCGCGGGTAAATTTATTGGCGATTATAATTAAAGCGTGGTTCTATCAGCCCGCTCTCAGCGTTACGAGCGGATTAGCAGTTGATATACCCTCGTTTCGGTAGTTTTAAGGCCGTAGAGTGAAGCCTTACTTCATGTCCGCCGTTTTTAAGGTAATTTTTCTTTTAATCTACCACTCTAACAGCGAGTGATCATTACTTATTATTTCAATACCTTGTTTGGAAAACTGTTGAAGAAAATACTTTTGTAATAATTTAAATTAACCGATATTAATTAGTAGTAGGTATTGACCGTCGGATTAAAAACATTAATTATGATTTTCACCTGAAAGGCAGGTTTAGGTATACAATGCATAGGTAAGTTAGACTTCGTTATCTTGAATTGTTGTAAGGATGGTAAAGACTGTTCGCGTCCTTTATCCAAGTGTACATAACCTAAGGCGCGGGGTCCTTTTCCTAGTAGCATCGATAACAGTATCGATGGTGGGAGTAGCGGTGACGCTTTTAGTAACCGTGGCGATGGCAACAAGAAGAAGGACAAGGACTAGGACGAAAATAACAACGATGCAAACTTTTCCTCCCTTTTTTCATTTGGTAACAATTAACTGCCTGTTTCTATATTTTGCCGGTTCGTCCGGCCTTAGTATAATTCGATATATAGTAATAAAATTGCTTTTAAAAAGACATTATAAATTAAGTGACAAATATCAAAGGTAAATAGTAAAAAGCCTTTAAATGGATTTATAAATGATAAATAAATAGAGTAATAATATATTAGAATTCATTTCAACAATAAATGTTCAAAGTATTAATATATTAAAAACGGCGCGAATGGTAAATTTTAAACCCAATAAGATATTAAAAGCGGCATAATTAAGTAATTCAAAGGGGAATTGATAAGGAAGAGGTGTAAAATGTGCAACGAAGGTAAGGTCATAAAACCATTTCAGTAACGCTAACAAAAAGAGCACTTATAAACATAAGCGTTTTCAATTCCTTATTCGGGGCGCCCTTGGTAATTATATTCATCAAGATTTTCTTGTTAATTTACTTTCTCTTTCAAAATATGTGGCGTTTGTAAGATGCGTATGAAGCCATGATGTCTATTATAAAACGCTTTTCGTTCGTAGGACCTAATTTGATAATGCATTTGTTAAGTGATAAAAATTAGTATGAATTACTTAAGTAAATGGTTTTTGTTGGTAAAGTCTATAACCTGTTCACGTGAAATATGTAAGTAGAAGAGTAATCTTCAGATCAGGAATTGTAGTAAACGATAGATATCTCAAGAAGAATTATTCTAGAGAGGGAACGTTACGGATGAGAGGTTATATACCTCCCATCCGGGCAGTAGCTCTTTTGCCATATGTTCTAGAATACTCATTCCAAACCGCTCCATTCATTTCCGTGCGGTTTGGAATTACTATTCCAAACCGCTTTACGCATAATACACTTTGCGTCTTATAAAAGTGCAACCTATAGCATAACACGTTAACGTGCATTTTTTAGAAATGTACCTTACAATACAGTGCACTACCACTTAGCCTATATATACTATTTATAAGGGTACATAATAATATCCACACAGGTAATCTTTTATTTTCTTCCTAATATAACGGTTTCGTATAAGTAGCTTTATAATGACAATGTGATTGATAAGGTTCAAATTAGCAGTTTCCGTAGTAACAGTATTATTGCGTTATTAATTGCAAAAGGTCCAAATTAACAGTTTTCGTAACAATAGTATAATTGTAAGGGTTCGAATTAGTAAGTTTTGGCCGCAGTAGTAATTATAACTCAGCCATGATTGGTGTAGCTAATTGGTGGCGACATAGTTGTTGATGATGCCTTTTGTAGTTTCTAACAAGGGTAATTACTCAGGTGTTATAGGGGGGGTTACGCAAGGGTAATTGCGCAGGGGTAATTACGTAGAGATAATTACGTTATTACGTGTTAAGTTAGTATAAAAAGATATATAGCTATTGGTTTAGATAAAACTTCTTATTTTTTCCCTGTAAAAGCGCGTAATTAAAGCTAATAAAAATTTATATTTTAATTCAACTTAACTTCTATTTCCATTAACCATTTGAAACCGCTTTAATAGGTAAGTCATTTAACTAATACTTGTATAATAACATCTTCTTTAAACAAATACCGCGTAAAAACAGGACAACTAGGCGCCGTTTAACGCGAAAGCACCGAAGCGCTGCCGCCGCTGCAACAGCCGCCGCTGCTACCGCTACCAACAACCCGCCTTTATCGGGAACAATCTCGTTAATAACAGTCACCCCGCCTGCCGCCGCCACCCCTCCAGGCCTTGCCACCGCCGCTTCGCCTCTATTCGCCGCCGCTGGCACCCCCCTAAGCCCTGCTACTACCGCTGCCTCGCTTTTTTCCATCACCGCCGCCACCACTCCCCCCTTTCCCCCCTTTCCCTCCCCCTTCCATAGCTTTTAAATGGAGGAGTAAATTGCTCCTAAAGTTTTAAACCTTACCCTTTCCCCACAGATGAAAACGCTATTACTTGTAGGGGCCCCTTTACAACGTAAACACAATATGGCACAGCTACGCTAAAGTGCGTATATTCCAAATTTACTCTTTCATATACCTTTAACTTCCTCTTTTCTCGATAAGAAACATGAGGCGGATCTGCTTCGCCGCCTAGAGCTTCGTATCGCTAAGGTGCGCCGCAAGGCTTATACAACGCGTAAGTTGTTAAAATAACGCACTCGGGTTCGTAATTTCCAGTCACCAATAGATACACTTTATATGCTATATATCGCGTCCGCGACCGCAAGTAAATCCGTTAGCGATTGCTATAAAAACGGGGGTCATTCGGCTCGCTACTACCGTTACAAGCGAATTAATAGCGAATACGACCCCGTTTCGTTAATCCTAGTGTCGTAAGTCGAGACCGTATTACGCGCCCGCCGGCTTTATAATAAGTTTTAACCGAACTCTAAAAACTTCTTTTATGAAAAAATTAACCTTCAGGGCATTTCGAAAAACGAATACGGTCGTAAATAACTAAAATAAACCGATAATAATTAGTAATAGGATTTACCCGACGGATTAAGGAGTTGACAACCGCTATTACTGCTTAAAAAAGGGGCCTATGTTGGTAGGCCTTAGACATTACAACGTTGTCAATTCAATTGGTCGAAGTAACAGTAGTATTGCAGTAGTTAAATGGTGGATGTATTGTTCTAGGTTTGGCATACCGCTAGCCGGTCTGCACTGTAATTTGTATGGCCAATTGCTTGGCCCATGCCCTAGAGTGAAGTGTAGCATACTATACTCGACTTACACTCAATGCGGTAAGTCTGCACAAAGCAATACACTTTCAGTACGGTTAAATTTACTGTAAGTAAAGTTGACCTACTGTACTGTATGCAATACTATTACAATATTGGCGGCTTTTTAGTTTGTGCGCGTGTATGCTAGTGTGGCTAACTAATATTTTCCGGTTACCACAGAATTGCCTCCTCGTCAACTAGCTAGACCCCTATCAATTCCAGTTGACTTTAATTGCATGCAATTGCATACAGATTAAAACTATTTGGCCTTAATCGCTCCAATGCTCTAAGGTCCGAGTTTATTAAACCTTACAAAAAGTTTTTTTGCCATAAATCTTTATATACCTCAATTTCAATTATGCTACTTAAATAGATCACCATTATTAATCCCTTAATAGTCTTCCAAGTTGCCAGCACACCCCTGTCCGTCGTTACGTAACTTATGCTTTCCGGGAGGCCTATTTACGTAGCCCTCGATTCGTACAGTCAGCCTATTATTATTCACAAACCTTTCTAAGGCCTTATTTAGCGATGTTTTCGTCATGAAATTATCAGGGTTATCTTTACTATCGATCCATCAGAACTTTTCGATCTCCCTCCCTTCGTAAGCTTTGCGAAGTGCTATTACGTCGATTATCAGACGTTTTTCACTACTGGTTCCGAACTTTAAAAGGTATTCGAAGAGGTTCCTTAAGTCGATATAAATTACCACCGAGATATGAGGAATCCGTAACTGCCTGGCAATATAGTTAAAGGTCTTTCATAATGTCATGTCTACGTTAAAACCGGCCATTATACCATACATCTTGAAAGCCAATATACTTCGTGTAATCCTTTTACATTTAATAAATGTCCAGTAAATTAGGTTGCTAATAATACTAAACTGGTTTTCCTATCTATCTTTATTAACAAAAGTTATTAGGAAGCCAATCTGTAAAGACAGGTCGGTATTATTTGTAAATAATCCGTCTGAAAAGATTATTAGATTAGCCTTTAAAATATTAATTTGTACTATATTAAATTCGCGGTCTAGGTTACGTATTTGCCATCCCAACATTTTATTTAGTCGATTAAAGTCTTAATCCGTTGGTATTTGTATTTGTACCGTAATGGATAAATATTATAAGGCTTTCAGTTGACATAAAACAACAATATAACTACCCCGTGTACATGATTCCAAATATTGTCAAGCCCTAGCCTTATCAGTCTCGTCGATTGTGGCAAGAATAACGCCCTGAACTTTTTGGCGAAAGCTTAGTCCGGCATGAGTATTAAGTATATTAATTGATAATTTATTAAAGTCTAGTTAAGTGTTTTACATTAATTTCGTTACCGGCTTGTAGTTTTAGAAATTGGATTCTTTAATCGCCTATTATTTTAATGCTATGAAGCTAACAGTTTCAACAAAAATGGTATCGTCAGTTTGTATACCTATTATGCCGAAGTCCTTTTTTTGTTATTAATAAACACGAGTCGTATATTAAAGTCTTTATCGTTAGCTGTGATTTAAAGTATGATTAGTAAGTTAGAAACTAGTAGATGTTTACTTTACCCAATCTGTATAATAACTTAATACAACGTATTACCGTACCTAGAGGGTATATGTCGCGGAGTTCCTGTAGCAGCTTTAATAGTATAATCCGCTACAAATCTATTGCTAACTATATGTAGATTTATTTAATATTACAGCTATTAAGTTTAAACTTGCTGTTAGTTATAACCAACAAACTTGCTATTAAGGAAACTATTAAACGATAGCTGATTTTTTAAATTGTTAGCGACTACGTAAGGATCTAGTCCTTGCTTTTATCACCGTATTTTTAAACAATTAGTCGTGATATTTTATAAAGCCACCCCGTAGTCTTACTATTAACTTCGTAAATAATCCTCGACCTAAAGATCTTAACGTTTGGGTCTTAAAGGTTAAAGTTAGTTTTCGGCACAAATTATACCATACCTCAAATTATTAGGCCGTCGATTTCGACCTTGTCGCTTTCTTTAAAAGGTTTTCCGAAAGTTTTGATAATCCCTTATACCCTAAGCTTTACTACCAAGTCTTCTTTATCCTTTTTTCCCCCTTTTTTACCTAAGTAGTATTATAAATACGACCCGGTATATATTTTTACTTTTTCACATTACTCTTCTTCAGGGGTAATCTACGCCGGCGGCGTTTTATTAATTTATGAATATCGTATGGGGAAGGTTTTCATTATCTCAGTCATTTGGCTGAAGGATCTTTATCGTTCATAGCCTTAATATAAGGCTTAACTTAAATAATGCAAAAGGATATAAAACTGTTAGTAATTTCAATAACCACTTTAGAATTTAAGATACTCAATATTTTATATAGCCCCTACTATTTGCTCAGTTCCCGCCACATGAGGTCTTCACTTTATAATAACAGAGTAAATACGTCGATTGTTGTAGGCCCGTTTTTGGTATTAAGGGCGTTATTAACTTGGTGGCGTGCCGATTTCCTTCGTAGTTCCTTCAAAGCTTTGTTATAAGCCGTGGCACGTTTTTAAGTACTTGCCGAGAGCGGAGATTCACTCGTCAGGCGTGGGTACGCTCCGAATACTAAAATCCTTGGCACTAAGCCGTCGAGGTCTATGGTGTTATTAAGGCCATTTAATGCCATTTATAAGCGTGCCGTCTGGATTCGTAAAACTTCAAATCTTTAGTGTAAAGATATGATAAGTTCGGCGAAGTAAGGCGTGTACTCTTTTAACTTTCCTAATACTTTAGTGGGCTTTTAAAAGTACCTGTTTGTATTAAATACCTATTATTTTGGTATCTTTTTGAAACTCCGCCGCTGTAAAAACAATACTGGTATTATGAACGATAACGTCAGGTAGGCCTACATACGTGTTAGTCTATAACATCAGTAGAGTTTTCCATATATCTTTTGACGAAAGAGATTTTAGAAATTTAGCTATGTGAAAAGAGATGGCAGTGTTAATAACATAAAAAAGGGCTTATTGTTTAAGAAAAGTATATTAATAAATATCTTATAGTTCAAGTTCCTATCGTATTTAGGGTAAGTTTAAATCTCCCGAGGGCTTGGGTTTATGTTTGATAGTAGTGGTATAATCTTTCAATTACTTTAAAGGTAGAGTATTTCATATCGTTATGTTTTGCGGACTTTAGATCTTTATATAGCTTATTAATAGCTGGATAGTTAAAACGCCGATATATTTAACATTTTCCCGATTTCGTTAGATTTAATACTATTACTTCCGGGCGTTGAAGATGAAATTATAGATGCCTTTATTTAAAGGTAAGTAGAAACCTTTGGCCGTTTTTAACTAGTTCGTTTACGTTGACGTCAACGTTAACACTGAAAATATTTATGTTTTTTAAGTAAAGCAGGAAAGGGGTAGGGGATTTGAGGATGTAAAATGTAATTGTTTTCAAAACAGTTTAAATTACCGTTATCCTTAGTAATGATAGTTTTTCGCCTAAGCTAAAGTTAACTTTAGCTTTGCTAATATTGTGACGATTGATTTTTGAGGCTGTAGTGTTTTTCTTTCGTAGTATTACATACTGCGAATAGTCTCCTATTAAGTACCTTGCCACCTTAATGTTTGGTATAATACTTTAAAACGTGTAATCCGTATAACGATCGCGAAGGTTAAAGGGGTGTAAGGGATTAGGGGTATGGTTATTGTAAAATTAAGGGTTTTTATTACTCAAATGATATAGAAAGGTATAGTCGGCTAATTATTAGGCCGTTGTACCAGAAGTAGTGTTTTTGCATTACTTGATTTGTTTAGGAGCGTTAGCGACATCAATTGGCTTATCGCCTTTAATATTTGCGAATTAATCCAAGTAGTCTTGTTTCGAAGAAGTAGGGTACTGGATGTGATACGTTGCTTTCCTGTTATTGTATTCAGCATGAGGGGTAGCGAGTTAATTAATAGTTAGCTTTGATACAGATTTAATATCTTTTGCCATTATTACGACAATAGTGCCTATGATTAACAGGTTCGCCTGAATTTTGTTAGAGTTAACTTGGGTGTTGCCTCTAGTTTGAGGCCGAGATCGATAGGCCCGATCTTAGGTGTTGTAGGCATCTATATTTGCGGTCGACGTAGCTAATTACCGAAAGATATTCCTTATTTACGTTAAGGAAGTTTCTGGTTTGGAAGTATATACCGAGCGAGTTTGGTGTACGTGTTATTTCAGTGGAAAACGAGGAACATAATTAGTTAAAGAAGTTTTCGTAGGTGGCATTTGGGCGTTGTAAGATGTATTAGAACTCGTTAATACCCATAACTGTTACCCATACCTGCTCGTGAAATGTGGTTTCATTAACGTAGGCTTTTTCCATTGCCTTTTAGCACATTATTAGCTTGTTAAGCCTTTGATTAAAACATTTATTGGTAATTTCTCCTTTTTCTTTTTTTGTCATCATTGTAATTTACCGCGTAGTGACCCTGTTTTTATGATAATGTATGAGATGGACGTCGTGTTCGAAGTGACCTTTTATGTTATCGTATATCTTGCGAAACGTGATAGCGCTTGTTAGGAAGGTTAAGTAGTAATCTTTCGCGTGTCCTGTAAGGATTTCAGGAAATAGTAAGTGAAAACTAGAAGGTGGAACCTCCATTTACTTATAGATATTTAGAAAAGGTATTATCTTTGTATCTAGAAGGTTATAAGGCTTTCCGTTATATTTCTTTATGTTATTCCAAAATTTAGCGAAGTTTTTTATTAGCTTCGAATTAATGTTAATTATCTAAATAGGTTTTAGAGGAAGGTTACTATAGTTATCTTAAGTTTAGTTGGTGTTTCCCGGCGGTTTGAATTTTAAAGGTTTCGAGCTACGGTGTTAAGGGTAATTGCCAGTCGCTTGAAACGATGGGTAGAGTCTTATAGTAGGATTTATAGTCGGTTTACATACGTAGGAAAATTTAAACTAAAAGTGTTTTTAAGGTATTTAGCGATTATAGTATTAAGAGTCGATAGGTTTTTATAGGTTTTGAGAAGCCTAACGATTTTGTTTAATTGACTGGTATAAAGCGCTAATGTTAATACCTCTGGAAGCGTTAACAACCCTTGCTTCGTGTGTTCTTCCGCCGTTAAGGGCGTACTTCGCATTTTTACATAGTGGTATTAAACCGCCAAACAGGTTGATAGGTTCCTTATTGTCAACGTGTAAAGAGGCTTAATTTAGTTAAGGGTAAAGGGGAGGTCTTTTGAATTGTATATAAGGGTGTTAAGGTTCTTTAACGGTTTTTCCCTTTCCTTAAGGGTCTTGTAGACATTCTTCAAGTTGAGTTAGCTTAAAAAAGGTTTCTGCTATTCCCTTTCAATCATTATCTGGTATACAAATTCTACGCTTTTTAACTTTAGTCCTTAACTTAGACTTAACGTGACGTTGGATCGCTTTTTATATATCTGGTGTCCAGTGGTTGAAAAACTAGTGGAAGTCTTGGAAAGTGTTGGCGCCGTGGCTAAACTCTTTACCGGCATTAGACTTGAGGATGTACTGGCTAACGTAGTTGGTTAGGTGAGCTTTATTAAAGGTCTTGTCAACGTTCATGGTCTAGAGTTGTTCGTTGTAAAACTTAGTAAAAACAGTTCCGAGCGTTTTAATTGCTTTTTTCCTAGTGGAGTTGGTGATAGCCTTAAACTGAGAGTTGAAGGTAGAAATCTTGATAGGTGTATAGGGCGAAAAACTTGGTAATTTTAGGCGTAGGGATTTGATGTTTTAGCGTAAAGTCGCCTAGGAACTTAGCGACTTGGCGAGAGGTCACGTAATGTGGTGTTTTTGGCGCGACTTGATATTTTCGCTTAGAGTAGCGAATTTAATGAATGAAGTAGCGTAGGGAGTAAAAAAAGTAAAGTAGGGAAAAAATTGAGTATAAAGGGTAAGGTAGAAAGTTGTTATTAATGGTAGAGGTTGTAAGTAGAGTGCGAAAGTTGTTTGTTGTAGGCCGTAAGACTTGGTCGTTTTTGTATTAGTAACACCTGTAGTAGTATTGACTTAGCCGTTTGCTAACTTACTAAACGTTAAGAATTTTGACAGTTAATCTTAATGTCTTTGAGAAAGATTACTAAAGATTTCTTGGTGTTTTCGAATAGCGATACCGTCGCTAACATTCAGATTGCCATTGAAAGACTAGCGCAACCTAAAAGTCTTTTTTATTTTCCTGCCGTTAGAAGACTGTTTCAGTACTAATAAAAGCCCTTTATAAAAATCTTTCCTTTACCCTAATGATAAACGTAAAGAGTAACCGGAAAGTACCTTCTTATTTTACTTAGCTTATCTGTGCTTAACCTAGTAGGCAAGCACTGATTAGTATTGGTAGGCCTTAGACATTGCAACTTTGTCGATTCGATTGGTTGAAGTAACAGTAGTATTGTAGTAGTCAGATGGTAGATGTATTGTTCTAGGTTTGGCAAACCGCTAGCTGGTCTGCACTGTAATTTGTATGGCCAATTGTTTGACCCATGCACTAGAGTAAAGTGCAGCGTACTGCACTCAACTTACACCCAATGCGTTAAGTCCACACAAAACAATATACTTGCAGTATGGTCAACTTTACTGTAAGTAAAGTTAACCTATTGTACTGCATAAAATACTATTCCAACAGCCTACGTATATATTATATAGGCGACTATAACCACGTTATTGCACGTCGCTATGAAAAGGGTTAAACCCTCTTTACGCTTTTACATAAGGGTATTCAACGTATATCGCAGGGCCATATCCTTACTAGCGCTAATAGCGTCGACGGCGGTGGTAGCGGTGTTGCTAACATAAAGGGGGAGAGCGGTGGAGAGGATAATAGGGATGCGACGACGTTGTATTTTCCTTCTTTTAGCAGTAACTAACTACCCTTAAAGCCGGGTCGGCGCGCCCGGCCACATTAATGTTATTACTTTTCTTAAAACAATATTTTACAAAATATAACAAGAAGTACATAAAATTAATAGAGGCAATATACTAAAATTAGTACGATATCGTGGGTTAAAACAAAGAAGAGAAAATAATAATACACCTAACAAGGCTAAAGTATATGAAATGAAGTATAATAAAACTCTAGGGGCGACGCGAAATAATAAAGTTCAATAAGGGAAAAGAAGGAAAGGTTTTGGTAAAGTCGAAATATATAATAAAATTAAAAGTTACAGAATATTAGAAACGATGCGAAATAATAAGGCTATAATATCGATTATTAACCGCTTTTCATTCGTAATACCCAGTTTAAGTAGGCATTTATGAAGCGAAAAAAAAGTCAGTGTATATAACAAGAGGGATAACACGTAAAATAAAGTTAAAATAATTATCCGGAACATTATTACTATAATAATGCCTGAATCGAAACCTCCAACCATTTCATAGATTTTTAAAGCCATGAAGCTTTTAGTAATTATTTTGCATTTAGTAAAACTTTAATAAATAATGTTTTTACAGAGCGTAAAACCGTTTCAAGTCGGTATTTCGTTACCAATTATTAGGATGAAGCTTATTTACAAACTACAGTCGTTATGATTATGGAAAAAGCCGTTAATAAAAATAAATAGCTTTGCAATACGTATATCTAATGGTATAAATTAAAAGCCGTGTTTTGGCTTATATATTTGCTACGCAAGGCCTTCGTTAAACGTTCTATATACATCGTCCATTGTGGCGGTTTGGTATTAAGCGGTGATCAAAAAGTTAAATACTGTTTCTGGTTTCTTTATAAAAATAAACTAAATACCTCGTATATGTTAATATTTATATTCTTTAGCCCGTTTTATATTATTTAAAATGATACGGGCAACTTTATCCAACTACTTCCTTTATGTAAAATCCAAAACGTCGTTTCGAAAAGTGATAATAACGCCATTAAAATCGATTATGTGGTCTTCCGTAAAGTATTTTTTGGGTTTTACTTTTAAACCGGCCTCTTAAAGTATCTTTTCTTTCAAAACGGAAAGAGAAGCGTTACACAACATCAAAATATTGTTCGTCTACATAACTATTAGTATAAAGTCTTCCAAGCGAGCCGTTAATACCAATAGGTATAAGTGAAATTTAATGTTAATTATCTCGAGTCGTTCATTATAATACCTTTGATATGTATTATAAAAGCAAACACAGGCTTTACCTAAACTGTAAAATGGTTTCATAACATGTAAAATCGTTCTAAGCCGGTGACATTTCCTAAGATCTTTTAATATATCGACGTAAATTAGTCGTTTTAACCTTTTTGAAAATTACGAATATAACTGTATTATATTTCGAAACTCGATATATATTTTATATAATAAGTTAAAGGGGGTCGTAAGTACAATAATTAGGCGGTAGCTAATTCGTTATAATATGGGTAAATAAGTTATAATATCCTTTTTACCTTTATTATTATATCATCTAACAATAGATGGGTCTTTTCATAAGGTTTCCAGATTTTATTCTTAACTACATAAATAAGGCGGGTTAAAAAAATCCTGTAAATACCGTAAATGAACGGATTAAATCGTTTCAAACGAAATACGCTTTAGTCGATCAAGACTAAAATGTTTATTCAGTTAAATTATTTGAACGGGGTACCTAAAATAGTAATAATCGCTTTTTAATGGAGCTTTAGGCTAAACTCATGGTTTTTCATCTCCTTTTACGTAATGAAAGAGTCTATAGTAAAGTTTTTAAGGCTTTTCCTAGATTTCGAACCGAGGGGGCGCCCTTACCGACAAGGTATTAGTGGGGTTAGTATAAGTGGGCCGCTTTTGTTTAACCAAAGCGTGCCGTATACGTAATTCGAGGGGTGGGTTATAATTAGAAGAGATTTTTATTCGTTATTTTAGGGGGTATCTTATTAGCGGTCTTATCCGTTTTACGACTTCGAACCGTTTTTTTCTTCTTTTATATTTTCGTACTATTATTTAATGAAACGAACTTGTTCCGCTCGGTAAGTTAACTAATATATTATAACCTTTAAACCAGTTCATCTTCCAAGTGCCAGTTTATCCGTCTTTGAACTTCCAAATTAGAACTTTAAATTATAACGATAGGTTTAAAATACCAGTTTCGTGCGGATTACTCCTTATGATCAATGTTTTGAACACATCGTTTTTAACCCGTAAGAAATGCAATGCTACTATAGCCTTCGTCATAACATTCGCCCTCTATACCGTAAATAGTAATAGTATGGTGTTTGTATAGATCCTTAGGAAAATATTTAAAACAAAATACGTAAGGATAGGCTCGCTTGGATTAAAGGTGTTATTAACGGCGCTGACCGCTATCTGAAAGATAGATTCCTTAAAACTATTACCTTTTAATTCCTTAGACAACACCGTATACGTATTTTCAAACGGTTCATAATACTGTTCACATTTTTTAATATTATATAAGTCTTTTACTGGAATTTACTTATACTTGTTACCGGTTATTCGAACCTCGGCACGCCATTCGGTAAAGTTGAAGGTTATATTAGCGTCGTATATACTCCAATTTAGAAGTTTTAGGTAAAAATTTAATTAATAGTCTACCAAAATATCCAATCAATTTGTAGTGGAAACACTTTTCATAAACTTAACGGCTTGAAATAATATTACCGCGTTGACAGAGTAAAGGACCTGTTAGCTACCTAAATATATAATATAAACAATTACATTGTAGTTAAAGTCTATATCGTTTTAAAAGCGAAACTTAAACCAACGTAGGGCCTGTAAATGTGGTTAACACTTTTGGAAAAACTTCTCGATAACTTTAAGTGCGTTCTTTCCTATATCCACATACCCTGCAACTTAAAGCAAGCGTAAAAAGCGTTTTATAGCCGGATATCCGAATCGTCAGTATTAAATCCGCAATTTCGGCTATGTCAAGTACATAGCCGTAATTATACGTGTTTTAAAGAAAAACCATAAATAACCAAACTTAAACTGGAGCGATACGGATACATTATCCGAAACGCGAACAAATTGGTCAGTCGTATTCCGTAACTTAATACTGAGCTTATTTATATTAGCTAATTTAGCAAGAATATTTTTCAAAGTCTATTATGTAAAACTTAACCGGTCAGAAACGCATATTTACAACTACCGTTCCAAATAATAACTTTTTACCTTTATTAAATAGTATCTTTCGGTGTTTTCCTATTCGGTTTAGCTATAATTTCGAAAACTTCGCCGTAAACGTGTCGAATTGCCACTTTCCGGCCGTTAAAATTTCGGCCGTACCAATATCAGGTATAATGCCTTGAAACCTATTGCCGTATCTGTTAAAAAGCGTGAATTACGACGGTATATAGGCGTCGAATACTCCTTTTACATAGTTCAAGCTTATAATATATATAAAAGAGATGTTCTATAAACCGGTAAAAATACGTTAGGTGGTTTTATCTTTTTAAGATAATAGGTAAGTATTACTACATTTAAGGTAGTCTTTTCCGAATATATATTTGTAGGGGTAACGTTAAATCTATTACATGTGCCTTCCCACTCGGTTACATATGTTTCAAAATTAGTCCTAATTTGGTTTTTAAATATATAAGCGGCCTAAAATTGTCGTTTGGTCCGAATTAGCTTGTAAGAGGAGTGGTTAGTAAACTAGCAGCCGATTCTACCGTATACGATACACCGCTTTTACAAACCCGCGGGACTTCGTATACCTTTTCGTAAGTATTACTGTAATTGCGGTACGTTTTGCCCATTTCCAAACGATCGTCCCCATCTTTTATTATTAGGGTTCTATCCTTAATGCCTGTACTTTATGCGCTCGTTTTATTTTGGGTAAACTTTAAATCTTCGATCTAAAACGTATTAAATAGTCTTGACAAGGTTTACTTTAGTAATTTGACCCTCACCTTTAGTTTCATAGGCTATAATTGTTAATCCGAAGCTCGCCTATCGTTGTATAAAAGTCTTAAACGATATTTTAAGGCTTGTATAAAAGGTCTCTAAGTTCCTTTCTGGTTTAAAAAATCTAAGGTCAAAATCTAGGTTTCCGCGATATACTTTTTTTATTATTCAAATAAATAGGTATTACCCTTATATTTTAATTTAAGGGTTACCTAGTATTTCTAAAATTTAACTAATTAAGCGATAGAAATCTCGTATAGGGTTTTCACAGACGTTTTCTTATTAATATTTCACGAATTCCCAAATTATACTAGTCGGGCCTTCATCGTAAAGTTCGTGGTAAGTGTTATACGAAAATAGAATCGTAGGCAGTAATAACGCCTTATAAATATATCCATATACGTAAAATAGTATATATTCTACTTTTTTGCTCCTCCGGATAGTATACCTGGAAAAATAATATAAAATTGGGATGATTTGATATCGAATCTCTTGCATATATTAAACATAATACGTATTTAATTATTAAGTATGTCGTACGGTTTAACGTTATAATTTTCATCCCTATCTTAAAGCCTCGCAAAATTCATTAGCTTAATAGGGTCGTTTTTATTAGTGGGAAAACGGTGCGGTAGAAGGTTACAGTAGGGGTCATAGTTGGTAGGTATTAGTTCGTAAGATACGTATTAACTTTTTACACCGCTCGTCGTTTTTTAAAACGGGTTGCTTTTTATATCTTGGCTGTTCCTACTATAGCCGAACGGGTTGTCCTCGTTTTTTCAGCCGCTTTCTTTATAGTCGAACGGGTCTTTCCCGGTATTTAGGAAGTGGTTTGGTATTTGGTTTTACTTTACAGTATATTCCGGTGTAAGGATGTATTGTACTTGTATAATGGATAAGGACTATAGTCGTTCTTCTTTATCGGGGCCTTTATTTTTAACTTAAAGTACAGGTATAGGATGAGCTCGTCTTACAACTTGTTCCCATCGTGTTATTAACTGTCTTTTATATTCCGTTAGGTAATATCCTTTTATTAATTTCGTTAGGTATAAATTTTTATCCTCCTAGTCTGATACGTCGATAAGTTGCGTTACTTCAAATATGGCTTTTGTAAGGCGATTATTCCTTCCCCCTAAAGTATTAATACCCCAGCTTCGCAATAAAAGTCGTAAGCCTTTGGTAATAACGGGGTTTAATATATGTTATATACCCATCGTTCAATTCGAAAGACCTTTATAAAAATTATCTAGTAAGTAAGGTCTTTAGGATTTCTCTTTCTAATAACGAAATATAACGGCTAAGATGTATATATTTTCTATATAGGGTTTTAGTTTCTTAACTGGTGTATCAATAGTGTTATCTTAAAAACCCAAATTAATTTCCCATATTTTAGCCTTTTTAATTCCCATATAATTGACGAGAAAGTCGAAGTAAACGTTAACTTCCTCCAATGTCGTCGGTATTAGGTTTATGATTATAGGTGTTTTGGGGAGGTTGGAGATGATGATTTTTATATACATTTGGTATGTTAGAGCGGCGTAAGTTGGTGGTTTCGGTCGTAATAAGTTATTAGGTATATTTAGATTTCTAAGTCCAGCATAGATTGTTTTACGAACAGCATATACAAAGTAAAACAAATAAAGCGGTTACAATGGAGTTAATAACACTTGTTAATGCCAATCGATTTTAATAGTAATGTAAATTAAACCTGATTATAAACTAGGTAGGGATTTTAAATTAGTTTTGTTAACGCTTGGTAACGTTACGTTAACGAAGTAATTAAGATAACTCAAAAGTAATAAGTACTACATTTAAATTATATAAGGCGAAATTAGGCAAATTTAAAATATATAAAACGGATGTAGAAAAAGTGGGTAAGGCAAAGGAAGTATAATTATGGTGAGATGTGTTGTATAATCTGGTGTTATAATTTTGGTTCGTGTTTGGAAAGCGGTTCGGATTATCGTTTCGTAGCCGCTTTTATTAAAGAGAGTAGTTTAGCTGGTGTATTCGTAACCGCTCCTATATTTTGCGAGTGGTGTGAGCTATTGAAAATTAGATGAGCTCCAACGAAGGGTTTCGAAACTTGGTGGTTTTAGCTTACATAATCTAATTCGTAATAAAACGCTTTTTAACAAGTGCCTGATTACGTTAAAACACCAAATAAGGGTTAATGGTAGTGTAATGGGGCTTTTAATAAATAAAGCGCTAAATGAAGTTTGATAATATTATACTAAAGTTATTCGTTTTAAAGTCACTTAACTTTTATAGTCTTTATACATATACCGTGTAATTTTTGTAAAAACGTAGTATTAAAGTACAAATAATTGGGACCGTTACAGTATCTCGTTATAGGTATTTAACTTGTATTTATCTTTTTTCCCCTAAGATATTAAGAGTCGACCGAGTCGGATACTAGTTAGTATCAGTAAGGTTTAAAACATTTTTACGTAAAATAAGTAAGCAAAAAAGTAATCGTCAAATTGGTAATTGGAGTAGAAGAAAAATATCTGAAGAAGAAGTATTTTAAAGAGGGCATGCCACGGATGGGAGGTTATATACCTTCCATCTGGGCAGTAGCCCTATTGCCATGTATTTTGAATACCCATTCCAAACCACTCCATGCATTTTCGTGCTGTTTGGAATGTCTATTCTAGACCGCTCTATACATGATGAATTTTGCGTCTTACAAGAGTGCAACCTACAGCGTAATACTTTATTGTGCATTCTGTAATATTACACCTTTCAATACAGTTCACTACCACTTGGCTTATGTATACTATCTATGATGGGATATAGTAATATCCACAGTTTTAAAACAAGGCTTAAAATTGATTATCTGAATATTCATCGTTCAATAATTCCGAAATCGAATCTTTTAATTATGCTATAGATTTCCGCGGCTAAGATACTTTCAATAATATGTTTGTAATTTTTGAAGATTTAATAGATAGTATTTATCTGAAGGTTAAAGCCGTTTGTAGCTGGTATTGCGTTACTAAAAATAAGAACGAATCCTATTTACGGGTTGTAATGGATAATATTGGCGAAACATCCGTTAGTAAAAATTAAAAGTTTTATTATACGTATATCGAAAGGTATAAATCGTAAGCTGCGTTTCGAATTACTTATTTGCTACGTGAAGAGTTTGTTAAACGTTTTATATACGTTATCTAAAGGGTTCATTTGGTATTATGCGACGATTGAAAGGTAAAATGTCGCCTTTGGCGAAGCTATAAATATAACTTAAGTTTTACGAACACGTCAAAATTTGTATTTGTTAGCTATTTTTGTATTAGTTATGTTAATAAGAGTAATTCATCTAATCACTCCTTTTATATAAGGTTCGTAATATAGTTGCGGAGAGTGATTGTTACTTCGTTAAAATTAATTAGGCGGTCTTCCGCCAAGTAAACTTTAGGTTTTTTTTGAAACCGGCCGTTCACAGTTTGCTTGCTTTTGTAACAGAAAGTAATATAGTATATAATATAAATATATTGTCCATTTATAATTCATTTAATGTCAATCCATCCAAACTTAGAGTTAAAACAAATACATATAGGTCCAAGGTTGAATTTTTACTTTAACCCGTTTTTATTAATACCATTAGTAGTTATTATACCAGTATACTGTAGCTTCAATAAGTCCATAAAGTGGTTTTAGGATACGTAGGATCGTTTTGGATAAGTATTATTTTCGAATATTTACAGATATATAGGCGTAAATATATTGTGTAAAATGCTTTTCTAACTGTAAATAAGCTCATATAATATTACAAAGTTGAATAGGAAAGTTGTGGGGGGTGAATAGGTAGGCGGAAAACACCAAAATCAAACGATGGTTCGTTCTTTATAAAGTAGGCGATTAGGTTATAATCACTTTTTCCCTAGTATTATCGAACCTTTTAATTATGAAACGGTTTTTTTCGTAAATATTTCCGTTTCCTTTCTTTTTACTTTGTAAACTAAATGAGTAGAAAAATTTCTGTAGCCGTCGTGAAGTATTAGGTTATTTTTTTCAAAAAAATGAAAGATGTTTTAATCGATTAAACCGGAGATTTCCTGATGGAATAACCATTTGAAAGGGGTATTCTTAAAGATAATAATATTTTTGTAGTGGAGTTTCATTCTTAACTTACGATCCTCTCTTTCATTGTAAGTAATAAAGGGGTTTGTAATAAAGGTTTTATTTTATTTTTAAATTGAGTGAATATCCTTAACAGCGTACAGTCGGCTTTGGTCATATAAATTAGGTAGTTTTTTAATGTGGCGGAGAATATAACGGTGTATCTAGATGGCTTATAAGTTTCGGGGGCGGTCCGGATTCGTTATTATAAAAATGGTTGTGTTGATGTCACTTTTTAGATTTCGCTTTTAAGCCGTTATTATTTACTTTTTTCTCTTTATAATTTCATATTATAGTTTAAGAGAGTAAATTTGTGCCTTTTAACAATTTTAATAGAATATCGTTGCTTTTAAACCCATTCATTTTCTAGAAGCTAATATATTCTTCTTTCGTTTTCCAAATTATAACTTTAGATTATAATGGTATATCTAAACTATTAGTTTTACGTGAGTCGTTCTTTAAAGCTAATATTTTCGAAGTATCATTCCCATGCAATAGAAAACTTAATATTGCTATGTCTTTTGCCATTATATTTTCCTTTAATATAGTGGTTAGTGATAGAGTTAAGTTTATGTGGACTTTGGGGTAAGCACCGAAAATAGAAAGTATTGAAATTAGTATATTTGAGCCAAAAGTATTATCTACGGCGTGTACCGCTGTTTATAGGATTCAATCTTTTAAATTAACACCTTTTAGCTTTAGAAACAGTACCGTATACATTTTTTTGGAAAGGTTCGTAATATTGTTTGCATTTCTCAATACCTTACAGTGAAAGCATTACCGGTAATTTATGTCTTGGTACTTTATTCGATCGAGTATAAAGCTAAGCCTATATAGTAAGTAATTGAATTCGGAGGATTCAAATGAAATTTTGATTTAAAATATACCAAAGAATCTCTAGAATTCGTAGCGAAAGCGTTTCGCGTGAATTTCGCGACCTAAAATAATAATATTATGTCGACGGCGTGTTATACTAACTAGCGGTTAAGGTATATTATATGAAAAATAGACTAATAAGTTAAGCTTATTTTTTTGATTTCGGATTTTAAATATTAGTAAAGTTTTCGAGTGTAATTTGTATTTGTAGTAAAGTGTTTCGAGAACGTTTAGTTCTTTTTTTCCTTTTCATATATGTTTTGGTACATAAAGTAACCGTAAAAGGCGTTTCGCGACTGGGTATCTAAATCAACGATATAATATTTTTAGCTGCGATTAAGTTAAGTAAACGGCTTTGATTATATGCGTTTGTGAGAAAGGTTACTGGTGTTTAAATCTAAGACGATGCGTAATAGATACGTTATCCGAAACGGGGAAGAATGGATGAATCGTATTTTGAAGTTTCATTTCGAATTTATTATATTAGCTAATGACTACGAAAATAGAGTTGTAAAGTTTTTGAAGTAAAATTCAACCGGTCCAAATTTTATATTTATAATGACTGTTTCGAGTAAGGACGTTTTACCTTTACCGAATAGAATTTTCGGGTGTTTTTTTATTCGGTCAAAATGGAGTTTAGGAAACTTGGTCACGAAAGCGTTGAATTGTTGTTTTTCGGCGGTCGAGATTTCTGTTACGCCGGTATTTGGTATAATTCCCTGAAACCGGTTGCCTTACTTATTAAAAATGTGAATTGTAACGTAATATGGGCGTTTAACACTTCGTTTTCGCTATCTATGCCTGTGATGTGTAAAAATAAGGCGTTTTACAAGCCTGTCAATACTTTTTAATCCGTTTTCATATTTTGGATCGTTACGTTAATCTCTTCTTTTTCTGTATTGTTTTCTTCAAAGGTGTATTCTTAAGCGTAATAGTCGAATTTCTATTTGACTCTCTTATAGTTAGTTGTATACGTTATAAAATTAGCTTTCGTTTGGTGTTTGGGTAGGGAATAGGCTCAAAATTGTTATTGAATTAGAATTTTCTCGTATACCGAATAATGACTTAACGTATATCCGACCTTATTATATTTAATATATCGGGTTTAAAAGTTTAAAAAGCCTTTCATGCTTCTCCGCGGGTATTTTAATATACGTAGTGAGTTTCATACTTGATTATATAGTTATTTTCGTTAGTAATCGCTTTTCCCTCTGTTTTCAGAGCTTTTTTATATGTTTTTAACCTTTATATTCGTATTTGGAACAATTATGTTTTTCATTCCTGGTGTTTACTTTGAATAGTCGATTCAAAACGTGGTAAATCGGTTTTATAAGGTTGGATTTAGTAATTTGGGTCTCATCTTTAGCTCTTTCGGTTATAAATGCTAATCCAAAGTTCTTCTGTCGGCTTATTAAGGTTTAAGGTAATGTTTTTGACCTGATATCAAAGCCTTTGATTATTTTTTCAACTTAAATAGCGCGAGTTAAAGTTTTGAGTTTCGGCGGTATTCTTTAGTCACTACTTAAATAAATAGTTTATTTCTTTTGTAGTTTGGTATAAGGGCTACTTAAAATTTACGCCATTTAGTTAATAGGTTGTTAAACACGTTTTTTAGGGTTTTTCTCAGCGATTTTACATCAATTCTTTTTATATTCCCAAATAATCCCCTTTTATACCTTGTCATGAAGTTTGTAGTTCATTTTCCTATCAAAATGTACTTTTAGGTGGTTGAAATACTTCGTAAATATATTTACTCACGTAAGATATTATATATATTTCTTTTTAGCTTATCTAGTCATTCTATCGCGTAAAATTCTATAAAATTGTAAAGTTTTCATATACAGTTTTTTACAAGTGTTTAGTATTATACGGATTTTGTTGTTAAAGACTTCGTAAGGTTAGGTACTTTAATTTTCGTCTTTATCCCATAACCTAGTAAAGTGAGTAAGCTTGATAGCATTGTTTTTTTTAATAGGAAACCGATATGGCGGGAGGTTACAGTAAGAGTCGTGGTTGGTAAGTATTGATTTGCAAGGCTCGTATTATCGTTTTACGTCGCTTATTTTGTTTTCTGGAGTGTAGTTTTACTTATTTAGGCTACTTTTACTACGGACGAGATGAGCGTTGATTGTATTCTAGGATGGGTCTAGTTTGTGTCTATTTTCAAAGTATGTTTTAAAGAGGGTTCTTTTTCGACTTGTGTGGTGGATAATACTTGTAGCCCTTCCTTCTCTCTTGTCTATTTCTCAAGTTTCGTCCATTTTTCTCTGAGTTTTTTTAGCCTATTTGAGCACCTTATACCCTGTGTTTGCGGAGTTTTTCTCGTTCTTTATCTATTACTTTGATAAGCCAGTTCTAGCTATTCTTCAACTAGTGTTATTTTACGAATTTCACATTTAATACGTTTTCATTGGTTTATTTCGGTGTTTGAGTAATTCGGGCGGTTGTTATTAAGGTTTTTACGATGCAGCTATTGTTGTCACTGGTTGTATTAATGCATTTTCTTTGAAATTATCTTCTTAGTATCTTTGAGATCATACCGTTCATTATGCGTTATATTTCCGGTGTACAGATTTCAAAGTAATTTGAACAATTATCGAATAAGTTTCGTCTTTCAATGCCTCCGTTATAATAGTTTAACAATATTTTCATAATGAATATGTTTGCTGTATAAGTGTTTGAATCCTCCACTATCGCCCTAAGTTTGCTATCTTACAGGTTGAAATTTATGTGTTTTAAGGCGTTCCTATGAAGTAATGTGTTTTCGAAAAGATATTCCATGTATTCTCTAGCTTTAATTAGGTTTTTTGTTGATAGAGCTATATTTGTACAAGTACGAAGTAACTTGGAGTGTTTTGAAAGTTGGTTTGGGCGTTTACTAGAATTATCAGAGCGTTGCGAAAGTTGATATGGTGTAGTTACTGAGATTCGAGTACGTTTAGAATGTAAAGTTTAAAGAGGTTTCGAAATAAAATGGTAGTTAGGGATGTCAGAAACAAAATGATCCAAACGAAATCATATAATACGTAAATGAATAGTAAATTAAATATAATGAAGTATTTAAAGTAAGACGCTTAACGTTTATTAATAAAAACAAAATACAAATAATACTTCAAAATAAATAATTCAGGTGTTTTGAATTATCCGTTAAGCGCTTTTAAAAACGTTGTATTAATTAAGTGACTAGTAAACTTAAACGTCGTAAATAACAAATTCAAATAAGCGGTATAATATATGGTAAACGAGGGAAGGAAAACATGGTAATAGGAGCGGAAGAAGGATGTGTATTTATGTAAAAGTTAATATGGTATATAAGTTTGAAAATAGTGTGGTACGTGTTTCGATTGTTTAATTTGCCATAGTGTTTCGAAATGTGTTTTTGGCGAGTAGCGAGTGTTTAGTAAGCGATTCAGATATTGCTTCTGAGGCATGAAAGCATTGTAGGAGCGTTTCAAAAGTTATATTTTAGCCGTTTCCAAAGTTTGTACGCTGTTCAGATGTTGGGTTTAAAGCGGATGGGTTGTAATGAATGGTTGCGAAAGTTGATAGTTTTAGCTTACATGGCACAATACATAATTAGACGTTTTCCAAAAAGTGTTCGGGTACGTTTAAAACGTTAAAATAATTTAACGGATAGTTTAACAGGGCTTTTAGTAAATATGGCATTAATTGTGTTGATGATATTGTATTGAAGTTATCTTTTTATATTTACTTCGAGTTTTATATTCTTTTTATATTTAGGGTTTTCAAGGCATTTACGTTTATTTTTATACTTTTGTGTAGTTTTTGTAATTCGTAATGTTGGAATTCAGATGCTTTGTACCGTTATAGCATCCCGCTATAGGTATTTATTTTAAGTTCGGTTTTTAAGCTATTTGTAGTCGACTGCATCTATTATTAATGAATATCAGTAATGTTTGTTTTATCAGATACTTTAACGTAAAAGTAATAATATAAAAGTTGTATTGTATATTGAAGATAAATAGTTTTAAAGGGAGAAGAGGAATCTAGAGAGTGTACGCCTCAAGTAGGAGCTTATAAGCTCTTACCTGGGCAGTAACATTTTAATATATACTTTGCCAGTCTCTCTTCTGGGTAGTGGCATCATACCATGTACTTCTTTAATGCCCCTTTTGGGTAGTAGCAAGCTAAGATTTACTTTGCAAGAATGTACTTTGCAATGTGTTACGTCACTATGCACTTTGCAAGTGTACACATTGCAGCGTGACCACTTACTAACTATAAATATATATTATAATATCCGTATAAAGACTTCATATATTCGAGAGTTCTCGTGGGAAAAATCGAATTAATCGTCAACGATATGAAATATAATGAACGATCTCATTTTGTTAGTATTCCAGACTTAACTATGGAAAAGAAGAATTAATATGCCTAGGAGTAAACATGTCTTAAAATCGTCAGTCGCAACTGTTTAAATTAATTCAATACCACATTAAACCGACAACGAAATATTTAAAGTAAACTTTACGAGGGGATACTGGTTAATCATAAATAAGAAACAACTTATTAAAAACATATTTGAAAACACCTTTTGTTCGTAATAGTCACCCTCCACTCGAGTTTAAAAAGAGAAAGTGCCGTAAAGGTTATCCGGCACTCGGCTTTTAAAGAAGGAAACGCCGCAAAGGTCGCCTTGTACTCGGCTTTAAGAAAAGAAAGGGTCGTAAGAGTTATCCAACACTCGGATTCCAAAAGAAGAAACGCCACAAAAGTCGTCCCCCACTCGATTTTGAAAAACAGGAAGTGACGTAAAGTTTATCCATCACTAAAGTAGAAAAGAAGGAAAAGCCGCAGAAGTTATCTTTTATTTGGGTCTACAAGGTAGAAAATCTGTAATAATCATCTTATATTAAGGGTAAATCGAGTCACCCAATAAAAAGGGAATTTAGCATTCACTGAGGGTTTACTAACCGACCGGTGTAAACAGCCATATCGGCCGGATTAAAAACGCTTTAAACAAGAGCAATGGTGATGTCGAAAAAACTATGGGAAATAACAACACGCTAAAAGGGAACATAAGAAACAGAATTTTTAACCACGTTAAAAACGCTCCAAAACAAGAAAAACAACGTTCCAAAAGGTACATAAATAGTACCGTATCAAACAAAAACATCCCTCCCAAACGTATTAAAAACACCCTAAACCCATTAAACACTTATAAATACATTTACTCCCCAAACATGAAAAATAGCCCTTCATATAGTATCGGTAAGGTCTCTGCCTATTTCACGTGAAGTAAACAGAGTAGAGGAGTAATCATAACATTGGTATAGTTGTATTCAAAGATAGATAGATTGTGAGAAGTATTCCAGAGAGTGCACGCCACGGATGCGAGGTTATAAACCTCTCATCCGGGCAGTGACCCTTTTGCCATGCGCTCTGGAATACCCCTTCCAAACCACTCCACATATAATACACTCTGAAAGTGTAATTTGCAGCGTGTCACGTTATTATGCACTGTAAAAATGCATCCTGTAGCGTGCCACATTATCGTGCACGCTGTAGGAGTGCACCTTACAGTGTGATACACTGTCACCTAAATATACTAACTATAGTGATATATAATAATATCTACACAGGAAATCTTTTTTTTTCTTTTTATACGTTTCGTATCCATTCTCCAATAGTAATAGTCTAGTTGTATTGCGGTTCGTATTCGTAATTTAGTAATGACAGTATAGTTGTAGTTAGGTTCGTATTAGTCGTTTGGTAGCGATATTCCTAGTTGGTAATGATAGAGGTATATGCCATCGTTTTAGGCAAAACTTCTTTCTTTTTTCTTTCTTTCTTTTTCCTTTCTTTCTTTTTCCTTTCTTTCTTTTTCCTTTCTTTCTTTTTCTTTTCTTTCTTTTTTCTTTCTTTTTCCTTTCTTCCTTTTTTTCTCTTTCTTTTTCTTTTATTTTCTTCCTTAGTAAAGTAGTGATGTCGCATTTTCCTCGTAATGTTGTTGGCTGTGGAAGTTATTAAAAACATTGCTTATATCGTAAATACGTAATCTAAGCGGTTTGTTTTCGTGAAAACGGGTTTGATACGGCTTTTGGAGCGCTTTGTGGTAATAGGAACACACCTAAGTTGTTTATTATAGCCGTAAGGGGCGTTTATAACGTAATATCTAAAGCGCTCATTATTCTTTGACCCGTTTGGTTTTCTAGGTCGCGTTTTAAAGTATTGTGACCCGGTCTATCCTTGAAGTTGAGGGCCGGATAGCTAAGGCAGCCCACCCTTGTATTAAGGTTCAGTTGCGTATGGTGTACCTGACCATTCTTCATCTTGATGTTGCGGCCCAAATTGAGTATCCAGACCTTCCTTCTCTTGAGGTCGCGGTCCAGAATGCATATCCATACCTCCCTCTTCTTGAGGTCGCGGCTCAGATTGCATATCTAGACCTTTCTTCTCTTGAATACGCGGCTCGAAACGCGTATCTAGATCTTCCTTCTCTTGAGGTCGCGGCTCGAACTGCGTATCTAGACCTCCCTCCTCTTAAAGTCGCAGCTCAGAACGCGTATCCAGACCTCCCTCCTCTTGAGGTCACGGCTCAGATTACGTATCTAGATCTTCTTTCTCTTGAAGACACGGCCCGGAACGCGTATCCAAACCTTTCTCCTCTTGAGGTCGCGGCCCGGATTGCGTATCCAGACCTTTCTTCTTTTGAAGACGCGGCTCAGATTGCGTATCCAGACTTTTCTTTTCTTAAGGTCGCGGTTTAGATTGCGTATCCAGATATTTCTTCTCTTGGGGTCGCGGCTCGGATTTCGTATCCAGAGCTTCCCTCTTTTGAAGACCCTCCTTTTGTTGAGGTTGTGGTCCAGATGGCGTATCCAAACCTTTTTTTTTCTCAAGGTCCTAGGCCTTGCAATCGTATACTTCGTCGTTTTATTTTCATATACTTTACTATCTGTCTTTTGTATTTCGTTAGATAACACCCTTTTACAAATTACGTTTAATATATATATATATCCTTTTAGTTTGGTAAGTTAATAAGTCGTGTTATTTCGAATAGGGACTCTATAAGGCAGCTATTCCTACCTCCTAGGGTATTAATGCCTTCACTTCGTAGTTGTATTCGTAAGGCTTTGGTAATGGAGTGGTTCGCCATTTGTTACATGCCTAACGTTTAGTTCAAAAAATCTTTTATGAAAATTATTCAATATATTAGTTCCTCAGGTTTTCTCCTTCTAATAGCGAAAAATCACAGTTAAAATGTACATGTTTGTCGTATATGGGTTTAGTTCCTTAATTGGTGTATCGATGGAGTTATTCCAAAGGAATAGGTTTATTTCGTATATTATAACCTTTCTAATCCCTATATACTCGACTAGAATGTTGAAGTAATTATTGGTTTATTCCGTTGTTAATTTTATTGAGATTATAGCTATAAGTGTCTTAGAGCGGTTAGGTATGGCGATTCCTATGTTTACTTAGTATGTTGAAGCGATGTAAATTAGTGGTTTTGCATCGTGGTTGGATTTGAGTAGGTTTAGATTTTAAAGTTCGTGGTAGTTCCTTTTACAAACGGTAAATACAAAGTAGATAAAATAAAATAAAACGGTTGAAGTAATTCTACTAACGCTTGCTAATACAAATAAATTTTAAATAATACGTAAATAAGGTGTTACTATGAATTAATTAGGCGTTTAAAATTAGTTTTGTTAGAGTTTCGTAACGTTACGCTAGATAAACGGTTTGAAAAACTTAAACGTTATAAATATTAAACTTAGGACACATAGAGCGAATGTGAAAAGGCGAATAAGGTAAAGGAAGTGTGGGTATGGAGAGGTGTATTATGTGGTCCGGTGTATGGGTCTTGGTTTACGTTTGGTAAACGGTTCGGATTGTTGTATCGTAGCCGTTCTTGGTAAAGCGAGCGGTTTGGATGCTTTGTTCGTAACCGCTTCTATATTTCGTAACCGGTTTGATTTTCGAGTTTAAATCGGATGGGTCTTAACGAAGGGTTTCGAAACTTGGTGGTTTTGGTGTGAGTGGCCTAATACGTGATAAGACGCTCTTTAAAAAGTGCATAGGTACTTTAAAGCGCTAAACAAGGGTTCATAGTGGCGTAACGGAGCTTTTAGTAAATAAAACGTTAAATAAGGGTTAATAATATCGTATTAAATTTTTCATTTTTAAAGTTACTTAGATTTTATAGTTTTTTTATACATACCGTATTATTTTTGTATAAAACGTAGTACTGGAGCACAAATAATTGGGACTGTTATAACATTCTGTCATAGGTATTAAACTTATATTTATCTATTTTTTGCCAAGCTTGTTTATAATCGATGGACTCGGCTACTATTTAATGTCTGTAAGGTCTTTGCCTATTTTACGTAAAGTAAAAAAATTATAAAAGTAAATATAGGATTTATATAGTTATAGTAAAAGAGATATAGATTAGGAGAAGTATTCCAGAGAGTGTACGCCACGGATGGGAGGTTATAAACCTCTTATCCGGGCAGTGGCCCTTTTGCCATACGATTTGAAATACCCCTTTCAGACCGCTCCTCGCATGATATACTCTGAAAGTTCAATTTGCAACGTGTCACATTATCATGTACTCTGTAAGAGTGCAGCTTGCAGCGTGCCACGTTATCGTGCATGATACAGAAGTACACCTTGCACTGTGATGTACTGCCACCAAAATATACTAACTATAGTGATATATAATAATATCCACATATAGTAATAAAACCGCCCTTAAAGTAAAAAGCAGTGCTTATTATAAATACGTAAAAAACAACCCTCCAGATCGCGGCAAGGGCATTTCAAAAAAGTTGGCAGGGCTACTAGAGGAAACATATGCAAAAGCTTACTAAAGAAAGAAAAACAGCGTTTCAGAAGAAACCCTCAAAAACGATAAAAAGTAATATAAGCCTTATAAACCACTATTTGTATACTATACGTTATACTTCCCCTTACGTCAATTTCACATTAGTAAAAACGATAATGTATTTTTATATATAGGAAACCCAAAGATAAAACTCTACAAGTTACAAAAACAAATATTATATACTAATGTTAAGGTACCGAAAGCTAAGGCGGAACTCTTCGAAATACGTATTAAAAGCGAAACTAAAAAGGGGCGCTTCAAATACCGCATTAGAGGTAGTCTAAAGGATGGCATTACAAATGGCGTATTCAAAGCGAGGCTAAAGCAAAGGGCTCCGAATAACGAATGAAAAACCCTTGTTTTTACCAACAATCCATTCGTTGATATCGTTGAATAGGTCACATAACCTACTTCTTTATACATTTTGATTTATATTTCACGCTTTAATTTCATTATTTTTCATTTTCATTAAATATCTCACACTTGAAATATATAATTATCCGCTCAAACAACATATTTCCACTATTCGCATTTACTATTTACCGCTTCATTAATATATTATTATTATTCACATTTGTTATACAGCTTTACTGGTATAATATAACCCTTCATATTTGTTATCCACCGCTTTACTAACGTATTATCACTCATTATATCTACTATCTATCAATTGTTCTATTATTATTTTATGAATACGGTTTATTTTACTGCTAAATGAATATAAACTGGTTTTACCAGAAATTATAATCAATATAAGACAGCTTGTCGCTACCAAAAAGAAGAGGGGAAGGGGTAACATTATTCGCTTTATTATCGTCGTTGTTTTTGCTATCGTTACCGATATTTTTCGATGCTGTCGTCAACGTTGTTGCCACGGGGACGGCTGGGCATCCACAGCACCTTAGGTTACATAACTTTAGGTAGGGGTTGAAGGACAAATTCGCCCCCTTTACAACGACGCATAATAAAGCCGTCGAATATACCTACGCAATATACACATAAACCTTTCCGCTAAACATTTAAAACGGTCGCCGTTTGTAACAGCCGCTAGCTAACGTTGAAATGAAAAAAATAGCCTTAATTTTATTAGAAGTATGAAAGAAGAAATTATGAATAAAAAGAGTCACAAACTATGCATTGAAAGGTGAATATTAAATAAATAAGCCTTGGATTTCGTATTAAACAAGTGAATAATAAATAATCAAGCTGTTATATTTCGACCTACGATAGTAAACCAAGTAGGTGCTAAATGAGGTTTACTATTAAGGTACGGTGAAAGACTAGAAAAGGCTACCATGGCTCACCGTGCAGAATCTATGGGCATAGCCAGTACCCAGCTCGTTACGTACCCTTATACGTGTCTTATATGGATCGCGCCCAGTCCGCGTCAGGACCAGGCTCGAACCGGGTATTGCCTATTTCGTTACGTATACAGTTACGTAACTTATAAACTTAATAGATAAAGGCCTAAGTTTATAATATGCTCCCCTTTTCCCCGAATATTTTAAGGATTACTGCGTCCCGCTAGTTAAACATGGAGTGTGGGCCTTACCCGTTTAATATGCGGGTCGAGCGCGAGCTGGTAACGCGGCGTTTAACGCGTTGTATAAAGTATCGGTCGATCCGACTACACGCCGTATAACGTATCAGCTGATTCTACTTTAAGCCGACGACGTCATATAACGCGCTTTTAACATGCCGTATAACGTATTATCCGATTTAACCCTAAGTCGCCGATGTTATATAACACGCCCTTCAACGAGTTGTATAACGTATTAACCGGGTTCATCCTAGGTAACCGGCTTCGTATAACGCGCCCTTTAGCTTATCATATAATATATCCTTTTTACCGCTGGTACCGTATAGCGTACCTTTTAATGCGCTTTATAATACCTTACTTTTACTTTTAATATTATGTAACGTGTCCTATATAATATGTAATATTTGCCGAATTCAGTTCGCTAGTATTTATAAATACGGACGCCCCCGTAATCTTTAAACCTTCCTTTTTTTTTCATTTTATAACGTCGCCTTTCTTTATTATTAAACTTTTTTCGTAATAATATTACTTTTTCACTTTATATTTTAGTTACTAATTTCTGTCAATATCTTTGAGCTATTTTCTTTACCTCATCCTTATAACAGACGTATATAGTAAACCTAACTTAGGTTACGTTGCCGCCGACGCCTTTAATAAAGTTAATAAGCCGCCCCGTAAATTATATTACCTTATTATATTCAAATACCTTACCGTTAATTACCTTTTATTACCTCCTCATGTTATAAAAGACTCACTCGTTTTTAGTAATAACGAAAATAAACGCGAATCCACTTTTTTACAAATTAAGAACGCATATATATCGTATATTAATCTCCTATTTAACTTCGGTATTCTTTTGATTTGCGTTTGATTTTTTTCGGGCGTGAAGTTATCGTACGTGCCACAAAGTTCATAATGAAATAAGTTTATGAATAAAACTTACAAGAAACCCGACTGTAATTTAACCCCTCTTTATAATATATTTATGATACAAGTTCGTTTACGGCCTCACCCGGTTTACTCGCCCTTCTATGCCAATTAGTTTTTATAACCGAGGATAAAAACCATATTTTGTTTTCTACACGTAAGCGGCAAGGAGATTTTCCGGGTTATCAATCCGTTTTGACCCTCTATTTTTTAAATTAGTTAATTAATTCGCTTGGTTTTCCGATATTACTAGGGTATAAGGAGTTTTTACCGTATCGGACGTATAGACTGTTAATTCTTTGGCTATATGTTTTCGTCGTCCTTTCCTCTCGGGTCCGTTTTTTTTTTAAAATTCCTTTGTTACCTTTTACGGTATTTCCTATTTGTAAAGATAAAATTCCCTAAGCTAATCCTACATTAGTATATAAAGTTTTCGCTCCGGGACTTTTTAACACCCGTCGTATACTTTTTCGTAATTTCGACTTAAGTAATTGAAATAACATAACTACGTAAGCTTTATTTTTATAGCTAATATAGGTTATGACATATAAGGTGTCACAAGAGATATTCAAAGCCTAACTATACAATCCCCAATTTAATCAGTATTTTATCAATTAAACTTAATTAAGAGCGAGTTAATCGGCCTGACCGCGTCGCATAAGCCTAAATTAATGTATTATAGTTTTTGGTAACTCGCCTAAAGGTTGGTTTTTCCAGCCCCGCCCCTCGCCTTATTTTTCGTTAATCGTTATTATCGATCTTCCTTAGCGCTCGTTCCTTTTAACGTTATCCGTTATCCTCAACGTCGCCCCGCGTTTGTCTCACCTTTTACCAGCCCCTTTCGTCGGCGCCTATTAATGCCTAACACGCCTCTTATCATCCTTCATTATCGGTGTCTCTTAGTATTTGAAGCTAATTATAATAGGACCTCTAACGTTAATAACGCTAATATTCTTTAAACCCTAATGAAAATAATGATAACTAATAGATAAATCTTAATTAGATTGTAGTAAAAGCCGTTTTATAGTTGGATACATATCCAAGGAAGTCGGGTAATATTTAGCCAGTTCTACTTATTGTATTATAATATAATTTAATAATGAATTCTATTCTCCTTTTAGAAGTAATGTATTATTTGGAAGGTATAGACAAATCGCCCTACGTAGGTCGTTTAGTATAAGTTTGACGCCGACGTCAAAATACTGGGTTGTTATAAACCCAAATATCTCCTTATTTCGTTTTAAATTTATTAAGGGTTATATTATATTAGTAATTCCTAAGTAATTTCTACTTCGGTTTATTATAAAACTTTTACTTAACTAATATAAAGCGACCCCAACCGTGACCCATTTTTGCCGCTAAAATTTCTTAAATTTCAAATTCATTGTATTTACCCTTTCTGTTGGTAAGCCTTAGATGTTGCAACGTTGTCGATTCGAATGGTCTTCTTCGAGGTGATAGTAGTATTGCAGTAGTCAGATAGTGGATGTATTGTTCTAGGTTTGGCAGACCGCTAGCCGGTCTGCACTGTAATTTGTATGGCCAAGTGCTTGGCCCATACCCTAAAGTAAAGTGCAGCGTACTGTACTCGACTTATACCCAATACGGTAAGTCTCCATAAAGCAATACATTCAACTTGTAGTTTAGTATAGTCAACTTTACTTATAGTAAAGTTGACCCACTAAACTGCATGTAATACTATTCCAATACTGGCGGCTTTTTAGTTTGTATGCGCGCACGCCAATATAGCTAACCAATTTTTTCCTGTTAATACTAAACAGCGGACTCGTACCTCCTGTCAATTCCAATTAACTTCCCTATTATATCATACCCAATTGCATGCAAATCAACCTCATTTGATCTCAGTTACTCCACCGTTCCGAGGTTTGAATTTATCAACTCCCACAAAAAGTTTTCCCGCCACAGCCAGCCCTTCGCAACTTCAACTATGCCACTCAAACAGATCACTATTATCAATCCCCTGGCAATCTTCCAGTCTGACAGCATATCCCTATCCGCTATCACATAATTTAAGCTTTCTGGACGGCCTATCCACGTAGCCCTCGATACGTATGGCTAACTTATTGCTATCCACAAACCTTTCCAGTACTTTGTTTAATATAGCCTTCGTCATAGTATTTGTAGGATTATTTTTACCATCGATTTATCGGAATCCCTTAATCTTCCTTCCTTTGTAGGCTTTACGAAATGCTATCACGTCGATTATCAAGCGTTTCTCTCTGGTAGTTCCGAAATTTAACAGGCATTCGAAAAGGCTTTTTAAGTCGATATAGATTACCACCGGAATAAGAGGAATCCTCTACTGCCTAGTAATATGGTTAAAAGTTTCCTATAATGCTATAACCATGTCAAAGCCCACCATTATTCCGTAAACCTTCGAAGCCAATACGCTTCGTATAATTCTTTTACATTTAATAGAGGTCCAGTAAATCAGGTTAACGGTAATTATAAACTAATCTTTCCGCCTGTTTTTATTAACGAGGGTTATTAGAGAGCAGATCTATAAAGATAATTCGATGTTATTTGTAAAGAATCTATCCGTAAAAATTAGTAGCTTAGCCTTTGAAAAGTCGATTGGCACCATATTGATTTCGCGGTCCAAATTCTGCATCTGCCACTCCAACCTTTTATTTAATCGATTAAAGTCTTTGTCCGTTGGTATTTATACATGTACCGTAATAAATGAATGA
Source organism: Anisogramma anomala (assembly GCA_038502455.1). NCBI lineage: Eukaryota > Fungi > Ascomycota > Sordariomycetes > Diaporthales > Gnomoniaceae > Anisogramma > Anisogramma anomala. Next base: position 3,387,907 of record JASMMZ010000009.1, read on the forward strand.
TATAAGGCTTCTGATTGGTATAAATTAATAATATAGCTACCCTTTACACGTTATTCCAAATACTATTAAGCCCTAACCTTATTAATTTTATCGATTATAGTAAAGATAGTGTACTAACCCTTCCAACAAAATCTTAGGCCAACATTAATACCAAGTATACGAATTAACGATCTATTAAAATAAAGTTGGTTATTTTTCGTTAATGTCATTACCGTCTTATAATTTCAAAACTTAAAGTTTTCGATTACTTACTATTCTTGTATTACAAAACCAACCGTTTTAACGAAAAGGATATCGTTAATTTACATGCCTACTATACCGAAGTCCTTCTTTTACGTTACCAACAAATACGGGTCGTATATGAAAGACTTTATCGTTAGCCGGAACTTAAAGTATTACTAGTAAGTTAGGAATTAGTAAACGCCTACCTTAGCCAATCTATATAGTGATTTAATATACCGTATTACCGTTTCTAATAGGTAAATGGCACGGAGTTCCTGTAGTAATTCCAATAATACAATCCTCTATAAATCAGTTAATGATCATATGTAAACTTATATAATATCAGGACTATTAAGTGTAAACTTACCCTTCATCTTAATTAGAAACTTTACTGCTAAAATAACGATCAAGCGTTAGCTGATTTTCTAAATCGTTAGCGACTACGTGAGGATCAAGTCCTTAACTTTATCGCCGTATCCTTAAACAATCAGTCGTAATTTTTCATAAAACCGCCCCGTAATTTTACTTCAACCTCGTAAATAATTTTCAACTTAAGGATTGTAACGTTTAGGTCTTGAAGATTAAATTTAACCTTCGTCATAAATTTTATTACACCTCGAATTAGTAATCCGTCGATCTCAACCTAATCGCTTTCTTTAAAAAGTTTACTGGAAATGTTAATAATCCATTATAACTTAAGTTTTACTACTAAATTTTCGTTATTCTTTTCTTTCCTATTTACCTAAATAATATTGTAAATACGACCCGTTATATATTCCTCCTCTTTAGCGTTTTATTAACCTGTCGATAACGGGTGGTAAAAATTCGTATAAACTCGGTCGTTTAACTTAAGGGTCTTTATCGTTAATAACCTTAATATAAGGCTTAACCTAAATAATTCGAAAAGAAATAAGGCCGTTAGTAGTTTTAACAATTACTTTAAAGTTTACGATACTTAATGTCTTATATAGCTCCTCTCATTTACCCGGCTCCTGCTATACAAGGACTTCACTTTATAATAGTAAAGAAAATACGTCGATTATTATAAGCCCGTTTTTAATATTAAAGGTATTATTAACTTAGCAGCGTGTCGATTACCTTCGCAGTTCCCTTAAAACTTTTCTATAAACCGTATCACGTTTCTAAGTACTTTCCGAAAGAAGATATTCATTTGTCAGGCGTAAGTACGTTCCAAAAATCAATAACGTTAACATTAAGCCGTTATGGCTTATAATGTTGTTCGAACCTTTTACTGCTATTTATAGGCGTACCTCCGGATCCGTAAAACTTTTAATTCCCAACGTAAGTATACTATACACTCGGCGAAGTAGGGCATATGCCTTTTTAATCTTTTTGATACTTTAATAGGTTTTTCAAGTACCTATTTATACTAAATACCTATTATCTTAACATTTTCCTAAAATCCTACCGCTGCAAAGTTGGTACCGGTATCATAAACGACAACGTTAGTTAAACCTAGGCACGTGTTAATTAATAGCATTTTTCATGTTTCCCACGTATCTTTTTCCGAAAGAGGCTTTAAAAACTTAACTTCGTAAAAGAAAGTTACAGAGTTAATGACGTAAAAAACAGGCTTATTATTTAGGTAAAACACATTAATAAAAATCTTACAGTTAAAGTTCTTATCGTCTTTTAGTGTAAACTTAAATCTCCGGGGGGCTTAGGTATATATTTGGCAATAGTAGGAAACACTTTTAATGGCTTTTAAAGAAAAATATTCCATATAGTTATATCATACGGACTTTAAGACTTTGTATAGCCTGTTAACAGCTGTGTAGTTAAAATGCCAATATAATTAACATATCTCCGGCTCCATCAGGTTTAACACCATTACTTCTGGACCTTAAAGATAAAACTATAAAAGACTCTACTTAAAGGCGAGTAAAAACATTTAGCCGTTTTTGACTAGCTCGTTTATGTTAACGTCCACCTTAATACTAAAGGTTTTTATATCCTTTATTTAAAGTAAAAAAAGAAGTAGGTGACTTAAGGATATAAAATATATTTACTTCTATAATAATTTAAATTACCATTATTCCTAGTAACAATAGTTATTCGCTCGAGCTAAAGGTAACTTTAACTTTACCAATATCGTAACGGCTAATATTAATAACTATAATGTTTTCCCTCCTTAATACCACGTACTACGAATAGCCTTTTATTAAGTACCTTACTTCTTCTACATCTGGCATAATACCCTAAAACGTGTGTTCCACGTAACAATCACGGAAGTCAAAGGTATATAAGGGATTAGGGGCGTAATTAGGGCAAAAGTAAGGGTTTTAACTACTCAAACGGAATAAAAAGACATAGTCGGCTAATTATTGGGCTGCCGTACTAAAAATAATATTTTCGTGTTACTTAATCAGTTTAAAGGTATTGCTATTAACAGGCTTATTCCTTTCAAAACTTATGACCTGGCCAAGATATTTTTATTTAAAAGTGGTGATGTACTGGATATAATACATTACCTTTTTATTATTCCGCTCGGTAATGGAGTGTCAAGTTAACCAATAACCAGTTTTGCTATATGTTATAGTCTAAGGACTAACTGCAAACCATAGAATAGGCCAGCGGCCAAAAGCTTGATGTCTAACATATTAAGCGGAGATATCTCTTATGTAAGGACCCAGGGTTAGGATTGGGACCGCAAGGACCGAAGAGCGGTCCAGTCGATACTACATAGGACTGTAGGAAGCGACCAGCGACTTCAATGGTCCAGTACTAAAGATGGTATGAAGGCCATAAGATATAAGAACAGTCATTACTACATAGATAGTATTTCCTTCATAGCTCTTCAGTTGTCAATCTAAGTATTCAGTCTATATATCTGAATAGCCTCACAGTTTTTAATCATTACTTACACGGTTGCGGTATTGTTCACTCAGCACCCCTGCTACCTTCTTGATAACTAAACCCTCTGATACCTTCTATATACTCACGGGTATTTAGTGTGATTATTATACTACAGATCTAATATCTTTTGCTATTATTACGATAATAGTGTTAGCGGTTAGCGGGTCTGCCTGTATCTTGTTAACGCTAGCGTAGGCACTATTTTCAGTCCGGGATCGAGGTCGAGGTCGATGGGCCAGACCTTAGGTGTTTTAGGTGTAAGTATTTACAATCGACATAATTAACTATCGTAAGGTCATCCTTATCCACGTTAAAGAAATTGCCAGCTTAGGGGTATATACCGAGCGAGTTTGGTATATGTACCATTACAGTGGTAAACAAAAAACGTAACTAGCTAAAAAATCTTTCGCAGATAACATTTAGACGTTGTAAAGCATATTGGAACTCGTTAAAAACCGTAATTATTTTCCGTACCTATTCGCGAAGTGTAGCTTCGCCAGTGTAAACCTTTCCCATTACTTTTCAATACATTATTAGTTTATTGAACATCGAATTAAAAATATCAATTAGTAATTTCTCCTCTTTTTTCTTTGCCATTATCATAATTTACCATGAAGTAGTCTAATTCGTGTAATATTGTACGAGGTGGACGTAGTGCTTGAAGTAGTCCTTTATACCATCTTAAATCTCGCAAAATGTGGTAACACTTGTTAAAAATGTCAGGTAATAATCTTTGGCGTAACCTGTAAGAATTTCAGGAAATAATAAGTAAAAACCAAAAGGTAACACCCCCATCTACTTGCAAATATTTAGAAATGGTATTATTTTAATGTTAAAAAGGTTGTAAGACTTCCTATTATACTTTTCTATGTCATTCTAGATCTTGGCGAAGTTCGTTATCAACTTGTAACTAATGTTAACTATCTTAATAGATTTTAAAGTGAGGTCGCGATAATCATCCTATACTTGACTGGTGTTTCCTGGCGATTTTAATTTTAAAGGTTTCGAGACACGATGTTTAGGGTAATTGCCGGTCGCTTAGCACGATGGGTAAAGTCCTGTAATGGAGCTTGTAGTCAGTTTACATACGTAGGAAGATCTAAAGGAAAAGAGTTTATAAGGTACTTGGCGACCGTAGTGTTAAAGTTTAATGTGTCCCTTAATTGACTGGTATAAAGTGCCAACGTCAATACCTCTGGCCGCGTTGGCAGCCCTCGCTTCGCATGCTCTTCCTCCGCTCAAGACGTACTCTACGCTGTCACGTATGGTACTAAACTACCGATCAGGTCAACGTATTCCTTATCGTCAACGCGTAAAAAGGCTTAACTTAGCTAAAGGTAAAAAGGAGGCCCTCTAAATTGTATATAAGAGCATTAAGGTTCCTCAACGGCTTTGTCCTTGCCTTTAGGATCTTATAGGAATTCTTTAAGCTAGGCCAACTTAAAAAAGGTTTTTACCATTTTCTTTAAAGCTTTTTCTGGTATATAAATCCCACGCCTTTTAACTTTTATCCTTAACTTAGCCTTGACGTAGTGTTAAACCGCTTTTTATATATCAAGGGTCCAGTAACCGAAGAACTCGTGAAAGTCTTAGAAAGTATTGGCGCTGCGGCCAAACTCTTCACTGGCGTCAGACTTGAGGATGTACTAGCCAACGTAATTAATCAGGTAAGCTTTATCAAAGGTTTCGTTAACTTCTATAGTCTAGAGTTATTCGTCATAAAACTTGTTAATAACAATTCTGAGCGCTTCGATTACTTCTTTCCTAGTGGAGTTGGTAATAGCCTTAAACTGAACGCTAGGGACAGACATTTTGACAGGCGTGTAGGATGAAAACTTGGTGTTCTTAAGCGTAGGAAACTTGGTGTTCTTTTTTTTTTTTTTTTGGCGTGAAGTCGTGTGGGGACTTGGCGTGAGATCGCGTAACGTAGATTTCTTGATGTAACTTAATGTTTTCGATTAGAGCAGTGAACTTGGCAATCGACGTGGTGTGGGGAGTGAAAAAGAGTGAAGTAAAGGCAAAGGTTTAATGTAGAGAATAAGGTCAGAGGTTGTTGTTAGTAGTGGAAGTCGAAGGTTGTTTGTTATTTAGTATAGGGATTTAGTCGTTTTTGTAGTAATAGCACCTGCATTAATACTAACTTAGCCGTTTGCCAACTTTTTGTTTAAGACTTTTAGCGGTTAAACTCAACGCTTTTCAAAAAGGATTAATAATGATTTCTTAGTATTTTTGATAGCGATACCGTTGCTTACTTTTAGATTGCCGTTGGAAGACTAATGCAACCCAAAAGTCTTTTCTGTTTTCCTGCCGTTGAAAGACTAACGCAGTACTAATAGAAGCCATTCGTAAGAATCTTTCCTCTACCCTAATGATAAACACAAAGCGTAACCAGAAAGTAGCTTCTTCTTTTATTTAGCTTATCTGTGCTTAACCTAACAAGAAAATACTGATTAGTGTTAGTAGGCCTTAAACATTACAATGTTATCAATTCTAATGATCTTCTCCGAAGTAATAGTAATATTGCAGTAGCCAGATGGTAGATGTATTGTTCTAGGTTTGGCAGACCGCTAGCTGGTCTACACTGTAATTTATATGGTCAAGTGCTTGGCTCATGCCCTAGAGTAAAGTGCAGCGTACTGCACTCGACTTACACCCAATGCGGTAAGTCTCCACAAAGCAATACACTCAACTTGCAGTTGAGTATAGTCAACTTTACTTACAGTAAAGTTGACCCACTACACTGCATGTAATACTATTCAAATACTTTCCTATAACGTTAACGACTAAAACTAGTTACACTCGAGTGTCGAATAACACTTGCAAGGGAAAAGGGTCCTAAACCACACGTTTAATGAAATTTATGTAAAATATAAGACATTTGTTAGTAATATTTAAAACGATATTAAATGGGTTGAGAATATAGACAATTCGGTATTAATTGTAAAGTTAGTTAAGTTTTTTTTTTGACGGTTGCTTTTAATGTTACGTAGGATTAACTTAATCCAGTCTCCTACTTTACATTATTCCTACAGATGTTACCAATGATTAGCCTTCGTTTTAATTTATTATGAAATATAAGCCATCACCGTTTGTGCTAGCGTCGTACCCTCGAGTAAATATATGAAAAACGTAACGGTTGACTCCTCTGGATTAGTTAACGATTTCATGTCCCTGTCCATCTTTATAATAAGTAATATTTAATATTTTTTTACTGAACGATTTGCGTTGAACCTAGTAACCGTTGATTTTCGGTTGTTTTTCATATATTAATAAACAAATAAATATAAAGCTTAATTATATTACGAAAAGACGACGACGATACGTAGGTATTTTTAAATTTTCTGATTTATACGTTTAATACCGTTACTTATTTTCAGGTAATACGCCGTAGATAAAAGTGGTTCGACTTTTAACATAAAGAATAAAGTTGTTTAAAATACGTTGACCTAGTCCGCCCTGCGGTTACTAATAACAAAAACTGAAAATACATGAAATCTCTACCATATATCCCAAAAAAGCTCTGTATATATATCGTTTATTATAAATTAAATAATTTTAAATTCAATAAATTTACAAAAGCAATTCGTAATACCTGATAAATATCGAAATTCGCTCTTAATGAATGGTAAGTCTATATTATATCTATAAAAATATATACCCAATACCGATTTAGGATGGGAAAGGGTTAAAGGAGGCTTTGTCGTAAGTTACAACATGGTTTTACCTTGGTATATTATATATATGTTCGATATAAGCGTCGAATATTCACGATTATCTCTTTTTAATTGAAATATGGTTAAAGGACGAAAAATAGTATATTTTTACCCGGATTACCTATAATAGATGAATTGTAGGTTTGTTATAAAATTTTCATCGCTAATAATCTTTAACTCGGTAGTTATAAACGGTTATAGTAACGTAAAGCCTTTCGCGAATTAATTTTATAGATCGTAATTTATGCCAATCATCCGGCTTTAATTAGGAAACGCTTAACGTTTTCGAAACCGTTAATAAGCGAACTTTATATAATGGGTCGTTTGTTACTCCTTAGTCCTATAATTTCGTTAAAGTATCTGAGCTGAAAATAAGGCGATTTCTTAACGTTAAAAATATTAACGTATTTAACTCGAGTCGAGTCTGTAACGATATTACCGGTTTCGGCATATTAAAATCCTCCGGCGTTATCTCCGATAACAACCCGAGCGCGGGCCGGGCTTAGAGCGGTCACGCCTTCAACAACTCGTTGAAAACTTCCGACCTACCTTTAAAGTATATATCGTCGCGATCCAATAACCAAACCCCCATTTCAATAAATTTATTTACTTAATCCGCTATAATTTACGTTTTCTTAATATACAAGTACATTGTTATTACGTTTCACATAATAATAGAGATGGGCCAAAAAAAACTCGCGTTCGTCGTTTTTAAACTTCGGGTTTATCTTATAATTTTCGGGTTAACGTATTCGAGAAAACGCTCCAAGTTAAGGATCTATACCGTAGGTGGTATTGAAAAAGCGAAAGAACTTTAGCTTAATGTACCTAACGTTTCGAAATTAAATGTGGTGAATTTTTTTTAATCCTTTATAGTCCGTTGGGATTGTAAACGGAGTACCCATATTACGAAATTAGAAAGATTATGTTTTTAAATAAAATATAACTACGAAAAGTTTCTTATCATGGATAGTATAGTTACTTTTCGTATTTGTTAATCGTACAGTATAGTACGTTATTGGCTTTACAATGTTATCTTTATCTCATTATAATAAACACTTCTTAACGTCGTTTTCAAGTAGTTGGTTTTTACTACCGTTAGCCGATTGATATCCTAGTATATAAACATCCAGGCTGTAATAAATATGTTCTTTAGGGTTTGGAATATATGTTCTTCCTGCTACATTTAAGTTTAACGAATTCTTCACTTCGTTAGCCGGAGAACATAATCCACTAAATCGAATAAATTACTAATAAAATTACGATAAAAGTTGGCAAAACCTAAAAAACTCCGAAACCTTCGAATAGTATGTGGTAACTCCTACTCGCAGATTACCCTGATTTTTTGGGGGTCGGCCTAGATACTTATTCTAATTGTTATAATGAAACCCAGGTATTTTACCTTCCTAACGACGAATTCGTGCTTTTTAAAATTTAAATTTAATTCCATATTACGAAAACGTTTTGAAACTATGCGAATCTTCGTTATATAGTTTGGCTTAATATCGAGAAAAAAAACTAAAAGGTCGTTTGAGTAAATTGTCACGAAATTCTTTAAAACATTCGTTATTATATAATTAATATATCGTCAAAACGTCGCCGGCGTTTTCGCTAACTTAAAGGAAGTAGCTAATTATTTCAATAACCCAAACAGCGTACGAAACGTCGTTAATTTCTCCTATCTAAGTATAACCCGGATACAGTGAAAAGACGTCCGAATATCCAACTTTATAAGTTATATCGACCTTAATGAAATACGTAGGGTCTTTTTAATTAAAATCAAAGAAAAACAGTCTTATTCGGCAATTTTATTTAATATTTGGTATTCGATATAAAACCTTTATCCCCAAAACGGTTTGAAAATAAGTAATATTAATGTTGGTAGGCCTTAGATGTTGCAACATTATCGATTCGAATCGTGGTCGAAGTAACAGTAGTATTGCAGTAGTTAGATGGTGGATGTATTGTTTTAGGTTTGGCAGACTGCTAGCTGGTTTGAACAGTAATTTGTATGGTCAATTGCTTAGACCGTGCCCTAGATTGAAGTGCAGCATACTGTACTCGACTTACACCCAATGCGGTAAGTCCCTATGAAGCAATACACTCAACTTGCAGTGCAGTCAATTTTACTTACAGTAAAGTTAACTTACTGCACTGCATGTAATAATATTCCAACAATTAACGTTATAATTGATAGGAAACTTGCTCTAAACAAGCCTTTATTTATTAACTCCGTAACTTGTCGTCGAAATTTAAAATTTTAATTTCGTAATATCGGATATAATAGCCTTTGAAATCGTTTTAATAAAGAATTTTTTTCGTTGAGTTTCCATTTATATTAGGGTAAGGTTGTAACCTTATTCTTGTCGAATAGGTTGCGAAATTTTGATAATTTTAGTAAAAGACGTAGTTAATCCTTTTTCTCTTTAACTATAATCGTCGCCGTCTCGTGCAAAATCCGCGTTATTTCGTAAAAGCTTATAATAAAGATTAACCGGAACTTATCCCCCGTACGTTATAATTTTGGGTACGAACGTTTTTCCAAACCGATAAAGACCGATTTCATTACGCCTCGTATATTCCTCGACTTAAGCTATACTATTACTGTGTAGATAATTAATTTATTTTAAGTATAAAATACTAAGCGATTATTACCAAAGTTTAAGATGACTTATTAATATTGTATCTGAAATATTCCAAAAAATTATATCCCGTATTATTCTAGGAATAATATATACTAATATCGGATTCGATTATTTCTTAATATTTCTACGACACTAAGATATTTAGATAATACGCGTATTTTGTCTAACCCTAACATTGTACCCAGATTTCGAGGATATAATAGCTGAATTTATTTTATCCTTAACCGTTATATTACAGCTTTATTTATAGTACAATAAAAATTATAGCTAAAATAAACTTAACTTTAATGATCACACTAAATACCCGTGAGTAAATAGAAGGTGTTAGGGGGGTTATATTAGCAGTAAGGTAGCAGAGGTAACAAAGATGCGATGTTTATTCGTGCTGTAGAATTATCACTAGCCATTAGGTTATTCAGGTGTGTAAACTGAATACTTAGATTGACAACTGAAGAGCTATGAAGGAAATACTATCTATGTGGTGATGGCCGTGTTCTTATATCCTATGGCCTTCATACTATCTTCAGTACTGGACCGCTGAAGTCGATGTCGCTTCCTTCGGTCCCAATGTTGTTGACTGGACCATGAGCAGTCCTGTCGATCCTAACCCTAACCCTGGGCGCTTACATAATAGAGATCCCTAGCTTGTTGTGTTGGACATCAGGCTTCTGATAGCACAGTAGACCGCTGGCCTATTCCATAACCTGTAGTTGGTCTTTAGGTTATAACATTAAGTATACAAAAAGTAGGTATTATGAAAAACCATAAATGTAAAAATAAATCTTTGTTTATACGATTTTGAATTAAATTAAATTTCTTTTTATATGGTTTTTTAATTATATCATCAAATTTATGCAACCCTTAAACGAAATTATATCAAAAAGTTAGGCGTCTTTTATTACTGTTAATAGTAAAAACATTATCTATCTTTTCGACTTAAACCGTATATATTGACGTAAAAGGTAATATTGAGCGGAGTTTGTAACCACGTTAGTAATGGTTCGACGAGCTATAACGTACGTAATGTTTCGTAGAGAATTTGGCTTAATGTTTTTTTATTGTCGCCTACATTGCGTTATGTCCTTAATCTTAAATATATATCAACAGGTATATTAAGATAATCAGCTATAGTATCGAAATAATTAGCCGCGATTATTTCAAACCTTTAACGAGGATACTTAAAAGGTATAGACTTCCGTTATAACTGTATTACTATTTGGCTGTTAGCCTTACACAGATCTTATTAGTTAACGACCAAAATGTCGCTTTAAGTCCAAGGATTACAACTCGTTGGAGACTTTGCGGTACTTTTTAATGGTTACGATATAATTTACCCGGCTAACGTTTATCGTAATAAATTTGTCGTAGATACGAAACAATATGCGGAAACATAAGTAATTATATTTTACGACTAAATGTTAATCCCTGCTTTCTTCTTAAGCTAAAAGTATTTCAAATTTAATAATAAATATTATTTACAGGTTCTCATTATTTATAATTAATTTCTCCAATTCGATTAATATTTTATTCGCGCGATAAGGGTTATTAAAAGTAACCCCTTTGTAATCGGAAAACTTTTTTATATTATATATACCTTCGTATTCGCCGGCTTTGTAATACGTTATAACCGCATACTTTACCGCCTCCGTATAATAGCCTCATACATCAAAAACTGTATACCGACCATTTGCAATTTATATTTTATCCGCTTTTAATATAAATTCAATTTTTTAACCCGTCGCCACCTACGTAAAAATAAATACGTCGAATTACGGTTAGTTATATATTTTTAGCCTAATCTAAGCCGGTAAAAAACTAATACGAGTTGCAGCTAATTGGGTTCCGAGTAATTAAATCTTAACTACGACCTAAGCAAAGTAATACGTAAGGTCGATAATTAAATTCAATTGACCCGTTTATTACAATTGCTATATAACTGATGCGATATAGCCTATAGTATTTTACAAACGAGAAATATCGATTTAAGTAGGCCTCAAATGAGTAAAAGGTGTATTTATAAAGATAGAGGAATAGGTATTCACTAACAGCCTATTTTCCTCGATAAAGTCAAAGTATAACGTAAAATTATAAACATTTATTATCGATTCATTTATTATAAGTAATTTTCCTTATAAAAGATAAAAAAGGACTTTTATAATATATTATAATCCGACCTACGATGGTAGGCTAAATAGGTATCAAATAGGGTTTATTATTAACATATAGTAAAAAACCCAAAGAGGTTACCGTAACCCACTGTACAGAATCTATGGGTATGGCCAGTACCCAACCCGTTACATGTCCTCACACGTGCCGTATACGGACCGCGCTTAGACCGCGCCTAGACCGGGCCTGGGCCGGGTACTGCCTATCCTATTACGTACACAGTTACGTAACCTATAGACTCAATGGTCAATGGCCTGAATCCATAACACAAGCTTCAGATTACATATTGAAAGAGTGAGTAGTTTACCTTAAAGATAGCACGCGCGAAATAAAGCCTCGGCAAACAGCCTTATCACTACTGACACGAGGGCGCACACTCCTTACCACTACATTTTTAACGGTGGCAACGTAACGAGATACCCCTATTTTAATGATATTCGCTAATGAACTTACTTGAGATGGCGAACGTAACGTACGGCACGCAAATGGTATCCATTATTGGGCTAGGAACATACACTCGGATACATCGTTCCAACGTTTTACGTGCTAAAAAAGCCTCGCGACGCACCCTAGCGAACCGCGCCTTTAAGCGACGTACTCGCTTCGTTATATTCGCCCGCCTTCTTTACATTACATAAAAATATTATAATTAAAAAGATAAATACTATATACTGTACTTTAACTCCACAATATTACATTTGTAACAGCGAGATGACGTTACAGGTGAAAAATTGGTTTTTACCCGCAGTGAAAGGGCAAGTTTTATAACCTTAAAAGATTAAGGAACTTATCTTTTAGGGGTAGGAAAAGAAAAAAAAAGAGGGGGGGGGGGGAGTAATAGCTACGGATACGGTGGGTGAATGGAAGATAAAGGCAGAGATCGACAACATGTTGCCGATGTTAACGGAGCTAGTGTTGGCGAGATGGCGCGCGACGGTGGTGGCGGCCTTATGATGGTGCCTTTAACGCGTTCAACGGTGCCTTTGAAAACAGTTTTTACGCGACATATTGTTTAAAATGAAAACTTGCAAAACTAATAGGGAACCCAGTAAAAATAATTTATCTAGTAATCAATTTATATAAAAGAGCTGGATAGCTTATGAAGAACTAGTTGTTTCGGAATATAAGAGTTAAATTACTGATTAAGGGTTGACTTTAAAGCTAGTAATGTGTTGTTAAAGAGGGGAAAAAGTTTTACTTCAACCGATAACAATATACTTTTTTATATGAACTTTAAAACACGTAATACTTCTATAATTACATCATTACAAGGATCGTCAACCTTTCAAACTAATTTTCTAAAACATTTATTACTATTATCGCTGAGTTTAGATATGAAGCCCTTTTAGAATACGATTTACATTATATTATTGTGACTAGAGTATAGATATGAAGTCTTTAAAAAGAAAAGATTGCTAGTATAAATATCATTAAATATGACTATAATTAGAATGCATAGGGAACCATATTTACGAACTTTATGGTAGCGTATTACATTACAAGATACACTTTTCTAGGGTGTATAATAATATATCACACCTTAGAAGAGACGTTGGCAGAGTGTATAGTAGATTGCCACGCTCCAGGTAGGAGCTTATAAGCTCTCACGTAAGGTATGCATTTTTCGGATGCCTTTTCTCGCTCTTACATTCAATCTATCATTAATACTTCCAATCTTAGTATTTTAAATACTGTCTTCTTCTTACGTTAACGTACAAAGGCCTTACTGACGATCAATGTAATATATTATTGAATGGTTCTTTGTTTCCTATTCGCAAATATTATCAATTTAAGTATATATACTAATTGAGTTTGATGTAAAGGCCATTATAGTTGTAAACAGGGACTGTAATTAGTTGAAAAGCTTTTATAGTTAGTATTTACATCCTATTGAGAGAATTTAAACTCGCTTACATATGTAATTACTGCTCGTGCATGCTTAGGTAACGTAACTTTGTTAACAAAGTCCTTCGTTATTAATTGCCAACAAAATATCAGCCCACGAAAACATTTTATTAAAGATATCCATCGAAATTTTTCTCCTTTCTTCTTAATTGTTATCGTCTTCCATTTTATCGTGGTCTAATTCGTATAATATTACGTAAATTGGACGTTGTATTCGAAGTAACGTTTTATATTATCGTGTATTTTTGGAAGGTTTTTTGTTTCATTTAAGAAGGTTAGATAACTATACTTACTGTGCTTTATGAATATTTCAAGAAGCAGTAAGTAAAAACCGGAAGGGGGGACTATTATTCATTTATACATGTTCAAAATGAGTATTATCTTTATGTTAAGTAGATTGTTAAGCTTCTCGTTATACTTCTTTATGGCAAGTGCTGTCATCTGTATGTGAGAAGTAGCGATTAGGAATAATATAACCCTATCTAGCGGCTCGAGCAACTATAGGGTAAATAATAGCTCTTACATAGACTCAAAATGAACTCTCGCCATTGACCCTCAAATGGAAGTACGTCGATTCACGATGATTGTGAGGTTCAATAGCGAGAGTTCGTATTAAGTCTATGTAAGAGCTATTGTTTACCCAACGGTTGCTTAGGCTACTAAATAGGTCCGCATTATCTCTGATTGTTACTTAATGTATACAAATGATATCACTTGCCATCATTCTCTAAATCGTTCCAAATGTTAACGAAATCCGTGAAAAACTTATAATTAATATTGATCATTTTAATAGGTTTAGAAGAAAAGTCGCGATAAATATTACAGTCGTCGATAGTATTTCCTAGTATTTTCGAATTACGATGATAGATATAATTGCTAATCGTTTAGCCTATAAAGTCTTATTGTAAAAACTATGGTAGATTTACGTATATAGGCGTACGTACTTTAGAAAGCTTCTTTTTAAATGGCTTGATGATTTGAAAGAAAACCTTTAGAAATTTAGGTAACTTAACGATTTTGCTTAATTAACCGCTAGATGATTCCGATGTTGAATCCTCTTATCGTATTAATAACTATTGTGTTACGCGCTCTATCACAGTTAGAAGCGTACTTCATATTATTGCGTAAAGATGCTAAACTATGAAATAAATTAATAGATTGTTTATTGTTGGCGTGTAAAAAATCGATACTATCGGAGAGATTCAAAGTTTGATTAAATTAGAGATTAGGTTAAAGTCCTTTCAAACGTATATAAAAGCGTTGAAAGTTTTTAACGCCCTTTCCCTTACCTAGAGATTTTTAAACGAGACTTCACGTTAAACCAATTCGAATTTGTTTTACCAACCCCGATATAATCTTTTCTAAAACATACATTACACATCAAATAACCTTTTTTAAACTTAATTTTAACTTTATATTAAATCATTTTCTACGAGTTAATTGTCCAATAATTGAAAAACTTACAAAGGTTTTGAAAAACGGGGGTACCATAACCAAACTATTCATCAAGGTTTATATTGAAGATGAATTAACCAATATAATTAATCAGGTATTCTTTGGTTAAAAACTTATTACTATCCTTAATCCGCAATTCTTTATTGTAGTGGTTGGTAAAAACCATTCCAAAGGCTTTAATTGCCTTTATATACTCTTAACTGAGTATCATCTTCATGTTTTAGCTTGGGCGAAGGAACTTGAATTAGGTGTATGGGGATTTGGCGATTTGGCGTAAAGTCGTATAACGTGTCTTTCTTGGCGTAACTTGGCGATTCTTGGTATTTTCGCTTGAAACAACAATCTTGATGTTTTCAATTAATGATTATAGTGTAAGGGGAGGGAAAAGAGTGGTGTAGAGAAAAACTTGGTATTAAAAGCAAAGTTTGTATAAAAAGTAGGGTCGAAAGTTGTTTATTATTATTGGTTGTAGTTGAAAGTTGTAGGCCGTGAGACTTAGTCGTTTTTGCAGCAGTTGTATCCGTAGTAGTACTAACTTAACTATTTACCAACTTGATGATTTTTGAGATTTTTGACGGTTAATCTCAACATCTTCAAGAAGGATCCGTGAAGATTTCTTAGTGTTTTCAATCGCGATACCGTCGCCACTTCTAAACTGCCGTGAAAACCAACGCAGTTTATAAAGGCCTTTCGCAAGAATCTTTCTTCTACCTTGGTCTTTTACAAAGCGTAACTAGAAAGTAGTTTTTCCTTCTATCTTGTCAATCTGTGCTTAACCTAATAAGCACTGGTCAGTGTTGATAGGCTTTGCCAGATTAGCCTGTAGACGTTGCAACGTTGTAGATTCGAATCGTGGTCGAAGTAACAGTAGTGTTGCGTGGTCAATTGGTGGATGTATTGTTCTAGGTTTGGCAGACCGCTAGCCAGTCTGCACACTGATTTGTATGGCCAATTGCTTGGCCCGTGCCCTAGTAGGAAGTAGGCAGTTCACAATCAACTGACTTGCAGTCAATGCAGTCAACTTACAGTCAGTATAGTTGACTTTACTGCACTGCAATTAACCTGCTAAAAATAGCAGTCAATATTGTTCCAACGCCTAGCTTAATTGTGCTTAACTTAATAAGCACTGATTAGAGTTGGTAGGCCTTTATTGTTGCAACGTAGTCGATTCGAATCTCTGTGGTCGAAGTAACTGGTGCTGCATTGAAAGTGGTGATGTGTTACTTCTAAGTTTGGCAGACGGCTAGCCGGTCTGCACACTAATTTGTACGGCCATTTGCTTGGCCCGTGCCTTAACCTGAAGTGGGCACCTACTGTACTTGACTTACAGTCAATACAGTCAATCCCACAAACTACAGTTAATTTGCAGTCAGTACAATCAACTAACTGTAAGTATAGTTGGCTTGACTGTACTACAATTGACTACTATTCCAACAAATTTCTTATTATGAAAGTATTTCAGAAGATAATGATTTAAGCTATTAAGTACTTAAAACCATTGAAAATTTTATGAATCATAAAAACTTAAAATATTTCAAAGCAATAACAATCTTTTACTAACGTTAAGTCTGTTGATCTAAATTTTTCATTGGTATCAACTTCTATATTATCTATTGTTTTGGTATAATATACATTTACCTAACTGTGTTATTCTGTAAAATCTAAAACTAGCTACTTGAATTAAACCTTACTAATAATTATATTACATATTATTGGTGTATTGTATTACTAATCAATCTTTCTTACAATAATATGATATAATAAGATTTTTTTGTTGTGGTTTGGCCTATGTATTTGTACTAAACTATTGGATTAATTAAGGGTTCAAGATAAAGCTGTTTATAAATAGTAGTTTTCGTGTTTATTTGTTTGTCATCCAGTCCCTTTTTGTTTCTTTAATAATAACACTATTTGGCACCCACTTATTCGTTTACACATACATGGGTTGAACAATAACCTTTACTGAAGATCCTTCCTCCATGAACCCAATAAAGGTCGTACCGTTACTTTCGATTTTTTAAACCTCGGCCGGTGTAGTTTAATTGCACACCCTATCCGAATGGCCATATGAAACCAGCTCGGTTACAGCGCGGGGAGACAGGGTCTGAGGATGAAGTGACAAGTAAGCCTTGCCGACCGCAGGACACCGGGTCAGAGGGCGCTAACCGACAACGCTCCAATCTAAAAGACGCGATCTAATGGATGTGGATGTGATGGACAAGCGAGTTGGGGGCGCAAGCAAGGGTACGAAGCATTACCCGAAAGCGCCACGAACAAGACGCAGTTGTCTTCGCCACTGAAGGATTCGCCACTCGACCAAATC
The DNA here is from genome assembly GCA_038502455.1 of Anisogramma anomala. Lineage (NCBI taxonomy): Eukaryota > Fungi > Ascomycota > Sordariomycetes > Diaporthales > Gnomoniaceae > Anisogramma > Anisogramma anomala. Next base: position 3,405,213 of record JASMMZ010000009.1, read on the forward strand.
CCGCGGGGGTACCCAGGTGGCCTGTTGGCATCGACAAAGTCCTGGGCGCCACTGACAAGCCCACAATGGCCGAAGGTAATTCGAGGGGCGCGCGGAGATTTGTGGCGCCAGGAAAGAGTCACGGGTCCGAGGGAGGCGAACGACGCCGGCAGAAGAACGACAACCAGGTTTCGTGAGAGGGTGTACACCTGCGATTCGAGGAAGAGACGTGAATGCCGACAACGACGTCACGGTAAGGGTGAAGGAATCGACGAGGTTGGGCAAGTGAACAGGGTCGAACTACTGCTGGAGGTCGGTCACTCGCTAGGCTACTGGGGGTATGGAGGGCCTGATCATTGTGAGGACACTGTAAGGCGTGGTAGCCTGGCTGTCGGCAGCGATGCAAACGCCTGGACGGGAACCGGAGGACCTTTGCAACATGCTGGCGCCTTCCACCCAGAGAGGACGTGGGTATGTGCTCGGTGGGCGTTGCGCTCACCTAAGAAGAACCAACTCACTCAAGGGGGAATCACACTGGCAGGCTAGGTGTCCCAGGACCCGTGGGGTTTTGGGCAGTGCCATTGGTGGCCGTAGGTTTAACAGCCTGGAGGCGACATGTACCGTAGTCCCTGGCGCAAGGACCCGAGGGCTTGCTCCATGGGGGCTGGCGACTACGGTACCGAGTCGTTTCCGATGGACCCTGCTAATGGGTGAAGGATGGCGGTCATTCGCGCAGGCCCTGAAGCGGAGGCAAACTCTACCAAATTGAATTGGGACTGCGCTGAGCGTTTGGCTTCGTTTCTATGTGTATTCCTCTCAATGGGATACATGTAGTGCAATACAACGGCACACGACTATTACAAGCCCCGCGCGACACACTGTAAGGCCGCGCGGCTATGTACAGCATTACACCATAATCGATCTAATAACTTACTTGCCTATGTAAAGGTAAATAATTTCCCCTTTTGAATAAAACGAAGCCATTACATGTTGCCAAAGCTTGGTGTTTTTGCTGTAAAAATATACAAGCAAAGAAATCTGTTAGAATTAAACATTATAAACCTCAATCCTTTTTCCTATAAAACAACTTATTTACAACTTAAAGTCCTTAATGTTTCTAAAATGTATAAAGATAAAGTTTTAAAACAAAATTCAATAGATTCTTTGCATCATTTCATACTCGTTTGATTCCTTTTATTTTGAAATAGAATCCCGAATTTTAATACGTGTTAAATAGATCATGTCTATCAACGCAAAAGAAAACAGTTAATGTGTTCATGTATGAGAAATGATATTATATGTTGCTAATGAAGAAGGATATTAAGGAAAGTTTATGTTTTGTAATAAAGTATAAATACTCCATTCCGATATGTGTTACTCCTTTTAGATCTTCCAACATAAAAAGAATATCATATGCATATTCTTTATACATTAAATGATCTGTACAACTATACATACTAGTATTTTTCATATTGTATTTTACATTCGTATTCAATTCGTACTATATTTTTAAAACTCATAATAATATTCTTTATAGAAACCAATAACAAAAATATTCGTATCCAATAATATTAACTTTATATGTCTAATATTTACTTTCCGTCCTTTTTTTACGCTTTCAAACTCTATATTACAATTAGTTAATATATTCCTTACGTGTCACAAAATGCTTTATTAATAACTGTCCTCAAAATATTGTGTTCAATTGATTAACTAGTCGATTATATGAATATATTTGAATAAATAACTTATAACGGTTTTGCGCTATATATTTTACAATTGAGGCAAATTTGGAATTTTCCCCCTGATAATGATCCTTCATTCTCAAACTTATATTTTAGAGCGCCGATAATAGGATTATATATGTATTAATCGCCATATGAATTATATTTATAGAAAGATTATGTTTTGATACATTAATATCTAACTCATTTTTTACGTGTCTTATCTTATAACATATATTCAATATCAGATTTTTAATGGTTAACTTGGGGTTTAAATGATGAAAGGTAAATATATTGAGAATCTAAGTAAATATACAACAAAACTACGTATAAGATTAGAGAGTAACTCTTATACAACTTTTCCCTTCGCTAATATAATCTCACCTATATTTTCTTTTACTTGACTAATTACATTTCTCCATAGAAAGGAAGTACTATTATCAAAAGAAATCAAGTAATATAATTGAAATAAGTTATATATTAAAGTATGGGTTAATGAAAGAATATATAAGAATAAAAAAGTAGAGATCAACAGGTTTCAAACACGCCTTAAATTTGTGCGAACGAAAGCGGCTACGAAAAATCGCGCGCAAATCAAACGTTTTGAAGAATACGTCAAAAATTGAAGGGTTTTTGATATTTTTATCGCCGATATGATTGAAATGATGACCGGGAAACCCGTATTAAATTAAAATTAAAATTTAAAATGCGTTAATAATAAATAACCGTGTATAAGATGAGGGGAAACTCATATATGAACATACTGATAATATTTTCCTTGTTACAAAAACTGTCGGAAGGTTTCATACGTACCCGTAAAGGCAACAGTAAAAGAGAGGGTAATCAGAAAGATTTGTATTGAAGTAAAAGAGATGATAATTGTTTAAGAAGAAGTATCCAGAGGTGCATGCCATAGGTGAGGGCTTATAAGCCCTCGCTCAAAGCGTACCACTCTGAAATACCTTCTTTCAAACCGCTCCACATATGAGAGTATAATCTGCAGCGTGTTATATTATCATATAATTTGCAATAGTATAGCCTGCAGCATGACACGTTATCGTGTATGCTACAAGAGTGTATCTTACAGCGTAATGTACTGCCACCTAAATATACTATCTATAAAAGTATATAATAATATCTAAAAAAAACATGTATTTATACTCGTCAAAACTTAAATTCAATTTAGCAAGTTTCTTTGCTGTAGATAAAAGATAAATTAGGAAACAACTGATAAATGATAGAAAAGATCTCAAGATTAAATTGGTAATCTACTTTTGAAAATCGAATATGAGAAATTACTCTTTAGGTACTTATAAATATAGATATACTTAGAATCATAAAAGTTGCAACTTCATATCAACTAACTTTTTGAAAAATGTAACTTTTAAATCATAAACTTGAGAAGAAATATTTGAAATGGTATATATATTTAATAACTCTTGAAAATAAACCCCTGGATTTGATAAAAACAGGTTGAAGATCAGCAACATATTCATAATGACATTGAAAGTGCCATGATTCCTGAACACAAAGTTGGATTAATAACCTTTCTCCAGTTGTACACATTTTTGAAATAAATATAAATAAATATATTAAAGTATAATGTATATTTGAAACGAGATACAAACAACCAATATGGTTAATCAGTTGCTATTCCCGCGTAATATTGAATAATCTTTCTTTCGATTTTATACGATTTCGTTGCTTCAAATAGACTTTTTAGTTTTCAAATAGTGATATATAATCAATTTTGACTTCATTATAAAGTTCATTTTGCTACCTCAATTGAAGTTTAAATATAAATTTGGTATAGACAAAGAATATACTTTATATCGCGAAAATAATACTGCAAAAACATATAATAAAAAAATACCGCTAAGAAATGAATGTTAATTATAACAAAGAAGAAACAAATTTGTCAATATGATGTAACTACATATAACCTAAACATGTAACTGCACCCACAACACCAACTAGTAATAAATCGATAAATATAAACAATTTCGGTATATGATTCGAAATATATTTCTTTATCGCATTAATTAGTTTGATTCTAACAGCTATTATCATGTTTCCATAATTTCGTAACCTTCACAAAATTTAAGTGACGTTATGATATGGATTATGAAACGCATTTTATTCACAATTATATATTCAATCGTGTATTTATATACGGAATTCAAACTTATACTAACACTCAATATAGTATTGATGGAGATTAGTCGAATAATAATAAATATATGAAAAACAATGAAAGTAATACTTACGTTAAAACAAGTCAATATATTATAATTTCATACATTGCTGTATTTCTACATATTGTTTATATTCTATTGAATTCAAATAATAGTAAAACTGGCGCCAGTAAATATATTCGGTTTTTGAGGTTGGGGTCTGTTTCCAAACAGAGTAATAAAACCGATTTATAAACTTGAAAAGTAATTAGCAATAAACAATTGATATATAGAAATGAGTATATTCCCTTATTTATATTTAATATTAAGAAGTATAATATCTATTGTAAATTATATATTCATTGGGAAAGATCTTTCTTAACATATTAATATTAGGCTCTATTTAATCAATATAAATTCATGAAACGAAATGTAAATTGAACGTAGGTTTATCTTATGTTGCCAAAAACAATCTATACGTTACATAAACGTTTTTAAGAATAATGTTCAACACGTATGAAGCTCATATAATTAATGATAAAGACTTAATTAATGAATTTTTTGGCGTAATGAATAGTATTATATTGTAAGATGTGATAGTTGTGGTATTGGAATTAATAGGGGTTTCAAAAGAAAACATATACCATAATATAAAAGCTTCATTTTTCAAAGATTTTCCCGCCCCAATTCAAAAATTACATTTAGTTAAATAATTATATATATATATATATATATATATATATATATATATATTTGTAAACAATTTGAAATGGTGCTAGTGAAAACCTATTCAATTTATTCATTTATACAACTAAATGAAATTTGAATATTAAGTTGATTATGTTGAAAAAAAGTCATAGTATATGAAGTAGATTATAAATCAATAAACAATTTTTTTCGAGTTTATGAATTGTTTATTCGATATATATATGTGCTTTGGTCACGTATTTAATAAAAAAATACTTTAAATATTAGGACATGGATTATTTGGATGAAGCTATTGTTGATTGACTATACGTTTCATTTATATTGTGTAAATAGAATATAAAATAATAATATATGTTTACTATTTCTATAAATAATAAGAATGAATCATGTATACATTATATGCATAATGTATTTATGCTTTTGTTATTATATTTTATAAACATGGAATACTTTTTTATACCACAAGCTGGTTATCTTTTCATTTCGTCTATAATTGGCATCATAACGATATTCTGCTAGTTATTTATAATTTAGTCATTTGCTTTCAAATTTAAAATATTTTTAATATAGGTAAACACATTCTTTTCATTTGATTTTGTAAATCGTTGGTTTGAAAATTTAGTAACTTTATTAAATATAGTATAATCAATAATTTACTATCATACGCTTTTATGGGTGATTGAAATGAATGGCAACATTATGAGTTTTCAAATTGAGAGCTTATACTCGTTGTTGTTACCCGTTAACATGTATCGTTCTATATTGAAAGAGTATATTAATTTAATCAATATTTAATGACGAGTTATATTCGAGATAGAGCTTGGTTCTGCTGAGTTCAATCAATTATGTATCAATGTTAATTTTCTTATATTGATTTCAATAATGATATACTAGAAAAAGTGAAATATATTGAACATTCCTATAATAAATTTTAAGTTTGAATTATGATTATCATTTTTGGAGTGTAAACAACCTATTTTAATTCCATCAGAAAATAATTGTCAATGGTAACAATAACAACGCCATTCATTTTTCCTTTTCTTCAATTTTTTTGAATAACGTTTTCAAACTATCAATTTTAATTTTTTATATACTTAACCTGATTACGGCTTTTGCAACAGTATTTGTTTTAAAAATAGTTGATAGTGGAATTATTAAGTCTACAAAGACACTTAGTAATATATCAAAAATAAGAGATATATAGATATAATTATCAATTATAATCGATTTATTAATAATGAATATGATTATTTATGAAATGAACTATAGATAATATTGATTAAAAAAATTACGTACATATTTTTGAACCTTACATAATACTCTTTAATTTAATTAATTCTTTATGGAATTAAAACTAAATCATCTTTATATTTTCTTTTAGTAATTCTAATTTGCCTAAGTTAATCTGTCCTTTATATATGAGGCTTAATTTCTTTCAGTATATTTAAGTCAAAATTCGATTATTTTAGAATCATTGTATTTTATTTACTTTTGGCGGAAGCGGTTTTTATGAACCTATCTGTTTCAAGAAATATTATCACATTCACAATATACAAGATATTTATTCATTTGAGAAATAGCATACCCCTAACGACTTTGGAATAAGAGAACCAATTGTTAGAAGATATGAATTTGAAGCAGCGGAGAATATGAAAAATAGAACTAAGACCTACAACAAAGTTTCTCAACCGCGTTCAAATCTCATTTATCCATATCTAGATAATTAATGATATATCGTACTATAATAGTTTCTTTGAGACTCAGTATTCAAAATATCTATGAATCATACAAAACTTGAATTTAGTGGGGTAGAACATATAGCTATTCACTGTTCTAAAAGAATTATAAATATTTTTTTTTCAATATAGAGATTTAATTCTTAAGTCACACTATTGAATTTATTTTATTTTCGATTTCAACATATATGTTACTTATTTTTGCTCATAATTACAGAAATCGAAATTTGAAATTCATAACAAAAATCTAATCGTTTTGAAACAATATTCAACTTTAATCGTTTCAAGCCAAATTGCTTCTTTTTAAAATTGAAATATTAGCTTTTCGATGATACTTTTTAGTTCTGTTTTGGAAACTAGTCGGAAAGTATTTATCATTACCATTTTCTGCATATTGAAATCTTTACATATTTGATATGTATTATGTTACTGTAGAATCAACGGGTATCAGAGTCTACAAATAATAATTTAGAATTGAAAATCGTGTTAAATATTTTGGTATTTTCATTCAAGCTTTCATCTTAATCAAAGAACACAATTTAAAAATCATTAAAAACAAGTTTATGAGAGTCTCTGTTTCAGTTTTTTGGGTAGGTTTCGGTCTTGTATTCGAAATCGTTTCTCTCGGAGATTTTGTTACCATATTCTTTATTTGTGGTAGGTGTTTTTATAATTCACCATGTAAACTGTGAGTACTTTTCCTATTTTGTGTTAGGGCATCAATTTTATTATAAAACAATGTTTTATATTTGAGATCTGTTCTCATACGCACTTCTTGAATAAATAATCGGGTTAGTGATGTACAAAGTATTTCATTCTCAAATTGTTCAAGTCAAATATTAATGAAAATCATAGATTAATATCTATAATAGCTATATTTTCTATAAAATATAAGTTTTTGAGGTAAATATTTGTTTCTATACCCGTTCTATTTTTCAGTTGCAGCTGCGCTTATAGAATGTATAATTGTCAAAATCTTATCTTTTTTAGTTGCAACTATAGTTTTATAAGTAAATTTTACATTTGTAACGAAATACTTAGTTTATTTTATCGGTTATTATTTTGTTTAATACACGCATTTCATCAGGAACAAGTGTCAATACCACAAGAGTCAATTTAATACTGTTATTTTTATATTTCATAGTTCGTAATTATAATTATAAATCTGTTTATAACTTTGTGATATCTTTTCTTAATCATCAAAAGTTATATAGATATTTTTTTAAGTTATATACATATATAACCTGCTAAACTAAAAATATATCCTTTACATAAATCGATCTTGAAAGCTTTTGTCATATTCATAATTTGGTGAGTAATAAGTGAAAGATTTTCAATATCTAATTATTGGAATTATTAGGGTCGAATCCACAAATATTTTAAGCATAGAGTTTATTTTCTGTTCTTATATTGATTTCGTTTTTGAATATATCATAATACTTTACTACTTTATTATTTACGTAAAACGTTACATTTATTCATTTGAAACTTTATCCATCTATATTCTGTCATGTTCTTTATAGAATAAACCAAGCCTGACTTCTCATTATTTATACATATTAAATGATATTGAACTCCTGTTGTTGAACTTATTGTAAAACTCTTTATTTTACCCCTTATTTGTATTTCAAAATTTCATCAAATTGTTTCATCTTATAATTTATCTTTTATTTTAGAGATAAAAATAATTCCGAAAGATATGATAATAATGAAGTTTGACTGGTGTTTATTTTTTAACTAACAAAAGTCGCATTTTTCGCGTTGTTTTCAACTTTATGTTGGAATTTTCTAGCTTTATTTCATTTAATATTTCATCTTTTCCCAGTCCACATTCTCTATATCTAGATTTTGTAAGTTTTTTATGCTTAATTCATTTTTGAAAATGTTTATTTCTGAGTCTATAAGTTTATCATCAGTAGTGTTAAATGATACGTTCGTATATAGTCTATTTATTATTAAAATATGAAGTAAATGATGTTATTAAAAATTTGATTACTAGTAATTTTATCCTACTTATTCTGTTTCAATATTACTCGTGTTATTAGGAAAAAAATCATTTGTAAGTTCTATTAATAGACTTTTGTTATTACGTTGAGTATGGTTGAGGAGGTAATTTAAGTGTTTCATTATATTAAAATTTAATATGATATAATTAAAACAAACGTTTTGAAACGATATATATGTGTCAATCGAAAAATCTCAAAGTCGATTTTTTGTTCAAATTATCTGTTTGCTGTATACTATATTTTCTTAGTTCAATCATTAAAGCTTTCCTCAGCTTTCGAAAGCAACTTCTCCATACATTCAAGTTTTGATTGAATGATAAATTGGATGATATGACTTTCTAAATATGATTCAATAGAATTTTCAAAACAGGCGTATTTTATTAAGTTTTGAAAACGTGGAAAGTAAACGGTAGTCCAAAATATTATGTATTATCTATATCAACTATCAAGATATTTCATTTATTGTTTATTTACTTCTTTGTTTAGTTTAGGTTTTGAAAATTAATTAGAGATCCCCTCTGTCATTTTCACATATAGATAGGTTGTAGTAGTGGGTTTTGTATCATTATAAATACTTGCTGAATAGTTTTATACATTAATATAAAATTATTTGTTGGATTCTTATATATAGGCTGTATTCGTCTTGAATTTTGTATATTATAATACGCTTGTCTATTAGTTTGGAATATTCTTAGCTATTAATCTATCATTTTGATATATTCTTTTCATTAAAACTCCTGACATCTCTTTCTATTCTTTACGAGTTTCATATGTGTATTTGAATTTTAGAACTGTATTTTCAGTAGTGTTTGTGTATTTTTCGAAGATTGTGCAGTCAAGATTCCTCGTTTGTCAATGGAATTTCTAATAGCTTTTCTAAACGGTTATTATACGTTAAGAAACCTCAACAGAGTTTTTTCATCTAATGATTTTTTTTTCATTCAGTGGGAATTGTAATGTTTTCTTCGCTTTTCATTCACATTATTGTGTTAAAACTCGTTCATGACTTTTTATAATCCATCTATAATGATATAGCTTAGCATATCATATAATTGATGTAACACCCCTTGAATTCGGTATTTAGTTAATATATTAAATCTTTACAGGAAAAATCATAAGTAATGTTTTTAAAAACAAATGAGAAACATTGTCTATTTTTCATAGGATTCTCAATACGAATATTAACATACAACGTGAAGAACTTTATATTCTTTAGACAAATAAGAATGTGTAGATATCTTTCTAAACGAAGAAAAAAAAACCTTTGAAATATCAATTGAATGAATAAATAGATAAAAAGACTTTATTTTCTAGCTTAAAAAAACCTTAATCATATTAAAGTTCCTCTCATTTATTTCATGCGCTGAACTTATTATGAATATCCACGAAATGAATTAATAATATTTTTTTTTATTATAGATTATTACACCCATATTTACCATAACCTATCAAAATATTAACCTCGGTACTTTTTCCCCAAAATGTAAAGACCTTCATAAAAACTGATATGAAACTTTGATGAAAGTATTTCTTCATAAATATATACGTGAAAGTGTTAAAAGTTGATAAATATATTACAACTTGCTTTAAATAATTTACCAAAAACTATTTGTTAATGAGTTGACCTTTTTTCCATTTATCGAATGACTGTCAAGGTTGATGTATCCTTATAGTTATTGAATATAGCGTTTATTATGTCGTATCTTTTGTTTCCAAAGACGTATGTATCGTATTTATCATTATAAAATTGAATATATAGGTAAGGAAAATATTTTTTCAAATTGAGCATTCTTTATATAATATTAATTCAACTAATTATCGTGCTTATTGTAAACGTAACAACTCTTGCATTATTTCATGGAATACAGTTATTATTAATATCTATTATATTTACCTTTTGACCTAGAATAAATACCTTATTTATTATTATATAGTTACCTAAATCTCTCATTCAATACATTGTAATGAATTCTTCCCTTTCAGTATATATATATAATCTTTATACAACCGGAATTATCCGTATTTAAGATCGGTATATCAAATTTCAAAATCCTTTTTTTCTCAGAAAGGTTATCCAAAGGAAACATACCAGTTCAATTGAATAACAACTTCATTATAATCACGAATGAAATTTTTAATCACCTATGAAATTATTTACAAATACAATTCAAAAAATAAAATGTATATTATAAGTACTCAAAACTTAAAACAACTTTATAAATCTATTTTTCAAGAGTGATTATATTGATGTATACCATTTGTATAGCTTTTGAAAACAGTATATAACTATCTGACTTTTCATTCAAACATCAAAAAATATTCTTACAATTTTTACCAGCGCTTACTTTTATTAACCTAATTATAAATTCATTTTTATTGCATTGAACTAAATCAATAGAATCTTATCAATATGTCTTTATAGATGAAGAAGTTGAACAAACAAAAAAATCGATGTAATACAATTGAAATATTTGAAAGATAGAACCTAAAAATATATTGAAAAAACAAAATTTAATTTGTTGAATCTTTATTCAATAACAGAAATTCGAAAGCTACATAACTTTCGTAGTGAAAAATTATAAGTTTTCTCATTATACTTCTTATTCATTCCTAAAATGATATCAAATTCAATTATAAACTAATGGTTAACATTTACTATATTTATATCAATGAATCATTGATAACAGTAATCGTCGTATTCTCCAATTTTATTAGTTAGTTTTATGATATAAAAAGAGTAAATAAAAGATTCCTTAGCTTACAAAAAGATATATGATCATATATTAGATCCTGTCATGGATTCAAATATATATATATACTTGTTAATATAAACATTGATATGATATAGTAATAGTGAAAATACTGTTTTATGAAATAGGAAAAATTTGAAACATCTATTTCATGTTAATTCCAAGATTTATTCTGCCAAAAAATATACTGTTATACTCGTTCAAACTTTCATTGCAATATATCACACTTTCAATTTTTAAGTATAAGCATTATAAATAGAGTTATTAGCTTTGTATTAAATCATATGTATGTGATAATTGCATTTGAAAATATATTAATTGTATATTCAAGTCAACATAAAAAGTTACTTTTTATCTTATACTACAAGCCTATCATTATTTAAAAAAAAAATATAGCAGAATATTGGATGAATTCTACCAAGAAAAAAATCAATTTTGTAACTAACCAAAACCTCGTTTTTTCGGACATTTTATAATTTAAAGGCTGATCCGGATAGTTATCTTTAATATATACTTTAAAGATAATCTTGGTTGAAATATATTTTATCGTAAAATATACTTTTTAATTTCCGTGTTCTCTAGTTAGTTTCATTTTCGAATGTTCATCTACTATTATCCATATATGTTATGAATAATTATGGAAGTACTTCTCCAAAAAATTGAAAGCAATATCTCCCCATAAAGAAAAACCTTGTTTCGATAATATATTTCAGTATCTTATTATGTAAATATTTCAAGTTCAAAGCATCAGGTATTAGGTCTTACTATACATCTTTCGCAAAATGATTGAGAAATTTCTATATAGGATTTTGGAAAATATTTACATCTACCATATAGTTGATAAAGTTATATATTTGAATATTTTATATACATATATTATGTGACATGTTCATTACGAATAGTACATATAACATTGGAGCTTCCATTCTATTTTTGTCCTATACTATTAATGTAATTGATATATAATAACTATAACAGCGATAAAATGACTACATATCTGGAACTGTTTTAGTATCTAAGGGCTTTGATCTATAACTAAAACCACTTTATATCAAAGCATATAATATTAACTTTTGTCCTACAAGCCATTTCAAAGTATCAAAAAAGTTGGTATATTTCATTCTAAACGAGTCAAATAAAATTAGAAACTTTCTCTTGCATTAATGTGGTAAATAGAATCAGATCAATTTCTGCATAGAGGCATTAAATAGAAAGTCGATAAATGTATCATTATATTTTATATAGAATATTGTCGTTTCCAATAACTTATAAACACATATATGAGTAGTCAAAATTTTCTTATATATCGTTTATATTTATTTATTAACGTTGTGGAAAATAATATGAAGTTGTTATTAAGAGATTCATTTTAATTTTTGTCACAATTTGGTGTTTAACGTCATTAAAATTAGTAAATTCGGTTGTTTCTTTGTCTACTACGTAATATTGTTAAATTGTAGCAACAAGTAGTTGAATCAATATGTTCTAATAGTTTCAACATCATCTTTAATCATTAGGTTTCTTATATATGCAGTGTTGAAGTACTTTTTTGATGTAATAATCCAATTTTAAACACTTTTCATATTGATCGTATTTAGTTACACTAGTTGAAATGCGAATTTGAAGCAGAAACATTGAATAATATATTTATTTGATCTTTCTATTTAAAAGTGGCACAAAACGTATTATATTATAAATACAATATTAAACTCTCCTTATCATATCGTAAAAACGTTGAAAAGGGGTTTATGCAATCTATTACTTATCTAAATACAAATTTCATTTACTAATAGAGTTTAAACCATTTAAAACCAGTGAAAATTGAGTTTTATCGCGTTACGGTTACTTTTTATCCTTGATATTAAAAAACTCTTACAATATAATCGGATATAAGTTAGTTGTGACATTGACATAACTTAATCAAACGTTATATAATATTTTGATTTTTACTCAATTCCTCAATATTTATAATATTGATCGTAATAAAATATAGTAAGGTAATAGTGTAAGCAGAGATAAAACTAAAATAGAGTTCTAATCTGACATATATACGGAAACCTTTCAGATACTAGATGAAAGAAGATGTGTAAACAGAGTAGATTTATCTATGTATACTTGGATTATAGTTTTCATAAAGCTTTCCTTCCATATGAATATTTCAGGTATAGAGTTTATTAAAACCGCGTAATTGTTCAATTATTTACATAAATAAGTTCATAGCAGAAATTTCATTACTAAAGAATTATTTAAAATCTATTTGAAGACAAAAAAACCTAATTTGATAACAAATAATTTAAAAGAGTAAGTCGGCGTAGTGAAAAATATCCATTATATATATGAAAAAATTGTTTATATATTATGTACAACGTAAGATATTCAATGTTATTATAATAATCAATGAAGGAAAATAATAATCGAGATAGAGAAGCAATATAATTAGACTGTTACTGTTATATATAGGCTTCGGTCAATGACCAAAGCTAATATATAGTAAATAAAATAACATGTAAAAACATTAAGTGTAAATATAAACGTTTTGGGAAACTGTGTTGGTTAGTTTTAAACAGTTTTACTTGTCTGTCAAGATGGATTCAGTCAGGATATTTCAATGATTGAGCGTTTTTAATCCCTCTAAAATGAACAAAAAATCTTCTATATAAAACTCAAACTATAGTTAATATATAGCATATTCGTTTTGACTGGATTATTTTTCTTAAACCTTAATCAACCATATATAATAATTCATACAATTTTAACAGCTTCAATATTAATCATTATTCATTATTCTACTAATCAATTGAAATATATAAAGAGAAATAATAATAATATATACTTTGTAGCAATCTCTGACAATTTGTTACTCATTAATATATGAGGAAACCATGGTCATTATGAATTATATAGGTAGATAGTTAGCTCTTCTATCGATTTCAAGTCAAAACAACTATATCCACTATATTTAATTGGTAAAACAACAACATCAATAGAAAGCGATTATTGAAACAATAGATATTAACTGAAGTTAATAAACAAAACGATTGGTATAGTATAAAGTAATCAATAAGAAAATTAATATGAGCTTAGATCAAAAGTATTGATAACTTCAATCTAACATTAACTTTCTTAACATATGTCTACAAACCACTTCATTGAAAAACTTTTGGAACTAATATTATGAACTCTCATAATATTTAATCTCGAGAAAACAAGTAAACTTATATGTTTTCATTATTATTACATTATTTAATACTTATTTATTTACTTTATTAACAATCAATTTTATGATTATTACAAATAAAATTGGAGACTTCATGTTCATTCAATGTTTGTAGCTAGTTCGACATAAGAATCAGGGAACAATATATTTGATGATTAATACAACGTCTATAAAACCAACTTCTTTTCTCGTTATAAATTTGTTAAAGTGGTTTTTATGTTTATTTACGTGCTTGATTACACGTTCATGAGTTTTCGAAAGCTTTTAAGTATTGAATGCATATTCCAACGCTAAATTCTAATGAATTCATAGTGTTTGGTTATTGATACTTAGTTTATATGAATTGGTTTATATTAATACAGTTATTAATATATTGGTCTGTTATTTAAAAAGGTTTCAATCGTTGGAGCCTTATAGCCACAAGTGTATAATATAATTATTTTAAGATCCATTTGTAAGGATAAAGAGATATCTAAGTATTTAATTTTCGATGTGCTACTCATATACTAAAAAATATAATAACTCATCGGTTATAAAATCATGATGTTTTTTCGTCGCTAATATGTGAACGTGGTTAGTATTAGCGTATGTATGTATAAGTTATTGTTGAGATTAGAAATGTTAAAACCATTTGATATGAATCAACAGATTCATAAATATTTAATATATTTTCGTAATTCGGGCTATTATCAAAGCTTCAACATTTCAATATATCAGTAGTATAACTCTTTATTCAATAATTTGTTGTCATAATAATATTTATATTTATGTAGCCGTTATTTTTATATTGAGAATTTGATAGAAGTCTTATAAGTTTCGTAATTATTACACTGGTTACAATCCAATAATCTGTTTCATTACATAATAGTATTTTTATATCATTTTTATACCATCAATAGTGTTATTACACGTCCTTGTGTTTTGTGAGAGTAAGAAATTTTCGGCGCTTCATAGTTGTATCTTCTGTTGTATTTGAAAATCAATTTAATTATAAAATACTCTTTTATTTATAACGTTTGTCTATTAATAAATATATTATTACGCGTTTATGGTCATCTTGTACTGATAACATGGCTCCAACAGTCTTATATGGATTGAAGGCTACAGAAATTATTGAATTTGAATATATTGAAATACTATCCATTAAATGATGTATTTGACTATTGGTTTTTATAGCCGTTTTCATGCCAAAGTAAATAATATTTTATATGTCTAGAATTTGATAGAAGTATCGAGCGTTCAATTATAGAAATATAAATTATAATTAATGTATTTTTGATAGAAAAGTATTCTTTGTACTTGGTTTACGTAAATTCTCATTTGTTTCAAGTTATCATAATATCATTTATTAATATGTTTTGTATTTATATTTGTTTGAAATTCACGGTTTATTATAAAAGTGTTTGTTGAAACAAATGTCATTATTATTATTTTGAATCGTTTTTTGCATTTGTGGTAAGGTACATTTTTAAGTAAAAATGTATTCATAAGAATTGTAATTCTCGCTTACTTTTTGAAAAGAATTGAATGTTGAATTCGGGTCGCAAATAAATATTAAGTCTTTACTTATCCGGTTATATTATACGATTCTATAAAGGGTATTTGATGGAATATTTAAGTGTCTTAATTTTAACAATGGTTTAGGGAAAAGATTTTTCGATATACGGAAAAACTCAGGTCTTCGTAGATCTCCGGTTTCTCGATACTAGAACGAAACCACCCGCTATGAAGGCCTTAAAGTGGGGTTCATTCTATCGAGTTATTCCTAATATGAAAGTATTATTTAATGTATTGAAAAATGTTAAAGTTATGATTGTTTGTGTAAGTATTTACAGATTATTATATATAGCAAGAACCATTCTGTAGTTGCTAGTGGAGTAAAGTCAATCAATTAATCAACTGATCATTCAATAGTTATAACTGCTGGATTATTATATATCAATGTAGTTGATATTACAGGAAATTATACTATGTAGATAATGGTAACAACAGTATAATAAATTATAGTATAACCTTTTGTAATGGTATGTAAACTAAACACAAATATTACTCTTCAAAACAAATTAATAATGACAACTAAACGCAAGATATAAACAGCGACCTATACAATACTTGATGAATCATAAGAATAACAAAATTTATTTTGCATATATTTCATGTTTGATAATTGATCAGTTATTTGCATTTTATCAAAATGAAGCAACTATTTTATTTCATTATAAAATAAAACATCAACATATAATTATCTACAATATATCAATTTCGTTTAGCGGATTATCCAAATTTTATACGTTTATAAAAACTTACGAAAAAGCCCTTTAATACCTCTATGAACTATTATAGTTGGTGTTTTATTAGAAAGTATATATAGCTTTTTACGTGTTATTCAAAGCTTTAAGACTTCCATTACTTAAAACTTAAATTTTTTCTAGGTGATGATTAGATACAACCTATTTCATGTAAAATCCGAAAACCAAACAATATAAATCTTTATATATATAACATAAAGATTTCTTTTTTTTGGTTTCTTTTTTAATTATAAAGTCTATTGGAATGTTATTATTAACCCATTTTTCGGAGTTTTATCCATTTTGTAAGCATACCTACGGAATTTTATGGTAAAACGAGTTTATTGTTAAAAAAAGACCAAGTATTATTCGCAAAGTATATTTTGTTTTTTTTATACATTGCATTCCAGAGTCTGTACTTTATCTTAGAAATTTACAGAACGTTTGCTATTTCCACCTCATAGACGTTACATTTATAATCTATCTTTATGGTTCATCTTTTTATTTGTAGTAATCAACACATTTCATCACAATCCTGTTCGTATATATATACAAGTTGGACATCAACAATAACAATAACAAAGTGCTTACAGTATTTTCATTATTGCAGTTATTTTCAACGTTGTATGCGACGTCGTTTGTTTTCATTATAACAGGTGGTATTGTTGTTTTATACAAATTGTGAATATGTTGCTCTAATATCGGTTTTCCACAAACAATAATCAATTACATTACCATTGTAGTAGCTTCAAGTATAAATTACACATTATGGTAGAGTGTTGTACTCGATTTTCATCCGTCTACATGCAAAGCTAAAGAATTGTACCAAATGTAAGTTTTTTGTATACGAGGTCCAGTAGCCCAATTTGTTTCCTTGTCCCTTCCAACCCCAACTTTGTCATATATACACGACTTCGCTCGCAGGCAAAGCCGATTTCCTTCAGCACGGTCGCTGCATAGACTATGATTTAACATAACGTTTTCTATGTTATTGATTGGTTGATCGATTGATTGAGTTTCCTATCACCGGGCACCACGTTTTGTATGTCGCGTCTCATGCTACCTTAGGTCAAGCCACTCGATCCGGCATAGGGTTCACTTCGCACCAGACTTGTATAAACTCTGTATGCATTCTTGACAAATTTTGGCTGGGGCGCGTAAAGAATGCTCCAGGGCGCAGGATCGCACGGTCTCCCTCATCGCAACCACCCCCCCTATTTGTGGCATTGCGATTGGGTTTACAACAAGGTTTTGATTTCCCGATCAATGTCTGCCCAGGTACTATGTACTGGTAGAATAAATAGAAGACTTGTCCGAGTGGGAAGTACAGACGATAGCACAAGAGAAAGCTGGAGCAGGACTGTACTTGCAGTTGCGGTTGAAATCCTGAACATCGTCGTCGCCTTGTCTTGCGTGATCTTCAACATCGCCCGAGGACGCCATGGACGCGAATCTGCCACGCCTGGAAACATGTCAGGCCAAAAGTGCTGACGTGGCAGTAGGCTGGGAAGCGAATGCAGAGCACCCCTTGGACGAGACGAGGAAGGCTGGTGTAGTGAGTCCCGACATCAACGCGGACATCGAACGGCGCTGCATGAGGAAATTCGACTTGCTAGTGATGCCACAGCTGTGTGTGATCTATCTGCTCGGCTATCTGGATCGGTCCAACATAGGTACGTCGCCGCTGCAGCGCTCTGCCGCCGTGGTGTCGCCCGCTGACCGGCCTCCCCTTCTCCTCCTCCTCCTCCTCCTTGGTGCAGGCAACGCTCGTGTGATGGGCCTCGAAGCCGACACGGGCTTGACCGGCTCGCAGTTCAACAACATGGCCTCGCTCTTCTTCGTGACGTACGCGGCCCTGGACCCGGCCTGGGGCTTCGTAATCAAGGCCGCCGGCGTGCACCGCAGCATGGCGGTCGCGCTCGTGAGCTGGTCGGCCGTGACGGTCAGCACGGGCTTCGCGCGCGACTACCGCCAGCTCGTGGCGTGCCGCCTGCTGCTCGGCGCCTTCGAGTCCATCATCGCGCCCGCCTGCCTGTTCATCATCGGCACCACGTACCCGCGCCGCATGCAGGCGAAGCGCACGGCCGCCATGTTCTACGGCCTGTGCGCGTCCGGCGCCGTCGGCGGCCTGGTCGCCTATGCCGTGCAGCGCATGGGCCCGCGCCACGGGCTGCCGGCCTGGCGCTGGCTGTTCATCATCGAGGGCGTCGTCAGCCTGGTCATCGGCGGGCTGTGCTGGGCCTCGCTGCCGAGCTCGTCCGAGAAGGCCTGGTTCCTGACCGCCGAGGAGCGGGCGACCATGGTCGCCGTCCGCCAGCGCGAGGCCGCCTATCGCGGCCCGGAGAAGCTCGACCTCAAGTTCGTGCGCACCACCTTTTCGGACCTGGTGCCCTACATCGGCGCCATCATCGGCTTTGCGACTTCGCTGCCGATGCTGGGCTTCAGTCTGTTTGCGCCCACCTTGATCTTGGCGCTTGGGTGCGTCCCGTGTTTTTTTGCTTTCGCCCATCCTCAGTTTCGTCGCCCAGGAATCACCATACTCACCCACCCCACCCGCAACACAGATACACCCGCCTTGAGGCGAACTACCTTAGCATTCCACTCTGGGTGTTTGCTACTATGATGCTCGCCCTGTCCACCTGGCTCTCCGACAAGTATCCCGGCCGAAGAGGGGCTTCCATCATTCTCCCTGCGACCCTGGGCTCTCTTGGGTACGCAATCGTCCTTGGCACTTCAAGCGCCCGTGCTGGGTTCGCCGCCATGTTCCTCGTGGCGGCGACCTACGCTGCTCTGCCGCTCATCTTCACGTAAGTTCTTTTTTAATCTTATGTTTTGCTTTCTTTTTTTTCTTTTTCTTTTTTTATACCCCTTTCGCCCTGCTCCGCCGCCCTGCTCCGCCGCCCTGCAAAACGCGCGACTCGTGCCTCCCGCGGCGGCAGCGACCCTGAAAAGGCTTATTCTGCGAGAACTGACGCGCCTCCGCTCGCCCCCCCTTTTGCACCCCCCTCCCGTCCGCAGCTGGCTCCAGAACAACCTGGCGCCCGACAGCAAGCGCACCATCGCGATGCCCTGCATCCTGTCCTGCACCTTCGCCGCCGGCGCCCTCTCCGCGCAGCTGTTCCCGCCGCAGCACGCGCCGCGCTACCTGATGGGCAACGGCATCTGCCTGGGCGCCCTCCTGCTCGCCAGCCTCGGCTGTCTCGCGCTGGCGCTCATCTGGCGGCGGCGCAGCGCCCGGAAGAGCGCGCTCCGCGCGCAGGGAGCGACCGCGAACGCGTACGAGGACGATCGCGGCTTGCACTTCACCTACATGCTGTGAGGCCGAGCTTGGCACGTCGCCTTTGACCTGCCACGATGGGCTCCTCATGGCGCTTGATGGCAGAAGGTCGTTCGTTGGTTGGGTTGCTGTGTCATATGGCCTGGGTCGATGGGTCGATGGGTCGATGGCAATATATCTGGTGCTTCCTTTGGGGCTGAGCTACAATACAAATTTACATACATCCACATGAATTTAGTACAAACTTTCACCCCCCAAATCATGGATCCTTCTATGTTTCCCATGGACGACAAGTAACATGTAGCATGACCTAACGTCGTCTTTCCAGCAAAAGGAGACTTACACCGCGTATGTGGTGTGAGCATGCAGCCTGGAGTTAGCGAGCGGGACGTCTGGGCCGGCGGCGTACAGGTAGGTATTACCACCAGGCCGCCGTTGCGGTGGCGGCCGTTGTGGCTGAGCGGACCCATGTGGTACCACACCTGCCAAGCCATGCGG